>CAWUFW010008308.1:0-550000 GCA_963921515.1 Calotriton arnoldi
TGTACTTCGTTCAGTTACGTATTGCTCGATAAGATTAGAGGACTGAAGAATCTCCCTTGGGGTCAAGGAGTGACTCCCCTGCTTGGCAGGCACCAAAGAAGCATCTGTCCGGTTCGCATCACTGAAGCTCCCGTCGGACGCCGAAGTCATCGCATCACCAGAGGTGGATTCTCAGACTTCCCCGAGGCTACCCTGAGTCTCCAGCAAAGCTGAGGCCCGTGGCTATCGTGGGTGACTTGAGACCGTGACCCCTGGACACCGAGCACATTTGCAAGTGCACCATCTTCTGGGTCTCCCAAGAAGTCGTGCTTTGGGCTCCGAGTAGCCCTAGCCTCCAGCACCACCTGCACCGAAGATCACTGGCCCCCACTCCACGAGTGTCCTGTAAGCCAGCTCCACGTGCGGCGTCACGAGGCTCCTTCGCGGTTGCTAGCCCATTGGCTAGTAGCCCTTAACGAAGGCCAATCTTTTCTTTACTTGGCAGTCTGGTTGCTCCAGGCCTGCCCTCACTTACCCTCGCTGGGTGAGTTCCCCAGACCTTGCTGGTCTGCATCATCGACGATCTACATCTTACTCGAGACTTGCCGTTGCCAAGGCTTGTTGGGTCCAATCTGGTCGCCGACACCTCTGCACTCGACAGACATCGAGCAACAGCCCGAATCCTGCTCCTGGTCGCCGACAACGCCTCCCGGACCTCGTGGCTGAAGAGTCAAGACGACCGTCATCGAATCTGAAGCACTCGACATCGGTGGGCATCTGTCCATCGCCTCCCTGGTCACTGGCTAGTGACCCAGACTCTGTCCCCTCTGCTTTCAGGTTCTTCAGAACTCCGATCCACTCTTGGATCCACCCGGACACTTTTCTCCTGGTCGCCAGCAGCACTTTGCAGCAGATCGCCATAAGAACCGACGACGAAACCCGACCCCGAAAGGCACCTATGCACCCGGCTTCCCTGGGTGAGGTAACACGAGTACTCCGGTGCTCCCGTGGGTAGAGACTCTTCAAAGTCCTAGATCTCAAAGGGTTTTGTCCTAGTCCTCTTCTAAGTGTCCCTTTCCTCTATTTTCCCGATCCCGACTTTCTCCATAGAAGTTAACGGCGTATCGCGGTTGTGTATTTACACTGCACGCGTCTCCCGTGGGTCCCCTGTGTCACTACCTTGGGTGGTTCCTTGTGGTCCAAGCACTTCTAGAGGCTCTAGGCCTAGTGTCTAGTTCAGTCGTGGTTCGCATACCACTTTATTGGTATATGGTTTGGTACGCCCCTAGGGCCCAAACGTGTATTTGTGCTATTACTGTGATTTAAGATCTTATAACCTATGTACTTCGAACTCTAGCCTCATAAAGAGACTAGAGGGGTGTGTTTAGTAATAAATACATATATTTTGAATATATACCTGGTGTGGTGCTCTTTCATTTGGTCACTCAAGAGATTATAGACTGGTAAAACAAGCTGCTTTACATTCCTTCAAGACTTAGCCTGAAGGCTGCTCTCCACAGCTACCACTAGGATAGCTTTCAATAAGGTTGTCTTTAACCTACCTACCATAAGAGTCGATTTGGACTGGTGCAAGGTGCCCACTATAATTAGTGGACAGCATATGCCAGGCCAACTTCTCACAACCATCCCCAGCACGACCCCCTACACTGCACGAACACCACTGCACTGCCCTAAACCCTGAAACACTACCCCCAGCAAGACCCCCTACAATGCACAAACACCACTGCACTGCCCTAAACCCTGAAACACCACCCCCAGCAAGACCCCCTACACTGCCCGAACACCACTGCCCTAAACCCTGAAACACCACCCCCAGCAAGACCCCCTACACTGCCCGAACACCACTGCACTGCCCTAAACCCTGAAACACCAGCCCCAGCACGACCCCTACACTGCCCGAACACCACTGCATTGCCCTAAACCCTGAAACACCACCCCCTGCACGACCCCCTACACTGCCCGAACACCACTGCACTGCCCTAAACCCTGAAACACCACCCCCAGCACGACCCCCTACACTGCCCGAACACCACTGCACTGCCCTAAACCCTGAAACACCACCCCCTGCACGATCCCCTACACTGCCCGAACACTACTGCACTGCCCTAAACCCTGAAACACCACCCCCAGCACGACCCCCTACACTGCACGAACACCACTGCACTGCTCTAAACCCCGAAACACTACCCCAGCAAGACCCCCTACACTGCCCAAACACCACTGCCCTAAACCCTGAAACACCACCCCCAGCAAGACCCCCTACACTGCCCGTACACCACTGCACTGCCCTAAACCCTGAAACACCACCCCCAGCATGACCCCCTACACTGCCCGAACACCACTGCACTGCCCTAAACCCTGAAACACCACCCCCAGCACGACCCCCTACACTGCCCGAACACCACTGCACTGCCCTAAACAATGAAACAACAGCCCCAGCACGACCCCCTACACTGCCCGAACACCACTGCACTGCCCTAAACCCTGAAACACCACCCCCAGCACGACCCCCTACACTGCCCGAACACCACTGCACTGCCCTAAACCCTGAAACACCAGCCCCAGCACAACCCCGTACACTGCCCGAACACCACTGCACTGCCCTAAACCCTGAAACACCAGCCCCAGCACGACCGCCTATACTGCCCGAAAACCACTGCACTGCCCTAAACCCTGAAACACCAGCCCCAGCACGACCCCCTACACTGCCCGAACACCACTGCACTACCCTAAACCCTCAAACACCAGCCCCAGCACGACCCCCTACACTGCCCGAACACCACTGCACTGCCCTAAACCCTGAAACACCACCCCGCAGCACGACACCCTACACTGCCCGAACACCACTGCACTGCCCTAAACCCTGAAACCCCACCCCCAGCACGACCCCCTACACTGCCCGAACACCACTGCACTGCCCTAAACCCTGAAACACCACCCCCTGCACAACCTCCTACACTGCCGGAACACCACTGCACTGCCCTAAACCCTGAAACACCACCCCCAGCACGACCCCCTACACTGCCCGAACACCACTGCACTGCCCTAAACCCTGAAACATCAACCCCAGCAAGACCCCCTACACTGCCTGAACACCACTGCCCTAAACCCTGAAACACCACCCCCTACACTGCACGAACACCACTGCACTGCCCTAAACCCTGAAACACCACCTCCAGCAAAACCCCCTACACTGCCTGAACACCATTGCTCTGCCCTAAATCCTGAAACACTAGCCCCAGCATGACCCCCTACACTGCCCAAACACCACTGCACTGCCCTAAACCCTGAAACACCACCCCCAGCACGACCCCCTACACTGCCCAAACACCACTGCACTGCCCTAAACCCTGAAACACCAGCCCCAGCAAGACCCCCTACACTGCCCGAACACCACTGCACTGCCCTAGACTCTGAAACACCAGCCCCAGCAAGACCCCCTACACTGCCCGAACACCACTGCACTGCCCTAAACCCTGAAACACCAACCCCAGCATGACCCGCTACACTGCCCGAACACCACTGCACTACCCTAAACCCTGAAACACCAGCCCCAGCACGACCACCTACACTGCCCGAACACCACTGCACTGCCCTAAACCCTGAAACACCAGCCCCAGCACAACCCCCTACACTGTCCGAACACCACTGCACTGCCCTAAACCCTGAAACACCAGCCCCAGCACGACCCCCTACATTGCCCGAACACCACTGTACTGCCCTAAACCCTGAAACACCAGCCCCAGCACGACCCCCTACACTGCCCGAACACCACTGCACTGCCCTAAACTCTGAAACACCACCCCTGCACGACCCCCTACACTGCCCGAACACCACTGCACTGCCCTAAACCCTGAAACACCACCCCCTGCAGCACCCCCTACACTGCCCGAACACCACTGCATTGCCCTAAACCCTGAAACACCACCCCTGCACCGCCCCCTACACTGCCCGAACACCACTGCACTACCCTAAACCCTGAAACACCACCCCCAGCACGACCCCCTTTACTGCTCGAACACCACTGCACTGCCCCAAACCCTGAAACACCACCCCCAGCACGACCCCCTACACTGCCCGAACACCACTGCCCTAAACCCTGAAACACCACCCCTGCACGACCCCCTACACTGCCCAAACACCACTGCACTGCCCTAAACCCTGAAACACCACCCCCAGCACGACCCCCTACACTGCCCGAACACCACTGCACTGCCCTAAACCCTAAAACACCACCCCCAGCATTACCCCCTACACTGCCCAAACACCACTGCACTGCCCTAAACCCTAGAACACTACCCCCAGCACGACCCCCTACACTACCCGAACACCACTGCACTACCCTAAACCCTAAAATACTACCCCCAGCACAACCCCCTACACTACCCGAACACGACTGCACTGCCCTAAACCCTCAAACACTCCCCCATCATGACCCCATACACTACCCGAACACCACTGCACTGCCCTAAACCCTAAAACACTCCCCCAGCACGACCCCCTACACTACCCGAACACCACTGCACTGCCCTAAACCCTAAAACACTCCCCCAGCACGACCCCCTACACTACCCAAACACCACTGCACTGCCCTAAACCCTAAAAAACTACCCCCCGCATGACCCCCTACACTACCCAAACACCAATGCACTACCCTAATCCCTAAAACACTACCCCTGCATGACCCCCTGCACTACCCTAAACCCTAAAACACTACCCCCGCACGACTCCCTACACTACCCAAAGACCACTGCACTACCCTAAACCCTAAAACACGACCTCCTACACTACACAAACACCACTGCACTACCCTAAACCCTAAAACACTACCCCCTACACTACACAAACACACCTGCACAACCCTAAACCCTAAAACACTACCCCCAGCAGTACCCCTACACTATCCAAACACCACTGCACTAACCTAAACCCTAAAACACTACCCCCAGCAGTACCCCCTACACTACCCAAACACCACTGCACTACCCTAAATCACTACCCCCAGCACGACCCCCTCCACTACCCAAACACCACTGCACTACCCTAAACCCTAAAACACTACCCCCAGCACGACCCCCTACACTACCCAAACACCACTGCACTACCCTAAACCCTAAAACACTCCCCCAGCACGACTCCCTACACTACCCAAACACCACTGCACTACCCTAAACCCTAAATCTACCCCCAGCATGACCCCCTACACTACACAAACACCACTGCACTACCCTAAACCCTAAAACACTACCCCCAGCACGACCCTCTTCACTACCTAAACACAACTGCACAATTTGTTACAGGCGTTGCAACGCAGGCCTGTGGTGCTTACTGGAAGTACCTAGTGGGCTAGTTGGGCCCCAGGGACCCTCAGGATTCAAGGTGACCTAATCCCCCAACTTAAAACGCACCACGGGGCGCGTTTGCACAGTGGTGAAGGGAGGGGGCGGGGCCTCAGGTGACATGTGCGCAAACACGCCCTGTGGTGCGTTTTAAGTTGGGGAATTAATTCCCTTTGAATCCTGAGGGACCCTGGGGGCCAACTAGCCCACCAGGTACCTTCAGTAAGCACAACAGTGTTGCGTTGCAGAGAGGTGAAAAAAGGTGCGTGGCCTCGGAACGCCTCTCTGCAACTCAGCTCTGTGGGCCTAACTGTAGGTACCTGGGGGGCTAGTTGGGCCCCAGGGACCCTCAGAATTCAAGGGGACTTAATCCCGCAACTTAAAACGCACCACGGGGTGCGTTTGCACACATGTCACCTCAGGCCCCCCCTCCCTTCACCACTGTGCAAACGCGCCCTGTAGCGCGATTTAAGAGGTAGTTTTAATCCCCTGCCCTATTATGTACTAGGGACTTGCAGAGGAGGTCATGCTAATCACAGGGGTACCCCAACGCATAGTGTTCCCTAGTGTATGTAGGTGTTTTCACTGTATTCTAAGTGTCTTTTAGCATAGCACTGGCTCTGGTTAGTCAGAGTCCGTTACCACCAGTACCCGTCTGAAAAAGTTGTGGGCACAGGATGATTTTGCAACAAGGGCTCTTTCTGCTCCTCTGTTGGTTCTTTCTGCACATCTTTTGCTTCTTTCTGTGCGTTTTTTCTTCTTTCTTCACATGTCCTACCTCTGTAGGCATAGTTAGAAACTAGCATTTAAAAAAACCTTTGAAATTCACTTAAAAAATCATAGGTTTCAGGCACGTTATAGTTAGAAATTAACATTTAAAAACCTTTGAAATTTACTGAAAAAACCATAGGTTTCAGATACGTTATAGTTAGAAATTAGCATTTAAAAACCTTTGAAATTTGCTGAAAAAACCATAGGTTTTAGGGACAGTTATAGTTAGTTGGACATTTCACTCGTACAAAACCATAGAAATTCCCCCGTTATAGTTAGTTCAGCTAACTATAACTCGCGCCCCGCAATGCACTGCTGATGACGTCACATATTACATCACTCATGACATGGTCAGTGACATCACTGATGACATCACTGATGACATCTCAAATGACATCACTGATGACATCATCCATGTGATAATTTCATGCATCTTCTCACACCCTAATATAACTTTTGATACACCCACTCTAAATTACAGACTGCCATTCTCAAAACCATAGACACTCCAACACCAAAAACTACATGCCCACTCACTGATTCTTAGGTCTACACACACATCCACTCACTCACCCGTACAGTCACTCATACTTAATCACTCAGTACAGGACTATCATATGCACTCATACACCTATATAAACACTCACACACCGCCACTCATCCATAGAGGTACTCACACACCTAGTCAGTCATGCAAAAAACTTAATCACACACCCATTTACTCACCTATACAGTTATACACACACCAGCTCACTTACTCATACAAATACTAGCACATTCTTACGCTCTTATACAATCACTGATACAAGTACACACTCATCCATACAGTCACTCTCACAATCACACACTCTCACTTATAGCCATTTATATACTCCAACACACATATATACTGCCTTTCACATATGTAGTTACTCACACATGTACCACTGAGATATACATTCAATCACTAACACACCCATACACACACTCACCCACCCATACAGTCCATCACAGATGCACTCTTGAAACCATGCACCCAGTGAATCACCAACTCACACATCTATGCACAGAGTCACACACACCCCACCCACACAAACACTCAGGCACCCATACAGATACTCAGACAATCAATCAATAACCCATGTAGACACTCATGTAGCTATTCAGAAAGCCATGCAGCCGCTTACAAACCAACAGACAGACGGATACAGACATTCACACAGTTTAGTCACTAACCCATGCATTCAGTAAGATACATTTAATCACTCACTTGTAGAGTCAGTCACTCACGTACTAAATCATCCATTCAGACACTTATACACCCACTCATTCTTCAATACGCCTTTCCCTATATATATTAAACATATTTAAACTTTACAGAAACACACAGTCACTGGATGATGTCATCAGTGATGTCATCAGTGATGTCATTTGAGATGTCATCAGTGATGTCATCAGTGATGTCACTGACCATGTCATGAGTGATGTAATATGTGACGTCATCAGCAGTGCATTGTGGGGCGCGAGTTATAGTTAGCTGAACTAACTATAACGGGGGAATTTCTATGGTTTTGTACGAGTGAAATGTCCAACTAACTATAACTGTCCCTAAAACCTATGGTTTTTTCAGTGAATATATATATATTTTAACCCACTACATCCTCTGTAATAAAGCGAACTGTTTGCACTCCAAATGGGGTAAAATTCATCCGTTTTTATTTCACGAGCCAGCAACATTCAGGACGCGTTTCAGCTTCAATGTCAAGCCTTTATCAACTGAAGGGCGCGCCGTGATTCCTTTTAAATGCATGCACGAGCGTTAATTAAAACCATGTGGTTGTTTTTAAAGCCCCAGTTCCCAGTTTTGAATGTTCAAAAGTAGAATGACAAGTGTCCAAGTGTTCTAGACCGGGAACCAGGTAAATATCAAAGCGCTTTGTGCATAAATGTTCAGTAATATTCACATACGGCACCCCTTTGAAATGCTGGCAGTTTGATTCAGTGCCTTTAAAAAAACAAACAATCAGGCTCCCCATTTGCACTACTAAGGGGCCGATTCCGATTCGGGCCGGAAATCTCTCCGACCGAGCCGGACCCGGAGAGATTTCCGACCGAATCGGACCCGTGCAGCCCGACCGAACGAGTACGATGCGCACGTATGCCATCGGACTCGAGTCGGTCGGACTCCCATTGAAGTCAATGGGAGCCGGTCGTACAACGCGTACGCGGGCTCCCATT
This sequence comes from Calotriton arnoldi, assembly GCA_963921515.1. NCBI lineage: Eukaryota > Metazoa > Chordata > Amphibia > Caudata > Salamandridae > Calotriton > Calotriton arnoldi. The sequence goes on from CAWUFW010008308.1 coordinate 8,328, forward strand.
GACTCAATGGGTGCGAGGCGGACAAGGGTGCCCCTACAGCGTGTACGCGGCGAAGCGACTCGCGCCATACACGCACAGGTAGGGGGACCCATGGGTCCCCCTGTGTGCGACTCGCGCGGCTACGCGTACAGGGGGTCCGACACGGACCCCCAAAGTACGGCTCTGACTGCTCTTTCGAGCCGGAGTGCGCGGCTCGGTCGGACTGCTCGCGGCGCGCATCGTACTTACCCGGCCGGGGAACGTCTCCATTGCGCGGTGCGAGTCGAGTCCGAGCGAGTCGGTCGGTGCGGTTAGACCCGGGTACGAGTCGGTCGGAGCGGTCGGGCCGCACGGACGAGTCGGTTGGCGATTTTGCATTGTACTTGCTCGCCCGGACGCGCGTACGAATCGGTCGGGCAATAGGGCTCCGAATCGGATCCGGTTAAGCCAAATCCGATTCGGAGCCCTACCGGCCGAGATCGGAATCGGCCCCTTAGCTGTATGCTGTCGTTTTTGTGCCCAGCTCCGAAGCAATACACCATCTTTTAACAAAGGGTCAGTCTCCAAATGTCAAGAGCTTCCTGCGAGACATTAACCCTCTCCTTTGTCCTTTTGATGTTTCTTTTGATGCTCCGGGGGCAAACAGGTTTTACAAGTCGTGACCTCACAAATTGCGGTGCTGCCTGTAAGCATTGCAGTTGCATTTGCCAAGTGTGTTATTATTGCTTTGATAGATATATATAGATATATATATATATATATCCCAACACTCACTTTCGCGAAGAGACCCGAGCCACTTAGCAATGGCGGGCAGTGGGGGGTCACGGGCCCTTACAGATCCAACAACGTCGTTATCCACATCAAACAAAAACAACATGCCGTGACCCAAAACTTCTTTAAGCGTGATTTATTTGCAATGTCACTCTACGCGTTTCGGAGCGTCCTGCTCCTTGCTCACGAGTAATGTGAGTGCACCAACCAAAGTGTTTTAAATTCATCATGTGACACACCTCCATATAAACACTGTAAACAGACTTAATCCAGTTACATCAAGATTCTGGTCTATGGACCGACCGCATTTGCAAACAATTTTGACTTCATGGAACAAAAAAAATATTTGGTACACAAAGTAATTAACAATTCATTGTAACTAATATTTTGTAATTTTGCAAGTGTGATTTTCACAAATGAAACAAACAAAAAGACCGGCCCTTGCGGTGCTAATCACTAAGCGCTGTACAGATTTGTTGTACCTTGTACAGAACAATAAAGCTTGTATTCAAATAAGAACTTTATTAAATATTCGCCTGTCAGCGTGACAGTTTTTGCGCTGCATAATATACATCCTTCTCTCATAGGCAAATATTTAACGGAGACACTCTTTTACTCGATCCACACCCCAGTGGGTAATACGATCTAAACCCCTCAAATCATGCCCCAGTGGGCATGTCAAAAATGATTATGCTTGCAGCAAGAACCAAAAAATAATAATGCGTCTGAAATAATGAACATAAGTTCAACTGAGGACACGGGAGCTCCCTGTGTCATCCAGACACAACGTTTTACTGCCCCAGTGGGCTGTTACGAATTGCCATACCAATCTAAACCCAGTGGGTAAAAAATAGTAACTACCCATCCTTCGTGGGAAAAGCTCATACTTTCAATCAATATTGATGTTCCAAATGTTTTGATCAGATATTTTGCTCGGTTTTGCCTTCCACTTGCTTGTTCTAACAACACAGAAATCTGTACGAAAACATAAAACAAGAGGTGAGATGTGACATATAGTACTCAATCTATACATGTGCAAAAACATCCTATTTTAAACCAAAACAGTGAGGATTAAAAACCATTGTTAAAAACAAGTAATTCTCTACGACTCAGCAACTACAAACAATATTAGAGTCTCATATGGCAACCGAAGTTCATCCAAGATGCACTGATAACGCCTCATCACTATTGTGCCCTCTAGGAAACATAGTATGATATTTAATTATCATTCTTGATTCTAGGCGTCTCAGCTCCTGTACTCTATCCCCTCCTCTTTCTCTTATTGGGATGCTGTCTAGCACAACAAAATTTAACAGATTACTGTTCTGGTTATGGTGGCTCTTAAAATGTCTCGCAATTGGGTATTGTTTGTCATTGTGTTTAATTGCCCTCAGATGCTCAAGGATTCGTTTTTTCACTTTGTGTATAGTACTACCAATGTAGTACTTCTCACATGGGCATCTGAGGGCATACACTACATATTCTGTGTTGCATGAGACATGCTTCATTATTTTAAAAGGTTTACACTCAGTAGACAGTTTCTCCTCTTTACAGTTCGTGCTGTATTTACAGGCTTTACATCTGCCACATGTAAAGAACCCTTGTATTGCATTTCGTTTTGTATCTGGCGTGATCAATGCACAACATATTGTATCTTTCAGGGACCTCGCTTTTCTATAAGTGATTTGGGGATAATCCTCCAAGTATTTTTCTAAATCTACATCTGTTTTCAAAACATTCCAAAATTTCTCTAAGGATTTTCTTACATCCCTGGACTGTTCGTTGTAAGTCGTGATGAATCGAATGTTTGTCATAGTTTCATTCTCACCTTTTTCATTTGGTTTCAATAAATCATTCCTGTCTCTGTTCTCAACCTCTACACAAGCATTGGTAATACATTTCTGTGTGTACCCCCTCGCTTGAAATCGTTCCACCATTCTCAATCTTTCTTTCTCATAACCTTCTTTTGTGCTGCAGTTACGTTTTGCTCTCAGTAACTCACCCAGCAGAATGCTTCTTATCAGATTCTCTGGGTGGCAACTCCAAGCATGGAGTAGGCTATTACCGGCCATCTCTTTTCTAAAGAGAAAAGTTTCTAGCCGATCATCCTTTACTAGTATTTTAAGATCTAAAAATTCAATACATTTTCTGTTCAGTTGGCTGGTGAATTTTAGATTCAATGAATTCTCATTTAGGACTTTCACAAAATTATTGGCCTCTTCAATACTTCCTTCCCAGACACAGAAAGTATCATCAATGTATCGAGCCCAAACTCTCACATGATCTTTGAACGGATCCAGATTACTGACCACCTGCTCCTCCCTCCAGCCGAGGTAAAGACCTGCAAAACTGGGGGCGAAGCAGGTGCCCATCGCCGACCCAAGTGTCTGCCTGTAAATTTGGCCATCAAACATAAAAAAGTTCTGTGTTAGACATATACACATCATATCAGCCAGCATCTCAGTGTGAAATAAGAATGATAGTGACCTGTTTTTCAAAAAATGTCGACAGGCCTTAATGCTTAATTCATGGGGATACTCGTGTAAAGACTATTAACGTCTAAACGCATCAGCAAACATTCATTATTCCATTCAATATCTTTTATCAATCTCAAGAAGTCACCGGTATCTTTCACGAATGCCGGTAGATTCTGTACTAGGGGTTGGAGATAGTGATCTACATAACGTGAAGTATTTTTGAGACAGCTACCTCGAGAGGATACTATTGGTCTCCCAGGAGGGTTTGTCTCGTCCTTATGTAATTTTGGGTGTAGGTAAAGGGCCGGTAATTTTGGGCATTTACATATCAAAAAATCATATTCCTCAGGCTCCAGGAGGCCTCGTTCTTTCCACTCCCCCAGTTGCTCTTGATAGCTGTTATTAGCCATTTCGTATTTTGCTTTTGTACTTCTCTCATATCTAGTAACATCATTTACCTGACTTCTACCCTCTTTAAGGTACATTTCTTTTGACAATACCACAATATTTCCGCCCTTATCAGATTTTTTTACTATTATACTCTCATCGTTCTTTAGAGCTTGAATGGCTTGTACCTGTTCAACCGACAAATTGTTTTTACCATATTGTCTCTTCTTTGACAGTTTTTTTAATTCCTTAACAACCTCTTCCTCAAACACATCAATCGCCTCATTGGCAATTTGGGGTAGGAATATAGACTTCGGTTTAAAGCCACTTTTGTGGCTCAAATCTAATCTAATATTGTTATTGATCAGATTTAAATAAGGATCTTGAATAAAACCTGGTTCTCCCTCAAGCTTATTGAGAGTGTGCAATAGTTGTATATCCCCAATTTGAATAATACTGGGTATTTCACTTACATCATTTCAAGACTCCGTAACCTTGGTAGCGAACCATTTTTTCAATCTTAATTTTCTTGTAAATTGAAATAAATCTAGACGTCCCTGGGTATAATCAAAAAAAGCAGAGGGGCAAAAAGAAAGTCCCAATGATAGGACTGCAGTCTCAGTGTCACTTAAAATCCGTCCGGATAGATTAATGACAGTCTTGGCATCCATTACTTTAGTTTTTTCTGCCCCCTCGCCCTGCTTCCCACTGGGCTCTCTGTTACTTCTCTTAATCTTGCATTTAGTCTTCCGTTTCCTCTCCCTCCTCGACCTCTTTGTCCCATAGCTCCGTGTTTGTTTTGGGCAGATATTCTGCCTTGGGCCATTATCGAAAATTCCTTTAAAATTTGTTTTTTTACTCCTGTTCCCACTGGCTCGACTGGAGCATCGACACTTTACATTTCATCTTGAGATGTCAGCTCTTGGTTTCTCCCTTCCTGCTCTCTTGCGCTCTCTGCGACAAATCTTATTGCGTCACACTGTGGACTTTTATTCTGGTTCATATTGCGAAGATGATCATAGCGTTTCGTGAATGTCAAAATCTGCCCCTTCTCACAATCTACCAGATCACGCAGGAACTTTCTTTGTTTCTTTTCTTTAATTTCATTTTCAATCTTTTCCAATCTTTGCTCCATCTTAGTCATATCATTTTGAAAATCTTCATTTCCACATAGCGCTTTTAATTTGGTAATCAGGGCATCAATCTCCTCTGTTACCTTGTCGCAGTCATTTTTAGCATATTTCACCAGGAGTTCAAGCATAATTATTGAACATTTGCAGCCCACTCTTCCTCGAGATCTGGGTCCGGGTCGTTGAAGGTGGGAGTGATGAAAATCCTGAGGCCCCTTGGGACTCAGCCCACATCTACGTACTTCTGTAATGTCGTTGCTTCCCACCACTTATTCTGTTTTTGCTTGAGCAATTTCCACAGCTTGTCCCATAGCTGTTTTTTCGAAGTGATCGAGTTTGTATTACTTGCTGATTCAGCCTGTTCGTTGTCATCAAGAGACATTCTATTTTCAAACATCTTGCTGGCCGCCTCACATCTTTTAGCAATTCTATGCATTGCCATATTTAAGATTTTCACTCGAATTCATGCGCTCACGCTTTAAAGATGTCTATCAACTAACTCACTCCGTTAGTTCATAGACTCCATTTGCCCCTTATCTCCGTTTACAAATGAAAAGCCACAATCAACTGAAGTGCTCACGCACTCACCTGACGTTTTTTTCCGGTGTCCAACTTCCACAACTCCGTTGTCAATGGTGCCCGGTAAACGGGTTCGTGCAGCACTTGCCTTTCGTATATGAAGGGCGGGCAGGGGTCACTCTTACTTAATCCCAACACTCACTTTCGCGAAGAGACCCGAGCAACTTAGCAATGGCGGGCCGTGTTTAAATACAAGCTTTATTGTTCTGTACAAGGTACAACAAATCTGTACAGCGCTTAGTGATTAGCACCGCAAGGGCCGGTCTTTTTGTTTGTTTCATTTGTGAAAATCACACTTGCAAAATTACAAAATATTAGTTACAATGAATTGTTAATTACTTTGTGTACCAAATATTTTTTTTTGTTCCATGAAGTCAAAATTGTTTGCAAATGCGGTCGGTCCATAGACCAGAATCTTGATGTATGTGGATTAAGTCTGTTTACAGTGTTTATACGGAGGTGTGTCACATGATGAATTTAAAACACTTTGGTTGGTGCACTCACATTACTCGTGAGCAAGGAGCAGGACGCTCCGAAATGCAAAGAGTGACATTGCAAATAAATCACGCTTAAAGAAGTTTTGGTCCACGGCGTGTTGTTTTCGTTTGATGTGGATAACGACGTTGTTGGATATATATATATAAATATATATATATATATATATATATATTATCTACTGGCGGTCGCCAGTAGATAGTTATAGTTAGGACCTATTTTCCATAGGAAATCCGCAACATTCCATTTGAAATAACGTTGGTGCCGGTTGACGAATCTTCACGAAGGTTTCCAACTTGTTGGGGCGCTCCGGTCCGCTCCTATCCTGAAAGTCTCGGGGTGATTCGTCAAGCGGGGGCCGATAAAAAAGGGGGGTCCCAAAACGTGTTTTCCCCATTCATTTTTCCATAGGAACCTTTAGTTGCAGCTACAGCCCGAACTGCTGAACGGAATTACACCAAATTTGGGAAAGAGGTAGCCCTTGGTTCAGTGCCGTGCCTTTTGCTTAAATGGTGTAAATCCGGTCAGTAGTTCCTGAGAAAATCAAAAGTAAAATCACATATATATCTGGGCGGAGCCTAACCACACATGTCATCGTGAGATCTGATTGGCTGTCAGCACTTCATCCTGGAATTGCTGGCAGCCATCTTGGGACCAATATAAATGATAGTACCCCATTGAAATGCATTGTAGTGAATCAAAGATTTTGAGGGTTACCAAAAGGAGAACTATAAAGGGTGATAACAGACTTTAGTTACATTAAAATTCATTTGTTGATGGTACCGTACTAATTTCATGAATTGTGGTGTGTTCTAAGGTGATTTTACCCTGTGAAAAACCTTCTGCTGGGATATCATGAATCATGTTTGAGAGAAAACTATTTTCACATGCTTGTCCCATAGAGTTTTGGAAGGTGCTCCAGAAGCTAAAATGAGAGCATATTTTCTGTAAATTCACATTATCTTTCTCAGTCAGGTGAGAATGAAGTCTGACATTCTCAGTAAAACATGTACATCCAACAAGGGCAGAGACTGTCAGTTGATTCCTTTGTGTTCTACTGCAGCTTCCCAGAGTGTTCTAAAGAACAACTAGAGTGCTAACAGCCTTACTTATGACAAACGTATGGCACACCTGAAGCCATCTTGATTGGAATAAACTGGTAACACTTAAAACATTTAATTTAAAAAGGAACAAAATGATGGGGTTCATTTTGTCATATAAATTATGGTTAGTGCTGTAGAAAGAAAAATTAGGACGTTTCAAGTGTGATCTCAAATATCTTCCTGTTATATTTCAACAGGAGCAGCCTGCCAGTTGATGCCTTTGTGTTCTACTGCAGCTTCCCAGAGTTTTCTAAAGAACAACTAGAGTGCTAACAGCCTTACTTATGACAAAAGTATGGCACACCTGAAGCCATCTTGATTGGAATAAACCGGTAACACTTAAAACATTTAATTTAAAAAGGAACAAAATGAGGGGGTTCTTTTTGAAATAGAAATTATGGTTAGTGCTGCAGAAAGAAAAATTAGGGCATGTTTTAAGTGAGATCTCAAATCCTCTTCTATTTCATTAGAAAATTCTGACATGCAGACTGAAACAATCACTTTCAATACCAGCAGCAGACTTCCAGTTAACTCCCTGGTGAGCAGTAGCTTTACTACAGTGATCTAATGAGCAAATAGAGTGCTAACATTCTGAATTTATGGCAAATGTGAGACACATCTGAATGCCTTCTTGATGGAATCAAAGTAAAAAACTGAAAGCATTTCCTACTGAGGAGACTGCAGTAAATGAGGAAATTAGGAAACTTCATAACAAATAAGTCTTCCAAGATGGCCACCAGTGAAAAAAGAGCCCAAATGTAGCACAAATATTACCCAGATGTAGCCCACATATAGCCCAATGACAAAAGTGTGCAAAACACTTTTTATTTTTAGTTTTTTTGCAGTTTTATGTAGTGCAGACTGGTCAGGTATTGGAGATTTGCATCTTAAAACATGACCCCCCTACACTACAAAAACATCACTGCACTACCCTAAACCCTAAAACACTACCCCCAGCACGACCCCCTACACTACACAAGCACCACTGCACTATCCTAAACCCTAAAACACTACCCCCAGCATGACCCCCTACACTACACAAACACCACTGCACTACCCTAAACCCTAAAACACTACCCCCAGCACGACCCCTACACTACCCAAACAACACTGCACTAACCTAAACCCTAAAACACTACCCCCAGCACGACCCCCTACACTACCCAAACACCACTGCACTACCCTAAAACATGACCCCTACACTACACAAACACCACTGCACTACCCTAAACCCTAAAACACTACTCCCAGCACGACCCCCTACACTACACAAGCACCACTGCACTACCCTAAACCCTAAAACACTACCCCCAGCACGACCCCCTACACTACACAAACACCACTGCACTTCCCTAAACCCTAAAACACTACCCCCAGCACGACACCCTACACTACCCAAACACCACTGCACTAACCTAAATCCTAAAACACTACCCCAGCACGACCCCCTACACTACCCAAACACCACTGCACTACCCTAAAACATGACCCACTACACAAACACCACTGCACTACCCTAAACCCTAAAACACTACCCCAGCACGACCCCCTACACTACACAAGCACCACTGCACTACCCTAAAACACTACCCCCAGCATGACCCCCAACACTGCCCGAACACCACTGCACTACCCTAAACCCTGAAACACCACCCCCAGCACAACCCCCTATACTGCCCGAGCACCACTGCACTGCCCTAAACCCTGAAACACCAGCCCCAGCACGACCCCCTACACTGCCTGTACACCACTCCGCTAACCCCTGAAACACCACCCCCAGCAAGACCACCTACACTGGCCGAACACTACTGCACTGCCCTAAACCCTAAAACACCACCCCCTGCACGACCCCCTACACTGCCCAAACACCACTGCACTGCCCTAAACCCTGAAACACCTCCCCCTGCACGACCCCCTACACTGCCCGAACACCACTGCACTGCCCTAAACCCTGAAACATCACCCCCAGCAAGACCCCCTACACTGCCCGAACACCACTGCCCTAAACCCTGAAACACCACCCCAGCACGACCCCCTACACTGCCTGAACACCACTGCACTGCCCTAAACCCTGAAACACCACCCCCAGCACGACCCCCTACACTGCCCGAACACCACTGCTCTGCCCAAACCCTGAAACACCAGCCCCAGCACGACCCCCTACACTGCCCGAACACCACTGCACTGCCCTAAACCTTGAAACACCAGCCCCAGCACGACCCCCTACACTGCCCGAACACCACTGCACTACCCTAAACCCTGAAACACCACCCCCTGCACGACCCCCTACAATGCCCGAGCACCACTGCACTGCCCTAAACCCTGAAACACCAGCCCCAGCATGACCCCCTACACTGCCCGTACACCACTGCGCTAACCCCTGAAACACCACCGCCAGCAAGACCACCTACACTGGCCGAACACTACTGCACTGCCCTAAACCCTGAAACACCAGCCCCAGCACGACCCCCTACACTGCCCGTACACCACTGCGCTAACCCCTGAAACACCACCCCCAGCAAGACCACCTACACTGGCCGAACACTACTGCACTGCCCTAAACCCTAAAACACCACCCCCTGCACAACCCCCTACACTGCCCAAACACCACTGCACTGCCCTAAACCCTGAAACACCTCCCCCTGCACGACCCCCTACACTGCCCGAACACCACTGCACTGCCCCAAACCCTGAAACACCACCCCCAGCATGACCCCCTACACTGCCCAAACACCACTGCACTGCCCTAAACCCTGAAACACCACCCCCTGTACGACCCCCTACACTGCCGGAACACCACTGCACTGCCCTAAACCCTGAAACACCACCCCCAGCATGACCCCACACACTGCCCGAACACCACTACACTAAACCCTGAAACACCACCCCCAGCAAGACCACCTACACTGGCCGAACACCACTGCACTGCCCTAAACCCTGAAACACCTCCCCCTGCATGACCCCCTACACTGCCCAAACACCACTGCACTGCCCTAAACCCTGAAACACCACCCCTCAGCATGACACCCTACACTGCCCGAACACCACTGCACTGATCTAAACCCTGAAACACCACCCCCAGCACGACCCCCTACACTGCCCAAACACCACTGCACTGCCCTAAACCCTGAAACATCACCCCCAGCAAGACTCCCTACACTGCCTGAACACCACTGCCCTAAACCCTGAAACACCACCCCCAGCAAGACCCGCTACACTGCCCGAACACCACTGCACTGCCCTAAACCCTGAAACACCACCTCCAGCACAACCCCCTACACTGCCTGAAACCATTGCTCTGCCCTAAACCCTGAAATACTAGCCCCAGCACGACCCCCTACACTGCCCGAACACCACTGCACTGCCCTAAACCCTGAAACACCACCCCCAGCACGACCCCCTACACTGCCCGAACACCACTGCACTGCCCTAAACCCTGAAACACCAGTCCCAGCAAGTCCCCCTACACTGCCGAACACCACTGCACTGCCCTAGACTCTGAAACACCACCCCCAGCACGACCCCCTACACTGCCCGAACACCACTGCACTGCCCTAAACCCTGAAACACCAGCCCCAGCACCACCACCTTCACTGCCCGAACACCACTGCACTGCCCTAAACCCTGAAACACCAGCCCCATCACAACCCCCTACACTGCCCGAACACCACTGCACTGCCCTAAACCCTGAAACACCAGCCCCAGCACAACCCCCTACACTGCCCGAACACCACTGCACTGCCCTAAACCCTGAAACACCAGCCCCAGCACGACCCACTACACTGCCCGAACACCACTGTACTGCCCTAAACCCTGAAACACCAGCCCCAGCATGACCCCCTACACTGCCCGAACACCACTGCACTGCCCTAAACCGTGAAACACCAGCCCCTGCACGACCCCCTACAATGCCCAGTCACCACTGCACTGCCCTAAACCCTGAAACACCACCCTCTGCACCACCCCCTACACTGCCCGAACACCACTGCACTGCCCTAAACCCTGAAACACCACCCCTGCACCGCCCCCTACACTGCCCGAACACCACTGCACTGCCCTAAACCCTGAAACACCACCCCCAGCACGACCCCCTTTACTGCTCGAACACCACTGCACTGCCCCAAACCCTGAAACACCACCCCCAGCACGACCCCCTACACTGCCCAAACACCACTGCCCTAAACCCTGAAACACCACCCCCAGCACGACCCCTACACTGCCCGAACACCACTGCGCTGCCCTAAACCCTGAAACACCACCCCCTGCACGACCCCCTACACTGCCCGAACACCACTGCACTGCCCTAAACCCTGAAACACCACCCCCAGCACGACCCCCTACACTGCCCGAACACCACTGCACTGCCCTAAACCCTAAAACACCACCCCCAGCACGACCCCCTACACTGCCCGAACACCACTGCACTGCCCTAAACCCTAGAACACTACCCCCAGCACGACCTGTGTCATGAGTGATGTAATATGTGACGTCATCAGCAGTGCATTGCGGGGGCGCGAGTTATAGTTAGCTGAACTAACTATAACGGGGGAATTTACTATGGTTTTGTACGAGTGAAATGTCCAACTAACTATAACTGTCCCTAAAACCTATGGTTTTTTTCAGTGAATTTCAAAGGTTTTTTAAATGCTAATTTCTAACTATAACGTGTCTGAAACCTATGGTTTTTTCAGTGAATATATATATATATATATATTCACTGAAAAAACCACAGGTTTCAGGGACGTTATAGTTAGTTGGACATTTCACTCGTACAAAACCAGAGAAATTCCCCTGTTATAGTTAGTTCAGCTAACTATAACTCGCGCCCCCGCAATGCACTGCTGATGACGTCACATATTACATCATTAATGACATGGTCAGTGACATCACTGATGACATCACTGATGACATCTCAAATGACATCACTGATGATATCACTGATGACATCATCCAGTGACTGTGTGTTTCTATAAAGTTTAAATATGCTTTTTTTTTTTTGGTTAAATAATTTTTATTGATGTAATAATAAAAGTACCAGAGTTACAATTGAACATAAGATGAAACAATAGAATAATATAGTGTATAACATCAAAAATATTATAATAAAGAGCAATCTAATTCAGAGATAATAAAGAGAGGGGAAATGAGATCATCTTATGGTTAAGAAATGAAGACGAAGAATAAGGGTACATATTAAGATAAATGGAAGCTAGAAGAGTTTTTGAAAATAAGGGAATAAGAAAGGGGAGAAAGAGAGAGAAGAAAGAGAAGAAAAAATAAAAAGGAAAAGAAAAGAAAAGGAAAAGAGGGGAAAAATGAGATAAAGAACTAAGATATGGAAGGGTGAGAGGATAAATAAGAAGTGAAGGAAATCCAAAATAAATCAGATTTGATTTTCTGAGATAAAGTTGATGATGAGACAGTAGAAATTCTATGTTCATTACAAATAAGGTTCCACCACATTAATGTGCAAACTTTGGAATTATCTTTCCAACAAGTTAGAATCACTTTCAATGCAAGGGAAATGAAAAGGTCAAACAGTTTCAAACTTGGTGTAATGACAGGAAAATCAGTAGACATAGATCCAAGAAATACATTTTGAATTGATAATGGTATATTACAATGCAATATCTTGGAAGATATGGACCAAATGGATTTTCAAAATTTAAGAACATTAGGACAGTAAAATATTAAATGTAACAATGTGCCATCCGAGGAGAGACAAGACCAACAAAGGGAAGAGGAAGAGGGATTAATCTTATGAATACGAATAGGAGTGCAAACAGCTCTATTGTAGAGAAAAAATAAAGATTGAGTAATGTTAGCAGCTTTTGAAGTAGTGAACATTTTTTGCCATAATTTGTTCCATCTGTTATTGGAAAGGGATAGAGAGAGGTCTTGTTCCCAAGCTAATTCAACAGTGGATTTTGGCCTATCAGATGTAGGGGTGGACAGAAGCTTGTATATGATAGAAGCTTTGGGATTGGAGTCGGGATTTAAGGTGGCTAAAGGGGTCAATGGTTTAAAGGATTTAGATGGAGTGGTGTCATCGGAAAATAATTTTGACGACAGAAATGGTTGTAGGATATTGAATATTTGTGAGTATTGGGAAGCGTAGGATAGAGGTAAATTATAACGTTCTTGTAATGCAGTGAAGGGTATGACAGAGTTATGGGAAACAAGTTGATGAACATAAAAAATACCCTTCTCTTTCCAGTGTTTGAAGTAAAATGATTTGTGTCGGAATTTAATGAATTTATTATACCAAATGGAGGATGTAAGGAACTCTTGTTGAAAGGTGGCACCCTCTGTGAACAATGAGTGCATCAAATGTTGGGAGTATTTTAAAATGGGATAATGAGAAATAAAGGAACAATTAGACATAGAGCAGATGTCAGAAAAGGAGAAGTCGTGTAGCAAGGAGCGCTCGAAATCAATCCATCAAGGCATCAGTGAGTCGTGAGACTGTTTATTTAGAGCATAGAGTTGTCTAAGTAAAAAAGCGGTATGATAAAATTTAAAATTAGGAAATCTTACACCACCTTCATTTTTTGGTTTAATTAATTTAGATAAGGCAATACGAGAAGGCTTATTATTCCACAAAAAATTAATACATAGAGAATTAAGTTGTTTAAAATAGTAATTGGGGATTTTGAATGGTAACATGAAAGTAAAAAAGAATGAGAGGAACAATCATCATTTTAATAGAATCCAGTCTACCCCACCAAGAAAGAAAGAGAGGGGACCAGGAATTAAATGACGTTTGAGGCTTGAGTTTTAGTGCATTAAAGTTATGTAAGAGAGTATGAGGGATATTAGAGGAGAACCATACACCCAAATATTTAATTTTGGAGGGACACCATTTGAAATTGGTGTTGGAAAACATGTATTGATAACAGGTGGAATTTAAAGGTAATACCTCAGTTTTAGAGAAATTTAATTTGTATCCAGAAACTTTAGAGTATAAATCAATTTCCTGTAGGAATGGAGGTAAAGCGGTAGAGGGGTTAGAAAGATAGATCAGAATATCATCTGCATAAGCAGATAGTTTGATTTCATGAAATTTATGTTTAAAGCCTGTTATTAGGGGGTTATGTCGGATGCGTTCAAGGAAAGGTTCAAGACATAAAAGAAATAAAAGAGGGGAAAGTGGACAGCCTTGCCTAGTACCTCTATGTAAGATAAAATAGGGGGATAGAAGACCGTTAACAGCAATAGATGCGCGGGGTTCAAGATACAACAACTTAATAAATGAAATAAATTTAGGGCCAAAACCAAACCAGTGAAGAGTTTTGAACATGAATGGCCAATTTACACGATCAAATGCTTTCTCAGCATCGAGAGATAATGCGGCTAGAGGTTTAGGATAATTTTTCCCCAATGCAAGCACATTAGATAACATCCTGGCATTATCAGAAGTAAGCCGACCTCTAATAAAACCGGATTGGTCAGGTTTGATTAGCAGGGGCATAACAGTATCCAATCTAGAAGCAAGAATTTTCGCAAAGATTTTACAATCATAATTAATTAATGAGATTGGGTGATAATTTTGACAAAGGGTATGGTCTTTATCAGGTTTAGGGATGATTATAATGAGGGCATCTAAAAAGGATCCCTCAGGTTTTGATTTAGAGATGAATGAATTAAAAGGTTCAAGGAGGTGAGGGGCAAAAATAGAGGAGAAAGTAGAGATTAGCTCAATGGAAAAGCCATCAGGACCAGGAGCCATGGCCCTTCTCAAAGATTTAATGGCATCAAGGATCTCCTGGAGAGATATATCTTTTTCAAGAAGAGGCATTTCATCAGGCACAGATGGGGGAGAGGGAAGATCATCAAAGAAAGATTGAGTATCACTAGCAGAAGGAGAAGTATCATCCGTATATAGAGAATGATAGTAGGATTGGAAAGCATTAACAATTTCAGAATCAGAATGAAGTAATGTATTAGTAGTAGTGTTATGAATAGGGCCGATGGTTTTCTTTTCCGTTTTGATTTTTAAATAGTTAGCCAACATTTTACCTGCTTTATTTTGACCCCCGTGATATTTGGATTTTATTTTAAGTAAAATATTGCACGCATCAGTAGTAGCTAATTTATTTAAGTCAGATTTTTCCTTAATGAGGTCGCGAAGGTGTGAAGGAGAATTTGATGTAAAGAAAGAGTGTTCTAGAGATTTAATGTGTTTGAGAGCAGAGAGATACTTGGAGTTTAGTCATTTCTTCTTATTGGCCGTGTATGCAATGGTGAAAGCCCTAAAGGATGCCTTAAAAGCATCCCAGTTATTATGGATAGAAGTATCACTGGCTTTGTTGAACAGAAAGAAGTCATTTATGAAAGAGGTGGCTTCAGATATATAGGAATGGTCGGATAGGAGAAAGTTGTTAAATCTCCATCGGGCATGTTTAGAGTTGGTAAGAGAGAGATCAAATGACGAAGAAACAGGGGCATGGTCAGAAATAAAAATGGATCCAATTTCTGAGGATTGAACAGAGGGTAAGAGGGATTTTGAAACCAAAATATAATCAATACGTGATATTGTATGATGAACATTAGAGAAAAAATAAATTCATATTGATCAGGATTGCAAGTTTTCCATACATCAAAAAGTGGACGAGAGGCAATAGCAGATTGAAATGATTTATGGGATTTGTCCGGTTTAAATTTGCATTTTGATTTTCTATCGGAAAAAGGATCAAGCCAATTATTAAAGTCTCCAGCAACAATAATATTGGGATTGGAAATGGAAGATAATTTAAGTTTAATCGTATTCCAAAAATCAGGGTCAGGTTTAACTGGTCCATAAATATTGAAGAAAGTGATCACTTTATTATGGACCTTAGCCTGAAGTATTGCCCATCATCCATTTGTATCATTTTCAGTAGACAAAATGTGAATTTGTAAAGATCTATGGCAGACAATTGCAACCCCACCCTTGCGGTTGACCGCAGTTGAAAAAACAACCTGGCCCACCCATTGACGTTTAAGTTTAAGAGACTCAACATCGTTACAATGGGTTTCTTGTAAAAAAGCAATTTGGCAATTTAACTTTGATAAGTGGGAGAGTTCCTTCTGGCGCTTGACAGGTTGACCCAGACCACGAACGTTCCACGAAACAACATTAAGCATATATTACTTTAGAGACAAGGGTACAGGAACAATGATGACACACTGCAGAGACAACAATGGGTGGAAAAATGACACTGTTTAACAATAATGAGGTAATAATGAGGGAATGTAAGGAACATAAAAGGAGTAATCATGAAGACAAAAAGACACCATTTATCAAAATAAAGTAATACAAAAAATAGCAAAAAATAATGAATGATATAGAATCGCATAGAATAAAGGAGATGACACAAAAATTCAAGAAAGAAGTATTCATATGCATGGAACAAAAAATTGAAGAAAGATAAACAAAAATAGGGAAGATGGAGAAAGGAGAACAAAACAAGGAGGAAAGAAGAGTTAAAAGGAGAGAGAGAAAGAAATGACAGAAGGATAATAAATAGCAAGAAAGAATGAAAAGAAAATAAGAGAGATAAGAAAAAGAAGAGACAGATCAAGAACCGTAAGCCAGATCTGAGAGAGAAAAAGAGTAAGAAGAGAAACAGGCATGTAAGCATCCAAAAACAAGAAGCAACATCGGAGAGAAATAGAAGATAATATATTAAGAACATTTCGAACCACGTAATCAAAAATTAGAGAACATAACTAGAGAAACAAATTAAAAACCCAAAAAGTAGTAATCGCACTTAAATAGCATGAGAACAGTGTATATTAGACATTAGTGTCCATAGATGACCTAGTGATAGATTGTAGGAATAATTTTAATTTGGTCGGATCTTCAAAAGAGCGGGAAACACCCTCGTGAGTAACTTTGCAGAGGCAGGGATGTAGTATACCATAGCGAATATTCAGAGATCTCATTTGAGGACGCAACGCCAGAAATTCCTTCCGTTGAGCATTGGTCGCATTAGAAAGATCTTGGGAAATAAAGATGTTATGACCAGACCAGAGAAGACGGCATTTCTCTCTAGCACATTTCAGCACTCGCATTAGGTCAGTAAATTCTAAGAAGAGCAATATGATACCACGCGGTCTGGTGGAATGAGGTTGAAGGCGACCAAGCCGATGAGCTCTTTGAATGTTTAAAGGTGCAGAAGACTGAAGATTCAAGAGTTCAGGTAAAATTTCTTCAGGAAGGAAAGGAGGTCAGGGCCCTCAATATTTTTCGGCAGACCATAAATACGTAAATTGTTCCTTCTGTTGCGATTTTCAAGGTCCTCGGTATGAAGTTTAAGCTTTTGGATTTCTTGTTCCAACATAGGAATCTTGGTCGTCAAGTCTTGAATGTGGCCCACACGTTGTTCCATTTCGGAGATTTTACCTTCCATGTTGATCCATCTATCTTCAATCAACTGCAGTTTCTCGTTGGTAGCACTCATGAAGGGTTTAAGTGCACGTAATTCATCCAAAATTGTATCCAGGACCGGATTTGAGGATGACTGAATCGGAGAAGGTGGATCGTTCTTGACTCTTTTAGGCTTGGTGCCAGAGGAGGAAGCCTTGGAGAGGCTAAGTGATTCAGTAGACATTTTAAAGATGCGTGTCTGACCTTGAAGAGGCTTTTTAGTAGGAGAAATTCTGCACATAAAAGAGGGTGTAATGAAGGAATTGTAAGAGAACAGCACACTGCAAGTGTATATACGCTAATACCTCAAAAGCTTACACAGAAGAAATTAGAGGTATAAATAATCACATTACAATACAATATATGTTACTGAGAAATATGAAGAGCGTGTAACAGTAAATACAGACACTAAAAAACTAGTTCTGAAGTAATTTGTGCAGTAAGCACCAAAAGGACGCACATTCCATTGACAGGTGCTTAATACAATAAACTAGAGCATTATAATGTGGCATTAATATGAGATCCGTAGGATGAAGGAAAGTTGCAGACCTGAACAGAGCCAAAAAGCCAAAGTCACATGTGGTCTCTGTGGAAGAAATGCAGCGCAGGCGCCAGAATGCGTAAAATGGTGGCCGCTCGGTACGTCAAAGAGCCCAGCGTGCGCATTTTCACGATAAAATCCCAGCCCTGACAGTCGCAAATAAAAAGTGAACCCAAAACAGAAATGAGATCTTACTTTCTGTAACAAATAGACTCAGGAATAATCATACTATTGAAGAAAAGTCCGAGGTTTGTTGGAAATATCACTTGTTAAAGGATTGTAGACCTGCAGTGCTTTATAAGTCCACTAGAGAGCAGATAGAGACCTTTTTGGGGCCTTTTGCACTAAACACAGAAGTTCATTGTTCTTGAATTCAAAGGCAACACAACTCGTTTTCCCTGTCCTGCACTTCTGTGAGACTGCATTCCATCATAGAAATAAAAGCTCAGTGCAGACAGTAATTGGGTTTGGAAACTGTTCGGGACGCCCAGCATATGCACCACAAAAGGAGAAACACTTCAGGTGAGGAAATGCAATGCGAGCGCCGGGATGCGCAAAATGGCGGGCGCTCCGTACCTCAAGGAGAGTTGCGCATTGTAATGAAATGCGATGAAAAGCGGGTACAAACACAGCCCCGCTCGCTCAAGAGACTTGCACAATGAAAAGACGTTGGAGACCAGCTTTGAGTACGCTGAGCATGGTCTCAAAGTGGGCGAAATATGAATTCTTTGCTCCGTGAACGGACGGAGCTCAGCAGGATGCCGCCATCATGCTTGATGCGTAAGCCACGCCCCCTTAAATATGTTTTATATATATGCCAAGGTGTATTGAAGAATGAGTGGGTGTATAAGTGTCTGGATGGATGATTTAGTAGGTGCGTGACTGACTGTATAAGTGAGTGATTAAATGTGTCTTACTGAATGCATGGGTTGGTGAGTAGCTACATGAGTGTCTATATCGGTTATTGATTGGTTGCTTGAGAATTTGTATGGGAGACTGAGTGTGTGTGTGGGTGGGTGGGAGGTGTGTGACTCTGTGCATAGATGTGTGAGTGGTTGATTCACTGGGTGTATGGGTTCAAGAGTGCATGTGGAAACAGCTGTATGGGTGGGTGAGTGTGTGTATGGGTGTGTTGGTGAGTGAATGGATGTCTCAGTGGTACATGTCCAAGTAACTACATAGGGAAAAGGCAGTGTATGTGAGAGTTGGAGTATAAATGACTATACGTGAGAGTCAGTGATTGTGAGAGTGGCTGTATGGATGAGTGTGTACTTGTATCAGTGATTATATAAGAGAGTAAATATGCGTTACTATCTGTATAGGTGAGTAAATGGGAGTGTGATTGATTCTTTGCATGACTGACTAGGTGTGTGAGTAACTCCATGGATGAGTGGCGGTGTGTGAGTGTCTGTATAGGTGTATGAGTGCATATGATAGTGTTGTATTGATGAGTGACTGCATGTATGAGTGATTGTATGGGTGAATGAGTGGATGTGTGTAGACCTGGGAATCAGTGAGTGCGCATGTAGTAACTGGTATTGGTGTGTCGATGGTTTCGAAAATGATAGTCTGTATTTTACAGTGGGTGTATCAAAGGTTATATTAGAGTGTGAGGAGGTGCATCAGATTTTCACGTGGATGATGTCCTCAGTGATGTCATCAGTGATGTCATTTGAGATGTCATCAGTGATGTCATCAGTGATGTCACTGACCATGTCATGAATGATGTAATATGTAACGTCATCAGCAGTGCATTGCGGGGGCGCGAGTTATAGTTAGCTGAACTAACTATAACGGGGAATTTCTCTGGTTTTGTACGAGTGAAATGTCCAACTATAACGTCCCTGAAACCTGTGGTTTTTTCAGTGAATTTCTAAGGTTTTTTAAATGCTAATTTCTAACTATAACGTGCCTGAAACCTATGGTTTTTTCAGTGAATTTCAAAGGTTTTTTAAATGCTAATTTCTAACTATAACGTCACTGAAACCTATGGGTTTTTCAGTGAATTTCAAAGGTTTTTTAAATGCTAATTTCTAACTATGCCTACAAAGGTAGGACATGTGAAGAAAGAGGAAGAAAAGCACACAAAGAAGCAAGACAAATGCAGAAAGAGGCAACAGAAGTCCAGAAAGACGAAGAAAAGTGCAAGAAGAAGCAAGAGATGTGCAGAAAGAACCAACAGAGGAGCAGAAAGTCCTCCTGTGCCCCCAACTTTTTGCTGACGGGTACTGGTGGTAACTGACTCTGACTAACCGGCCCTAGAGCCAGTGCTATGCTAAAAGACACTTAGAATACAGTGAAAACACCTACATACACTAGGGAACACTATGCGTTGGGGTACCCCTGTGATTAGCATGACCTCCTCTGTATTTGCCATGAGTTAGTGCCTGGGTCATTGAATGAGTACATGGGTACTGGCTGGATGATTAGAGTACTGCAAGGAGAGTGGATGGTGAATTTATAAACGCTTGTGTTTTGGCGGAGTGATTGGATAAGGACATAGAACTGGTTGGGTGATTGGAGGAGTGCATGGGTAGTGACAAGGAGATGGCTGGACTGCATCAGTAGTCCTCAGGGGATTGTAGCAGTGCATGTGTTAGTGCCTGCGTCATTGCATAAGTACATGGGTAGTGACTGGATGATTAGAGTACTGCAAGGAGAGTGCATGGTGAATCTATAAGTGCTTGGGTTTTGGCGGAGTGATTGGATAAGTACATGGTGCTGGCTGGGTGATTGGAGGAGTGCATGGGTAGTGACAAAGAGATGGCTGGGCTGCATCAGTAGTGCTCAGGGGATTGTAGCAGTGTATGTGTTAGTGCCTGGGTCATTGCATGAGTACATGGGTAGTGACTGGATGATTAGAGTACTGCCAGGAGAGTGCATGGTGAATTTATAAGTGCTTGTGTTTTGGCGGAGTGATTGGATAAGTACATGGTGCTCGCTGGGTGATTGGAGGAGTACATGGGTAGTGACAGGGCGATGGCTGGACTGCATCAGTAGTGCTCAGGGTATTGTAGCAGTGCATGAGTTAGTGCATGGGTCATTGCATGAGTGCATGGGTACTGACTGGATGATTAGAGTAATGCAAGGAGAGTGCATGGTGAATTTATAAGTGCTTGGGTTTTGGCGGAGTGATTGGATAAGTACATGGTGCTCACTGGGTGATAGGAGGAGTGCATGGGTAGTGACAGGGCGATGGCTGGACTGCATCAGTAGTGCTCAGAGTATTGTAGCAGTGCATGAGTTAGTGCATGGGTCATTGCATGAGTGCATGGGTACTGACTGGATGATTAGAATACTGCAAGGAGAGTGCATGGTGAATTTATAAGTGCTTGGGTTTTGGCGGAGTGATTGGATAAGTACACACATATCACATCAGGCCCGCCCCCTCCCTTCACCACTGTGCAAACGGGCCCCCTGGCGGGTTTTAAGTTGGGGGATTAATTCCCCTTGAATCCTGAGGGTCCCTGGGGGCCAACTAGCCCACCAGGTACCTCCAGTAAGCGCCACAGAGCTGCGTTGCAGAGAGGTGGTCCAAGGCCACTCCCCTTTTTACACCTCTCTGCAACGCAGCTCTGTGGCGCTTACTGGAGGTACCTGGTGGGCTAGTTGGACCCAAGGGACCCTCAGGATTCAAGGGGACTTAATCCCCCAACTTACAACGTGCCAGAGGGCCCGTTTGCACAGTGGTGAAGGGAGGGGGTGGGGCCTGATGTGACAAGTGTGCAAACGCGCCCCGTGGTGCGTTTTAAGTTGGGAGATTAAGTCCACTTGAATCCTGAGGGTCCCTAAGGCCCAACTAGCCCACCAGGTACCTCCAGTAAGCACCTCAGAGCTGTGTTGCAGAGAGGTGGTCCGAGACCACGCCCCTTTTTACACCTCTCTGCAACGCAACTCTGTTGCACTTACTGAAGGTACCTGGTGGGCTAGTTGGCCCCCAGGGACCCTCAGGATACAAGGGGACTTAATCCCCCAACTTAAAACGCACCACGGAGCGCGTTTGCACACTTGTCACATCAGGCCCCGCCCCCTCCCTTCACCACTGTGCAAACACGCCCCTAATTATAACTATCTGCTGGCGACCGCCAGTAGATAATATATATATATTATCTACTGGCGGTCGCCAGTAGATAGTTATAGTTAAAACCTATTATCCATAGGAAATCCGCGACATTCTATTTGAAATAACGTTGGCGCCGGTTGACGAATCTTCGCGAAAGTTTCCAACTTGTTGGGGCGCTCCGGTCCGCTCCTATACTGAAAGTCTTGGGGTGATACGTCAAGCGGGGGCCGAGAAAAAGGGGGTCCCAAAACGCATTTTCCCCATTCATTTTTCCATAGGGACCTTTAGTCGCAGCTACAGCCCGAACTGCTGAACGGAATTACACCAAATTTGGCAAAGAGGTAGCCCTTGGTTCAGTGTCGTGCCTTTTGCTTAAATGGTGTAAATCCGTTCAGTAGTTCCTGAGAAAATCAAAAGTAAAGTCACATATATATCTGGGCGGAGCCTAACCACACATGTCATCGTGAGATCTGATTGGCTGTCAGCACTTCATCCTGGAATTGCTGGCAGCCATCTTGGGACCAATATAAATGATAGTACCTCATTGAAATGCATTGTAGTGAATAGAAGATTTTGAGGGTCACCAAAAGGAGAACTATAAAGGGTGATAACAGGCTTTAGTTACATTAGAATTTATTTGTTGATGGTACCATACTAATTTTAGGAATTGTGGTGTATTCTAAGGTGATTTTACCATGTGAAAAACCTTCTGCTGGGATATCATGAATCATGTTTGAGAGAACACTATTTTCTCATGCTTGTCCCATGGAGGTTTGGAAGGTGCTCCAGAAGCTAAAATGAGAGCATATTTTCTGTAAATTCACTTTATCTTTCTCACTCATGTGAGAATGAAGTCTGACATTCTCAGTAAAACATGTACATCCAACAAGGGCAGAGACTGTCAGTTGATTCCTTTGTGTTCTACTGCAGCTTCCCAGAGTGTTCTAAAGAACAACTAGAGTGCTAACAGCCTTACTTATGACAAAAGTATGGCACACCTGAAGCCATCTTGATTGGAATAAACTGGTAACACTTAAACATTTAATTTAAAAAGGAACAAAATGATGGGGTTCATTTTGTCATAGAAATTATGGTTAGTGCTGTAGAAAGAAAAATTAGGACATATTTCAAGTGTGATCTCAAATATCTTCCTGTTATATTTCAACAGGAGCAGCCTGCCAGTTGATGCCTTTGTGTTCTACTGATGCTTCCCAGAGTGTTCTAAAGAACAACTAGAGCGCTAACAGCCTTACTTATGACAAAAGTATGGCACACCTGAAGCCATCTTGATTGGAATAAACCGGTAACACTTAAAACATTTAATTTAAAAAGGAACAAAATGGGGGTTCTTTTTGAAATAGAAATTATGGTTAGTGCTGCAGAAAGAAAAATTAGGGCATGTTTTAAGTGAGATCTCAAATCCTCTTCTATTTCATTAGAAAATTCTGACATGGAGACTGAAACAATCACTTTCAATACCAGCAGCAGACTACCAGTTAACTCCCTGGTGAGCAGTAGCTTTACTCCAGTGATCTAATGAGCAACTAGAGTGCTAACATTCTGAATTTATGGCAGATGTGAGACACATCTGAATGCCTTCTTGATGGAATCAAAGTAAAAAACTGAAAGCATTTCCTACTGAGGAGACTGCAGTAAATGAAGAAATTAGGAAACTTCATAACAAAGAAGTCTTCCAAGATGGCCACCAGTGAAAAAAGAGCCCAAATGTAGCACAAATATTACCCAGATGTAGCCCACATATAGCCCAATGACAAAAGTGTGCAAAACACTTTTTATTTTTAGTTTTTTGCAGTTTTATGTAGTGCAGACTGGTCAGGTATTGGAGCATTGCATCTTAAAACATGACCCCCTACACTACAAAAACACCACTGCACTACCTTAAACCCTAAAACACTACCCCCAGCACGACCCCCTACACTACAGAAGCACCACTGCACTATCCTAAACCCTAAAACACTACCCCCAGCACGACCCCCTACACTACCCAAACACCACTGCACTACCCTAAAACATGACCCCCTACACTACACAAACACCACTGCACTACCCTAAACCCTAAAACACTACCCCCAGCATGACCCCTACACTACACAAGCACCACTGCACTACCCTAAACCCTAAAACACTACCCCAGCCCGACCCCCTACACTACACAAACACCACTGCACTACCCTAAACCCTAAAACACTACCCCCAGCACGACCCCCTACACTCCCCAAACACCACTGCACTAACCTAAATCCTAAAACACTACCCCCAGCACGACCCCCTACACTACCCAAACACCACTGCACTACCCTAAAACATGACCCCCTACACTACAGAAACACCACTGCACTTTTCCTAAACCCTAAAACACTACCCCCAGCACGACCCCCTACACTACACAAGCACCACTGCACTACCCTAAACCCTAAAACACTACCCCCAGCACGACCCCCTACACTGCCCGAACACCACTGCACGGCCCTAAACCCTGAAACACCAGCCCCTGCATGACCCCCTACACTGCCCGAACACCACTGCACTGCCCTAAACCCTGAAACACCACCCCTAGCACGACCCCCTACACTGCCCGAACACCACTGCACTGCCCAAAACCCTGAAACACCACCCCCTTCACGACCCCCTACACTGCCCGAACACCACTGCACTGCCCTAAACCCTGAAACACCACCCCCAGCATGACCCCCTACACTGCCCGAACACCACTGCACTGCCCTAAACCCTGAAACACTACCCCCAGCAAGACCCCCTACACTGCCCGAACACCACTGCACTGCCCTAAACCCTGAAACATCACCCCCAGCAAGACCCCCTACACTGCCCGAACACCACTGACCTAAACCCTGAAACACCACCCCCAGCACGACCCCCTACACTGCCCGAACACCACTGCACTCCCCTAAACCCTGAAACACTACCCCCAGCATGACCCCTACACTGCCCGAACACCACTGCTCTGCCCAAAACCCTGAAACACCAGCCCCAGCACGACCCCCTACACTGCCCGAACACCACTGCACTGCCCTAAACCTTGAAACACCAGCCCCTGCACGACCCCCTACACTGCCCGAACACCACTGCACTACCCTAAACCCTGAAACATCACCCCCAGCACGACCCCCTACACTGCCCGAGCACCACTGCACTGCCCTAAACCCTGAAACACCAGCCCCAGCACGACCCCCTACACTGCCCGAACACCACTGCACTGCCCTAACCCTGAAACACCAGCCCCAGCACGACCGCCTACACTGCCCGAACACCACTGCACTGCCCTAAACCCTGAAACACCAGCCCCAGCACGACCCCCTACACTGCCCGAACACCACTGCACTGCCCTAAACCGTGAAACACCAGCTTCAGCACGACCCCCTACACTGCCTGAACACCACTGCACTGCCCTGAACCCTGAAACACCAGCCCCAGCACAACACCCTACACTGCCCGAACACCACTGCACTGCCCTAAACCCTGAAACACCACCCCGTGCATGACCCCCTACACTGCCCGAACACCACTGCACTGCCCTAAACCCTGAAACACCACCCCCAGCGCGACCCCCTACACTGCCCGAACACCACTGCACTGCCCTAAACCCTGAAACACCACCCCCTGCACAACCCCCTACACTGCTCGAACACTACTGCACTGCCCTAAACCCAGAAACACCATCCCCAGCACGACCCCCTATACTGCACGAACACCACTGCACTGCCCTAAACCCTGAAACACTACCCCCAGCAAGACCCCCTACACTGCCCGAACACCACTGCACTGCCCTAAACCCTGAAACATCACCCCCAGCAAGACCCCCTACACTGCCCTAAACCCTGAAACACCACCCCCAGCAAGACCCCCTACACTGCCCGAACACCACTGCACTGCCCTAAACCCTGAAACACCAGCCCCAGCACGACCCCCTACACTGCCCGAACACCACTGCACTGCCCTAAACCCTGAAACACCACCCCTGCACGACCCCCTACACTGCCCGAACACTACTGCACTGCCCTAAACCCTGAAACACCACCCCCAGCATGACCCCCTACACTGCACGAACACCACTGCACCGCCCTAAACCCTGAAACACTACCCCCAGCAAGACCCCCTACACTGCCCGAACACCACTGCACTGCCCTAAACCCTGAAACATCACCCCCAGCAAGACCCCCTACACTGCCTGAACACCACTGCCCTAAACCCTGAAACACCACCCCCAGCAAGACCGCCTACACTGCCCGAACACGACTGCACTGCCCTAAACCCTGAAACACCACCCCCAGCAAGACCCCCTACACTGCCCGAACACCACTGCACTGCCCTAAACCCTGAAACACCACCCCCAGCACGACCCCCTACACTGCCCGAACACCACTGCTCTGCCCAAAACCCTGAAACACCAGCCCCAGCACGACCCCCTACACTGCCCGAACACCACTGCACTGCCCTAAACCCTGAAACACCAGCCCCAGCACGACCCCCTACACTGCCCGAACACCACTGCACTGCCCTAAACCCTGAAACACCACCCCAGCACGACCCCCTACACTGCCCGAACACCACTGCACTGCCCTAAATCCTGAAACACCAGCCCCAGCACGACCCCGTACACTGCCCGCACACCACTGCACTGCCCAAAACCCTGAAACACCAGCCCCAGCACAACCCCGTACACTGCCCGAACACCACTGCACTGCCCTAAACCCTGAAACACCAGCCCCAGCACGACCGCCTACACTGCCCGAAAACTACTGCACTGCCCTAAACCCTGAAACACCACCCCCAGCAAGACTACCTACACTGGCCGAACACCACTGCACTGCCCTAAACCCTGAAACACCACCCCCTGCACGACCCCCTACACTGCCCAAACACTACTGCACTGCCCTAAACCCTGAAACACCAGCCCCAGCACCACCCCCTACAATGCCCGAACACCACTGTACTGCCCTAAACCCTAAAACACCACCCCCTGCACCGCCCCCTACACTGCCCGAACACCACTGCACTGCCCTAAACCCTGAAACACCACCCCTGCACGACCCCCTACACTGCCCGAACACCACTGCACTGCCCTAAACCCTGAAACACCACCCCTGCACCACCCCCTACACTGCCCGAACACCACTGCACTGCCCTAAACCCTGAAACACCACCCCCTGCACCGCCCCCTACACTGCCCGAACACCACTGCACTGCCCTAAACCCTGAAACACCACCCCCAGCATGACCCCCTTTACTGCTCGAACACCACTGCACTGCCCCAAACCCTGAAGCACCACCCCCAGCATGACCCCCTACACTGCCAAACACCACTGCCCTAAACCCTGAAACACCACCCCTGCACGACTGCCCAAACACCACTGCACTGCCCTAAACCCTGAAACACCACCCCCTGCACGACCCCCTACACTGCCCGAACACCACTGCACTGCCCTAAACCCTGAAACACCACCCCCAGCATGACCCCCTACACTGCCCGAACACCACTGCACTGCCCTAAACCCTAAAACACCACCCCCAGCACGACCCCCTACACTGCCCGAACACCACTGCACTGCCCTAAACCCTAGAACACTACCCCCAGCATGACCCCCTACACTACCCGAACACCACTGCACTACCCTACACCCTAAAATACTCCCCCCAGCACGACCCCCTACACTACCCGAACACGACTGCACTGCCCTAAACCCTAAAACACTCCCCCCAGCACGACCCCCTACACTACCTAAACACCACTGCACTGCCCTAAACCCTAAAACACTACCCCCGCATGACCCCCTACACTACCCAAATACCAATGCACTACCCTAATCCCTAAAACACTACCCCCCGCACAACCCCCTACACTACCCAAAGACCACTGCACTACCCTAAACTCTAAAACAATACCCCCGCACGACTCCCTACACTACCCAAAGACCACTGCACTACCCTAAACCCTAAAACACGACCTCCTACACTACACAAACACCACTGCACTACCCTAAACCCTAAAAAACTACCCCCAGCACGAACCCCTACACTACCCAAACACCACTGCACTACCCTAAACCATAAAACACTACCCCCAGCAGTACCCCCTATGCTACCCAAACACCACTGCACTACCCTAAACCCTAAAACACTACCCCCAGCAGTACCCCTACACTACCCAAACACCATTGCACTACCCTAAACCCTAAACCACTACCCCCAGCAGTATCCCCTACACTACCCAAACACCACTGCACTACCCTAAACCCTAAAACCCTAAAACACTAACCCCAGCACGACCCCCTACACTACCCAAACACCACTGTACTACCCTAAACCCTAAAACACTCCCCCAGCACGACTCCCTACACTACCCAAACACCACTGCACTACCCTAAACCCTAAATCTACCCCCAGCATGACCCCCTACACTACACAAACACCACTGCACTACCCTAAACCCTAAAACACTACCCCCAGCATGACCCTCTTCACTACCTAAACACAACTGCACAATTTGTTACAGGCGTTGCAACGCAGGCCTGTGGTGCTTACTGGAAGTACCTGGTGGGCTAGTTGGGCCCCAGGGACTCTCAGGATTCAAGGTGACCTAATCCCCCAACTTAAAACGCGCCACGGGGGGCGCGTTTGCACAGTGGTGAAGGGAGGGGGCGGGGCTTCAGGTGACATGTGCGCAAACACGCCCTGTGGTGCGTTTTAAGTTGGGGAGTTAATTCTCTTTGAATCCTGGGGGCCAACTAGCCCACCAGGTACCTTCAGTAAGCACAACAGAGTTGCGTTGCAGAGAGGTGAAAAAGGTGCGTGGCCTCGGAACGCCTCTCTGCAACTCAGCTCTGTGGTCCTAACTGTAGGTACCTGGGGGCTAGTTGGGCCCCAGGGACCCTCAGGATTCAAGGGGACTTAATCCCGCAACTTAAAACGCGCCACGGGGCGCGTTTGCACACATGTCACCTCAGGCCCCCCTCCCTTCACCACTGTGCAAACGCGCACTGGCTCTGGTTAGTCAGAGTCAGTTACCACCAGTACCCGTCTGAAAAAGTTGTGGGCACAGGATGATTTTGCAACAAGGCCTCTTTCTGCTCCTCTGTTGGTTCTTTCTGCACATCTTTTGCTTCTTTCTGTGTGTTTTTTCTTCTTTCTTCACATGTCCTACCTCTGTTGGCATAGTTAGAAACTAGCATTTAAAAACCTTTGAAATTCACTTAAAAATCATAGGTTTCAGGCACGTTATAGTTAGAAATTAGCATTTAAAAAACCTTTGAAATTCACTGAAAAAACCATAGGTTTCAGGCACGTTATAGTTAGAAATTAGCATTTAAAAAACCTTTGAAATTCACTGAAAAAACCATAGGTTTTAGGGACAGTTATAGTTAGTTGGACATTGCACTCGTACAAAACCCGTGAAATTCCCCTGTTATAGTTAGTTCAGCTAACTATAACTCGCGCCTCGCAATGCACTGCTGATGACGTCACATATTACATCACTCATGACATGGTCAGTGACATCACTGATGACATCACTGATGACATCTCAAATGACATCACTGATGACATCATCCATGTGATAATTTCATGCATCTTCTCACACCCTAATATAACTTTTGATACACCCATTCTAAATTACAGACTGCCATTCTCAAAACCATAGACACTCCAACACCAAAAACTACATACCCACTCACTGATTCTTAGATCTACACACACATCCACTCACTCACCTGTACAGTCACTCATACTTACAGTCACTCAGTACAGGACTATCATATGCACTCATACTCCTATATAGACACTCAAACACCGCCACTCATCCATAGAGGTACTCATACACCTAGTCAGTCATGCAAATAATTAAACACACTGCCATTTACTCACCTATACAGTTATACACACACCAGCTCACTTACTCATACAAATACTAGCACATTCTTACGCTCTGATACAATAACTGATATAAGCACACACGCATCCATACAGCCACTCTCACAATAACACACTCTCACTTATAGCCATTTAAATACTCTAACACACATATATACTGCCTTTTACATATGTAGTTACTCGCACATGTCCCACTGAGATATACATTCACTCACTAACACACCCATACACACACTCACCCACCCAAGCAGTCCATCACAGATGCACTCTTGAAATCATGCACCCAGTGAATCACCCACTCACACATCTATGTATAGAGTCACACACACCCCACCCACACAAACACTCAGGCAGCCATACAGATACTCAGAGAACCAATCAATAACCCATATAGACACTCATGTAGCTATTCGCAAATCCATGCATCCACTTACACACCAACAAACAGACGGATACAGACATTCACACAGTTTAGTCACTAACCCATGCATTCAGTAAGATACGTTTAATCACTCACTTGTAGAGTCAGTCACTCACGTACTAAATCATCCATTCAGACACTTATACACCCACTCATTCTTCAATACGCCTTTCCCTATATATATTAAACATATTTAAACTTTACAGAAACACACAGTCACTGGATGATGTCATCAGTGATGTCATCAGTGATGTCATTTGAGATGTCATCAGTGATGTCATCAGTGATGTCACTGACCATGTAATGAGTGATGTAATATGTGACGTCATCAGCAGTGCATTGCGGGGCGCGAGTTATAGTTAGCTGAACTAACTATAACAGGGGAATTTCACGGGTTTTGTACGAGTGCAATGTTCAACTAACTATAACTGTCCCTAAAACCTATGGTTTTTTCAGTGAATATATATATATATATATTCACTGAAAAAACCATAGGTTTCAGACACGTTATAGTTAGAAATTAGCATTTAAAAAACCTTTGAAATTCACTGAAAAAACCATAGGTTTTAGGGACAGTTATAGTTAGTTGGACATTTCACTCGTACAAAACCATAGAAATTCCCCCGTTATAGTTAGTTCAGCTAACTATAACTCGCGCCCCGCAATGCACTGCTGATGACGTCACATATTACATCACTCATGACATGGTCAGTGACATCACTGATGACATCTCAAATGACATCACTGATGACATCACTGATGACATCATCCATGTGATAATTTCATGCATCTTCTCACACCCTAATATAACTTTTGATACACCCACTCTAAATTACAGACTGCCATTCTCAAAACCATACACACTCCAATACCAATAACTACATACCCACTCACTGATTCTTAGGTCTACACACACACATCTACTCACTCACCCGTACAGTCACTCATACTTACAGTCACTCAGTACAGGACTCTCATATGCACTCATACACCTATATAAACACTCACACACCGCCACTCATCCATAGAGGTACTCACACACCTAGTCAGTCATGCAAAAAATTAATCACACACCCATTTACTCACCTATACAGTTATACACACACCAGCTCACTTACTCATACAAATACTAGCACATTCTTACGCTCTTATACAATAACTGATACAAGCACACATGCATCCATACAGCCACTTTCACAATCACACCTCTCACTTATAGCCATTTAAATACTCTAACACACATATATACTGCCTTTTACATATGTAGTTACTCGCACATGTACCACTGAGATATACATTCACTCACTAACACACCCATACACACACTCACCCACCCAAGCAGTCCATCACAGATGCACTCTTGAAATCATGCACCCAGTGAATCACCCACTCACACATCTTTGTACAGAGTCACACACACCCCACCCACACAAACACTCAGGCAGCCATACAGATACTCAGAGAACCAATCAATAACCCATATAGACACTCATGTAGCTATTCGCAAATCCATGCATCCACTTACACACCAACAAACAGACGGATACAGACATTCACACAGTTTAGTCACTAACCCATGCATTCAGTAAGATACATTTAATCACTCACTTGTAGAGTCAGTCACGCACGTACTAAATCATCCATTCAGACACTTATACACCCACTCATTCTTCAATACGCCTTTCCCTATATATATTAAACATATTTAAACTTTACAGAAACACACAGTCACTGGATGATGTCATCAGTGATGTCATTTGAGATGTCATCAGTGATGTCATCAGTGATGTCACTGACCATGTCATGAGTGATGTAATATGTGACGTCATCAGCAGTGCATTGCGGGCGCGAGTTATAGTTAGCTGAACTAACTATAACGGGGAATTTCTATGGTTTTGTACGAGTGAAATGTCCAACTAACTATAACTGTCCCTAAAACCTATGTTTTTTTCAGTGAATTTCAAAGGTTTTTTAAATGCTAATTTCTAACTATAACGTGTCTGAAACCTATGGTTTTTCAGTGAATTTCAAAGGTTTTTTAAATGCTAGTTTCTAACTATGCCTACAGAGGTAGAACATGTGAAGAAAGAAGAAAAAACGCACAGAAAGAAGCAAAAGAAATGCAGAAAGAAGCAACAGAAGTCCACAAAGACGAAGAAAAGTGCAGGAAGAAGCAAAAGATGTGCAGAAAGAACCAACAGAGGAGCAGAAAGAGGCCTTGTTGCAAAATCATCCTGTGCCCACAACCTTTTCAGACGGGTACTGGTGGTAACTGACTCTGACTAACCAGAGCCAGTGCTATGCTAAAAGACACTTAGAATACAGTGAAAACACCTACATACACTAGGGAACACTATGCGTTGGGGTACCCCTGTGATTAGCATGACCTCCTCTGTAAGTCCCTAGTACAAAATAGGGCAGGGGATTAAAACTACCTCTTAAAACGCGCTACGGGGCGCGTTTCCACAGTGGTGAAGGGAGGGGGCCTGAGGTGACATGTGTGCAAACGCGCCCCGTGGCGCGTTTTAAGTTGCGGGATTAAGTCCCCTTGAATCCTGAGGGTCCCTGGGGCCCAACTAGCCCCCCAGGTACCTACAGTTAGGACCACAGAGCTGAGTTGCAGAGAGGTGTTCCGAGGCCACGCACCTTTTTACCTCTCTGCAACGCAACTCTGTTGTGCTTACTGAAGGTACCTGGTGGGCTAGTTGGCGCTCAGGATTCAAGGGTAATTAATTCCCCAACTTAAAACGCACCACAGGGCGTGTTTGCGCACATGTCACCTGAGGCCACGCCCCCTCCCTTCACCACTGTGCAAACGCACCCCGTGGCGCGTTTTAAGTTGGGGGATTAGGTCACCTTGAATCCTGAGGGTCCCTGGGGCCCAACTAGCCCACCAGGTACTTCCAGTAAGCACCACAGGCCTGCGTTGCAATGCCTGTAACAAATTGTGCAGTTGTGTTTAGGTAGTGAAGGGGGTCGTGCTGGGGGTAGTGTTTTAGGGTTTAGGGTAGTGCAATGGTGTTTGTGTAGTGTAGGGGGTCATGCTGGGGGTAGATTTAGGGTAGTGCAGTGGTGTTTGGGTAGTGTAGGGGGTCGTGCTGGGGGTAGTGTTTTAGGGTTTATGGTAGTGCAGTGGTGTTTGGGTAGTGTAGGGGGTCGTGCTGGGGGTAGTGGTTTAGGGTTTAGGGTAGTGCAGTGGTGTTTGGGTAGTGTAGGGGGTACTGCTGGGGGTAGTGTTTTAGGGTTTAGGGTAGTGCAATGGTGTTTGGGTAGTGTAGGGGGTACTGCTGGGGGTAGTGTTTTAGGGTTTAGGGTAGTGCAGTGGTGTTTGGGTAGTGGGGGTACTGCTGGGGGTAGTGTTTTAGGGTTTAGGGTAGTGCAGTGGTGTTTGGGTAGTGTAGGGGTTCGTGCTGGGGGTACTTTTTTAGGGTTTAGGGTAGTGCAGTGGTGTTTGTGTAGTGTAGGGGGTAGTGTTTTAGGGTTTAGGGTAGTGCAGTGTTTGTGTAGTGTAGGGGGTCGTATTTCAGGGTTTAGGGCAGTGCAGTGGTTTTCAGGCAGTGTAGGCCATCGTGCTGGGGGTGGTGTTTTAGGGTTTAGGGTAGTGCAGTGTTTGTGTAGTGTAGGAGGTCGTGTTTTAGGGTTTAGGGTAGTGCAGTGGTCTTTGGGTAGTGTAGGGAGTCATGCGGGGGGTAGTGTTTTAGGGTTTAGGGTAGTGCAGTGGTCTTTGGGTAGTGTAGGGGGTCGTGCGGGGGGTAGTGTTTTACGGTTTAGGGTAGTGCATTGGTGTTTGGGTAGTGTAGGGGGTCATGCGGGGGGTAGTGTTTTAGGGTAGTGCAGTGGTGTTTGGGTAGTGTAGGGGGTCGTGCTGGGGGGAATGTTTTAGGGCAGTGCAGTGGTGTTCGGGTAGTGTAGGGGGTCGTGCTGGGGGGAGTGTTTGAGGGTTTAGGGCAGTGCTGTGGTGTTCGGGTAGTGTAGGGGGTCGTGCTGGGGGAGTGTTTGAGGGTTTAGGGCAGTGCAGTGGTGTTCGGGCAGTGTAGGGGGTCGTGCTGGGGTGGTGTTTCAGGGTTTAGGGCAGTGCAGTGGTGTTCGGGCAATGTAGGGGGTCGTGCTGGGGGTGGTGTTTCAGGGTTTAGGGCAGTGGTGTTCGGGCAGTGTTGGGGGTCTTGCTGGGGTTGATGTTTCAGGGTTTAGGGCAGTGCAGTGGTGTTCGGGCAGTGTAGGGGGTCTTGCTGGGGGTAGTGTTTCAGGGTTTAGGGCAGTGCAGTGGTGTTCGTGCAGTGTAGGGGGTCATGCAGGGGATGGTGTTTCAGGGTTTAGGGCAGTGCAGTAGTGTTCGGGCAGTGTAGGGGGTCGTGCAGGGGGTGGTGTTTCAGGGTTTAGGGCAGTGCAGTGGTGTTCGGGCAGTGTAGGGTGTCGAGCTGGGGGTGGTGTTTCAGGGTTTAGGGCAGTGCAGTGGTGTTCGGGCAGTGTAGGGGGTCGTGCACGGGGTGGTGAGTCAGGGTTTAGGGCAGTGCAGTGGTGTTCGGGCAGTGTAGCGGGTCATGCTGGGGGTAGTGTTTTAGGGTTTAGGGCTGTGCAGTGGTGTTCGGGCAGTGTAGGGGGTCGTGCTGGGGGTGGTGTTTCAGGGTTTAGGGCAGTGGTATTCAGGCAGTGTAGGCGGTCTTGCTGGGGGTGATGTTTCAGGGTTTAGGGCAGTGCAGTGGTGTTCGGGCAGTGTAGGGGGTCTTGCTGGGGGCAGTGTTTCAGGGTTTAGGGCAGAGCAATGGTGTTCAGGCAGTGTAGGGGGTTGTGCTGGAGGTGGTGTTTCAGGGTTTAGGACAGTGCAGGGGTGTTCGGGCAGTGTAGGGGGTCTTGCTGGGGGTGGTGTTTCAGGGTTTAGGGCAGTGGTGTTCAGGCAGTGTAGGGGGTCATGCTGGGGGTGGTGTTTCAGGGTTTAGGGCAGTGCAGTGGTGTTCGGGCAGTGTAGGGGGTCGTGCAGGGGCTGGTGTTTCAGGGTTTAGGGCAGTGCAGTGGTATTCGGGCAGTGTAGGGGGTCGTGCTGGGGGTGGTGTTTCAGGGTTTAGGGCAGTGCAGTGGTGTTCGGGCAGTTTAGGGGTCGTGCTGGGGGTGGTGTTTCAGGGTTTAGGGCAGTGCAGTGGTGTTAGGGCAGTGTAGGGGGTCGTGCAGGGGGGTGGTGAGTCAGGGTTTAGGGCAGTGCAGTGGTGTTCGGGCAGTGTAGGGGGTCATGCTGAGGGTAGTGTTTTAGGGTTTAGGGCAGTGCAGTGGTGTTCGGGCAGTGTAGGGGGTGGTGCAGGGGGGTGGTGTTTCAGGGTTTAGGGCAGTGCGGTGGTGTTCGGGCAGTTTAGGGGTCGTGCTGGGGGTGGTGTTTCAGGGTTTAGGGCAGTGCAGTTGTGTTCGGGCAGTGTAGGGTGTCGTGCTGGGGGTGGTGTTTCAGGGTTTAGTGCAGTGGTGTTCGGGCAGTGTAGGTGGTCTTGCTGGGGGTAGTGTTTCAGGGTTTAGTGCAGTGGTGTTCGGGCAGTGTAGGGGGTCTTGCTGGGGGTGGTGTTTCAGGGTTTAGGGCAGTGCAATGGTGTTCGCGCAGTGTAGGGGGTCTTGCTGGGGCTGGTGTTTCAGCGTTTAGGGCAGTGCAGTGGTGTTCGGGCAGTGTAGGGGGTCTTGCTGGGGGTGGTGTTTCAGGGTTTAGGGCAGTGCAGTGGTGTTCGGGCAGTGTAGGGGGTCTTGCTGGGGCTGGTGTTTCAGGGTTTAGGGCACTGCAGTGGTGTTCAGGCAGTGTAGGGGGTCTTGCTGGGGCTGGTGTTTCAGGGTTTAGGGTAGTGCAGTGGTGTTCGGGCAGTGTAGGGGGTCGTGCTGGGGCTGGTGTTTCAGGGTTTAGGGCAGTGCAGTGGTGTTCGGGCAGTGTAGGGGGTCGTGCTGGGGGTGGTGTTTCAGGGTTTAGGGCAGTGCAGTGTTGTTCGGGCAGTGTAGGGGGTCTTGCTGGGGGTGGTGTTTCAGGGTTTAGGGCAGTGCAGTAGTGTTCGGGCAGTGTAGGGGGTCGTGCAGGGGGTGGTGTTTCAGGGTTTAGGGCAGTGCAGTGGTGTTCGGGCAGTGTAGGGGGTCGTGCTGGGGTGGTGTTTCAGGGTTTAGGGCAGTGCAGTGGTGTTCGGGCAGTGTAGTGGGTCGTGCAGGGGGTGGTGTTTCAGGGTTTAGGCAGTGCAGTGGTGTTCGGGCAAAGTAGGGGGTCGTGCTGGGGCTGGTGTTTCAGGGTTTAGGGCAGTGCAGTGGTGTTCGGGCAGTGTAGGGGGTCTTGCTGGGGGTGGTGTTTCAGGGTTTAGGGCAGTGGTGTTCGGGCAGTGTTGGGGGTCTTGCTGGGGGTGATGTTTCAGGGTTTAGGGCAGTGCAGTGGTGTTCGGGCAGTGTAGGGGGTCTTGCTGGGGGTAGTGTTTCAGGGTTTAGGGCAATGCAGTGGTGTTCGTGCAGTGTAGGGGGTCATGCTGGTGATGGTGTTTCAGGGTTTAGGGCAGTGCAGTAGTGTTCGGGCAGTGTAGGGGGTCATGCAGGGCATGGTGTTTCAGGGTTTAGGGCAGTGCAGTGGTGTTCGGGCAGTGTAGGGTGTTGTGCTGGGGGTGGTGTTTCAGGGTTTAGGGCAGTGCAGTGGTGTTCGGGCAGTGTAGGGGGTCGTGCACGGGGTGGTGTTTCAGGGTTTAGGGCAGTGCAGTGGTGTTCGGGCAGTGTAGGGGGTTATGCTGGGTATGGTGTTTCAGGGTTTAGGGCAGTGCAGTGGTGTTCAGGCAGTGTAGGGGGTCGTGCTGGGGCTGGTGTTTCAGGGTTTAGGGCAGTACAGTGGTGTTTGTGCAGTGTAGGTGGTCGTGCTGGGGCTGGTGTTTCAGGGTTGAGGGCAGTGGTGTTTGGGCAGTGTAGGGGGTCGTGCTGGGGCAGGTGTTTCAGGGTTTAGGGCAGTGCAGTGGTGCTCGGGCAGTGTAGGGGGTCGTGCTGGGGGTGGTGTTTCTGGGTTTAGGGTAGTGCAGTGGTGTTCGGGCAGTGTAGGGGGTCGTGCTGGGGCTGGTGTTTCAGGGTTTAGGGCAGTGCAGTGGTGTTCGGGCAGTGTAGGGGTCGTGCTGGGGCTGGTGTTTCAGGGTTTTGGGCAGAGCAGTGGTGTTCGGGCAGTGTAGGGGGTCGTGCTGGGGGTGGTGTTTCAGGGTTTAGGGCAGTGCAGTGGTGTTCGGGCAGTGTAGGAGGTCGAGCTGGGGTTGGTGTTTCAGGGTTTAGTGCAGTGGTGTTCGGGCAGTGTAGGGGGTCTTGCTGGGGGTGATGTTTCAGGGTTTAGGGCAGTGGAGTGGTGTTCGGGCAGTGTAGGGGGTCTTGCTGGGGGTAGTGTTTCAGGGTTTAGGGCAGTGCAGTGGTGTTCGGGCAGTGTAGGGGGTCGTGCTGGGGGTGGTGTTTCAGGGTTTAGGGCAGTGCAGTTGTGTTTGGGCAGTGTAGGGGGTCGTGCTGGGGGTGGTGTTTCAGGGTTTAGGGCAGTGCATTGGTGTTCAAACAGTGTAGGGGGTCGTGCAGGGGCTGGTGTTTCAAGGTTTAGGGCAGTGCAGTGGTGTTCGGGCAGTGTAGGGGGTCGTGCTGGGGGTAGTGTTTTAGGGTTTAGGGTAGTGCAGTGGTGCTTGTGTAGTGTAGGGGGTCGTGCTGGGGGTAGTGTTTTAGGGTTTAGGGTAGTGCAGTGGTGTTTGTGTAGTATAGGGGTCATGTTTTAGGGTAGTGCAGTGGTGTTTGGGTAGTGTAGGGGGTCGTGCTGGGGGTATTGTTTTAGGATTTAGGTTAGTGCAGTGGTGTTTGGGTAGTGTAGGGGATCGTGCTGGGGGTAGTGTTTTAGGGTTTAGGGTAGTGCAGTGGTGTTTGTGTAGTGTAGGGGGTCATGTTTTAGGGTAGTGCAGTGGTGTTTGTGTAGTGTAGGGGGTCGTGCTGGGGGTAGTGTTTTAGGATTTAGGTTAGTGCAGTGGTGTTTGGGTAGCGTAGGGGGTCGTGCTGGGGGTAGTGTTTTAGGGTTTTAGGGTAGTGCAGTGGTGTTTGTGTAGTGTAGGGGGTCATGTTTTAAGATGCAACGCTCCAATACCTGACCAGTCTGCACTACATAAAACTGCAAAAAAACTAAAAATAAAAAGTGTTTTGCACACTTTTGTCATTGGGCTATATGTGGGCTACATCTGGGTAATATTTGTGCTACATTTGGGCTCTTTTTTCTCTGGTGGCCATCTTGGAAGACTTCTTTGTTATGAAGTTACCTAATTTCCTCATTTACTGCAGTCTCCTCAGTAGGAAATGCTTTCAGTTTTTTACTTTGATTCCATCAAGAAGGCATTCAGATGTGTCTCACATTTGCCTAAATTCAGAATGTTAGCACTCTAGTTGCTCATTAGATCACAGTAGTAAAGCTACGGCTCACCAGGGAGTTAACTGGAAGTCTGCTGCTGGTATTGAAAGTGATTGTTTCAGTCTGCATGTCAGAATTTTCTAATGAAATAGAAGAGGATTTGAGATCTCACTTAAAACATGCCCTCATTTTTCTTTCTGCAGCACTAACCATAATTTCTATTTCAAAAGAACCCCCTCATTTTGTTCCTTTTTAATTAAATGTTTTAAGTATTAACGGTTTATTCCAATCAAGATGGCTTCAGGTGTGCCATATTTTTGTCATAAGTAAGGCTGTTAGCGCTCTAGTTGTTCTTTAGAACACTCTGGGAAGCTGCAGTAGAACACAAAGGCATCAACTGACAGGCTGCTCCTGTTGAAATATAACAGGAAGATATTTGAGATCACACTTGAAACATGTCCTAATTTTTCTTTCTACAGCACTACCCATAATTTCTATGACAAAATGAACCCCATCATTTTGTTCCTTTTTAAATTAAATGTTTTAAGTGTTACCAGTTTATTCCAATCAAGATGGCTTCAGGTGTGCCATACTTTTGTCATAAGTAAGGCTGTTAGCACTCTAGTTGTTCTTTAGAACACTCTGGGAAGCTGCAGTAGAACACAAAGGCATCAACTGACAGGCTGCTCCTGTTGAAATATAACAGGAAGATATTTGAGATCTCACTTGAAACATGTCCTAATTTTTCTTTCTATAGCACTAACCATAATTTCTATGACAAAATGAACCCCATCATTTTGTTCCTTTTTAAATTAAATGTTTTAAGTGTTACCAGTTTATTCCAATCAAGATGGCTTCAGGTGTGCCATTCTTTTGTCACAAGTAAGGCTGTTAGCACTCTAGTTGTTCTTTAGAACACTCTGGGAAGCTGCAGTAGAACACAAAGGAATCAACTGACAGTCTCTGCCCTTGTTGGATGTACATGTTTTACTGAGAATGTCAGACTTCATTCTCACATGACTGAGAAAGATAATGTGAATTTACAGAAAATATGCTCTCATTTTAGCTTCTGGAGCACCTTCCAAAACTCTATGGGACAAGCATGTGAAAATAGTTTTCTCTCAAACATGATTCATGATATCCCAGCAGAAGGTTTTTCACAGGGTAAAATCACCTTAGAACACACCACAATTCCTGAAATTAGTATGGTACCATCAACAAATGAATTCTAATGTAACTAAAGTCTGTTATCACCCTTTATAGTTCTCCTTTTGGTAACCCTCAAAATCTTTGATTCACTACAATGCATTTCAATGGGGTACTATCATTTATATTGGTCCCAAGATGGCTGCCAGCAATTCCAGGATGAAGTGCTGACAGCCAATCAGATCTCACGATGACATGTGTGGTTAGGCTCCGCCCAGATATATATGTGATTTTACTTTTGATTTTCTCAGCAACTACTGAACGGATTTACACCATTTAACAAAAAGGGTTCTTTTTGAACCAAGAACTACCTCTTTGCCAAATTTGGTGTAATTCCGTTCAGTAGTTCGGGCTGTAGCCTTGCATAAAGTTTCCTAAGGGAAATTGATTTTTGACTCTTATTTTTTTAATTTCTCCGCAACTACTGAACGGATTTACACCATTTAACAAAAGGGTTCTTTCTGAACCAAGAACTACCTCTTTGCCAAATTTGGTGTAATTCCGTTCAGCAGTTCGGGCTGTAGCCGTGGCTAAAGTTTCCTATGGGAAAATGAATGGGAAAACACGTTTTGGGACCCCTTTTTTCTCGGCCCCGCTTGACGAATCACCCCAAAACTTTCAGGGTAGGAGCGGACCGGAGCGGGACTTAAAGTTTGAAAATTTCGCAAAGATTCGTCAACCGATGCAAGAGTTATTTCAAATAGAATGTCGCGGATTTCCTATGGAAAATAGGTCCTAACTATAACTATCTACTGGCGACCGCCAGTAGATAATATATATATTAATATATATATATATTACCTACTGGCGGTCGCCAGTAGGTAGTTACAGTTAGGACCTAGTTTCCATAGGAAAAGCGTTTTTGTTTTCCCAATAACTTTGGCGCCGTTTGACGAATCTTTGCGAAATTTTCAAAACTAGTGATCAGCTCCGGTCAGCTCCTGTCTTAAAAGTTTCGGGGTGATTCGCTAAGCGGGGCCGAGAAAAAGGGGGTCCCAAATGCGGTTTCCCTGTGTTATTTTCCATAGGAAACTTAGACACAGCTACAGCCCGAACTGCTGAACGGAATTTCACCAAATTTGGCAAAAAGGTAGCCCTTGGTCCAGAAAGAGTCCTTTGTGTTAAATGGTGTAAATCTGTTCAGTAGTTCCTGAGAAATTCAAAAAATGAAAGGTGGATAATCAATTTTCCATAGGAAACTTTAGCCAAGGCTACAGCCCGAACTGCTGAACGGAATTACACCAAATTTGGCAAAAAGGTAGTGCTTGGTTCGGAAAGCGACCTTTTTTTTAAATGGT
The DNA here is from genome assembly GCA_963921515.1 of Calotriton arnoldi. Taxonomy (NCBI): domain Eukaryota; kingdom Metazoa; phylum Chordata; class Amphibia; order Caudata; family Salamandridae; genus Calotriton; species Calotriton arnoldi. The sequence goes on from CAWUFW010008308.1 coordinate 49,435, forward strand.
GTAAATCCGTTCAGTAGTTGCTGAGAAATTAAAAAAATAAAAGTTTCGATATCTAGGGACGCAGTGGATTCGCGAACCCTCCCGACCACGAGCTTCACTGTGATTGGCTGCCAACACTCCAAACCAGGAAGTGTTGGCAGCCATCTTGTGACTCGGTAGAACCGAAGTCACAAGAAAACAGTGAAACAAAGGTGAAAAACAAGAAAAGGGGGCATGGTAGAAACACCCTGACCGCCTAGGCCTGCTCAGGGGGTCCCACAAGGACCCCAAAGGCCAAAAAAAGCATTTTTTTTAAAAACAAAATTCGGCGGAATTTGCGTTGGGGCCGCGAATCCCGCTGAAATTTGAAAAAAATGAAGCGCGGGCTCCCGCGCTTCATTTAAATGAGGCCCCCGGGTGGGCCAGGTCCCAGGGGCATTGCCCAAAAAATAATAGCGGGGGCCTGCGGGGGCCCCCCGCAGCCCCGGGGACCGCCACCTCCCCGGGGCTGTAAAAAAGAAAAGCGTGGGGGGGTCCCAATCCCCCCAAGCTGCCCCGGGGACCGCCACCTCCCCGGGGCTTTGATAATAAACTGCGGGGGCACGCGACCCCCCCGAAGCCCCGGGGACCGCCACCTCCCCGGGGCTCTATTTTCAATTTTTAAAAGATGTGTGGGGGGACCGCCACCTCCCCGGGGCTTTGATAATAAACCGCGGGGGCACGCGGCCCCCCCGCAGCCACGGGGACCACCACCTCCCCGGGGCACTCTATATTTAAATTCGGGGGTCCGTTACAGACCCCCAGGCCCCGGGGACCACCACCTCCCCAGGGCTTTTAAAATGAAGGGAGGGGGGCCACGCGGCCCCCCTCCTGGAGCCCTCGATGGCCCTGGGGACCGCCACCCCCCAGGGCCGACTCCTGCAGTGTCCCGGGCTGCCCACCCCCGGGACACTGCTGTTTGCAATGACAGGGCGGGAGCACGGCTCCCGCCCTGTCATTGCAAACTCTGCTTTGCTTCATTGAAGCGAGAGCAGGGAAACCTGCTCTCGTTTCAATGAAGCAAGCAGAATTGCTTTTCCACAAGGGGAGCTGCATGTCAGCAGCTCCCCTTGTGGAAAAGCAATGCCGGCTCCCGCAGGAGGCGGGGGGCCGGCGGGACCGTAGGGGCATTGGGGCTCCGCCCACGGTCCCCAACGGAGAGGCCAGGCCCCGAGGGATGAGGTCCCCGGGGCCAGAAGTGGCCCTAGAGGTGGCCACGCGGTCCCCCTCCCCAATAAGTACATTTTTTTTTTTTAAAGCAAAGGCTGGCCCCGGGGGATGGGGTCCCCGGGGTCATAATTGGCCTTAGGAGGGGGGCCACGCGGCCCCCCTCCAAACATTAAAAAAAAGGAATAAAATTCTGGCCGTGCCCCGGGGGATGGGGTCCCCGTGGCCGAAATTGGCCTCTGGAGGGGGGCCACGCGTGTTGTAACTTGGGGGATTAAGTCCCCTTCAATCCTGAGGGTCTCTGAGGGCCAACTAGCCCACCAGGTACCTCCAGTAAGCGCCACAGAGCTGCGTTGCAGAGAGGTGTAAAAAGGGGCGTGGCCTCAGACCACCTCTCTGCAACGCAGCCTTGTGGTGCTTACTGGAGGTACCTGGTGGGCTAGTTGGGCCCCAGGGACTCTCAGGACTCAAGGGGAATTAATCCCCCAATTTACAATGCGCCAGGAGGCGCATTTGCACAGTGGTGCAGGGAGGGGGCAGGGCCTAACAAAACAAGTGTGCAAATGTGCCCCCTGGCGCATTGTAAATTGGGGGATTAAGTTGCGTTTAATCCTGAGGGTCTCTAAGGGCCAACTAGCCCACCAGGTACCTCCAGTAAGTGTCACAGAGCTGCGTTGCAGAGAGGTGGTCTGAGGCCATGCCCCTTTTTACACCACTCTGCAACGCAGCTCTGTGGCGCTTACTGGAGGTACCTGGTGGGCTAGTTGGCCCCCAGGGACCCTCAGGATTCAAGGGGACTTAATAGGGAGGTTATAGATAAAAATTAGCATTTAAAAAACCTTCTGAAATTCACTGAAAAAACCATAGGTTTCAGGCACGTTATAGTTAGAAATTAGCATTTAAAAAACCTTAGAAATTCACTGAAAAAAACCATAGGTTTCAGGGACGTTATAGTTAGTTGGAGATTTCACTCGTACAAAACCAGAGAAATTCCACCGTTATAGTTAGTTCAGCTAACTATAACTCACGCCCCGCAATGCACTGCTGATGACGTCACATATTACATCATTCATGACATGGTCAGTGACATCACTGATGACATCACTTTTTTGAAAAAGGCTTACGCCGAAACGCGCTGTCTTGGTGCACAATAAAATTATTGTGCAGTCCCCAGGTGTGCCGCTTTGTTCTTTCCTCTGGAATTCTGGAAGGGAATACATGGTGAAAATTAATGTGACGGCAGCTGCCGCCGTAGCAGGCACCGACACTGCTGGTAGGAGAACTGCCAAGTTCAGCAATCAAAGGCATCATATATATATATATATATATCAGCGCTCCTCAATCACCTTTACCCGTGCACTCTTGGGCGGGTGCTTAATTAGCGGGGGTGTGCCGCTTTTAACAATGATAATAGGAATGTTAATTTATATGGCGTAACATCGAGTTCTTATAACATGTATTGTACAATGTAGTGTGCTATGTATGGTCTACATGTCACTCCAATATGGCGATCACGTTTACACACTGTTGGTCCTTTGTTGATGCCCGTGTCCGCATCAGGATTGATTTAATCATGGACATTTCTGGTGTGCCCGCTCACACCAAGGAAGGCGTTAGCCGAAACGCATCTGTTTTTGCAAGCGTTCACGTAAGAGTAAAAACCTTTGAACTCACCCCCGAGAGTGCTGGATTTCATGCGTATGAGGCATGGAGATTGGGAGCAGTAATATATATGTATATTATCTATTGGCGGTCGCCAGTAGATAGTTATAGTTAGGACCTATTTTCCATAGGAAATCCGCGACATTCTATTTGAAATAACTCTTGCGTCGGTTGACGAATCTTCGCGAAATTTTCAAACTTTATGGCCCGCTCCGGTCCGCTCCTACCCTGAAAGTCTCAGGGTGATTCGTCAAGCGGGGGCCGAGAAAAAAGGGGGGTCCCAAAACGTGTTTTCCCCATTCATTTTCCCATAGGAAACTTTAGACACGGCTACAGCCCGAACTGCTGAACGGAATTACACCAAATTTGGCAAAGAGGTAGTTCTTGGTTCAGAAAGAACCCTTTTTGTTAAATGGTGTAAATCCGTTCAGTAGTTGCGGAGAAATTAAAAAAATAAGAGTCCAAAATCAATTTCCCATAGGAAACTTTATGCAAGGCTACAGCCCGAACTGCTGAACGGAATTACACCAAATTTGGCAAAGAGGTAGTTCTTGGTTCAAAAAGAACCCTTTTGTTAAATGGTGTAAATCCGTTCAGTAGTTGCTGAGAAAATCAAAAGTAAAAACACATATATATCTGGGCGGAGCCTAACCACACATGTCATCGTGAGATCTGATTGGCTGTCAGCACTTCATCCTGGAATTGCTGGCAGCCATCTTGGGACCAATATAAATGATAGTACCCCATTGAAATGCATTGTAGTGAATCGAAGATTTTGAGGGTTACCAAAAGGAGAACTATAAAGGGTGATAACAGACTTTAGTTACATTAGAATTCATTTGTTGATGGTACCATACTAATTTCAGGAATTGTGGTGTGTTCTAAGGTGATTTTACCCTGTGAAAAACCTTCTGCTGGGATATCATGAATCATGTTTGAGAGAAAACTATTTTCACATGCTTGTCCCATACGGTTTTGGAAGGTGCCCCAGAAGCTAAAATGAGAGCATATTTTCTGTAAATTCACATTATCTTTCTCAGTCATGTGAGAATGAAGTCTGACATTCTCAGTAAAACATGTACATCCAACAAGGGCAGAGACTGTCAGTTGATTCCTTTGTGTTCTACTGCAGCTTCCCAGAGTGTTCTAAAGAACAACTAGAGTGCTAACAGCCTTACTTATGACAAAAGTATGGCACACCTGAAGCCATCTTGATTGGAATAAACTGGTAACACTTAAAACATTTAATTTAAAAAGGAACAAAATGATGGGGTTCATCTTGTCATAGAAATTATGGTTAGTGCTCTGGAAAGAAAAATTAGGACATGTTTCAAGTGTGATCTCAAATATCTTCCTGTTATATTTCAACAGGAGCAGCCTGTCAGTTGATGCCTTTGTGTTCTAGTGAAGCTTCCCAGAGTGTTCTAAAGAACAACTAGAGCGCTAACAGTCTTACTTATGACAAAAGTATGGCACACCTGAAGCCATCTTGATTGGAATAAACTGGTAACACTTAAAACATTTAATTTAAAAAGGAACAAAATGAGGGGGTTCATTTTGCCATAGAAATTATGGTTAGTGCTGTAGAAAGAAAAATTAGGACATGTTTTAAGTGAGATCTCAAATATCTTCCTGTTATATTTCAACAGGAGCAGCCTGTCAGTTGATGCCTTTGTGTTCTACTGCAGCTTCCCAGAGTGTTCTAAAGAACAACTAGAGTGCTAACAGCCTTACTTATGACAAAAGTATGGCACACCTGAAGCCATCTTGATTGGAATAAACTGGTAACACTTAAAACATTTAATTTAAAAGGAACAAAATGAGGGGGTTCATTTTGCCATAGAAATTATGGTTAGTGCTGCAAAAAGAAAATTTAGTGCATGTTTTAAGTGAGATCTCAAATCCTCTTCTATTTCATTAGAAAATTCTGACATGCAGACTGAAACAATCACTTTCAATACCAGCAGTAGACTTCCAGTTAACTCCTTGGTGAGCAGTAGCTTTACTACAGTGATCTAATGAACAACTAGAGTAATAACATTCTGAATTTATGGCAAATGTGTGACACATCTGAATGCCTTCTTTCTTTTAATCAAAGTAAAAAACTGAAAGCATTTCCTACTGAGGAGACTGCAGTAAATGAGGAAATTAGGAAACTTCATAACAAAGAAGTCTTCCAAGATGGCCACCAGTGAAAAAAGAGCCCAAATGTAGCACAAATATTACCCAGATGTAGCCCAGATATAGCCCAATGACAAAAGTGTGCAAAACACTTTTTATTTTTAGTTTTTTTGCAGTTTTATGTAGTGCAGACTGGTCAGGTATTGGAGCGTTGCATCTTAAAACATGACCCCAGCACGACCCCCTATACTACACAAGCACCACTGCACTATCCTAAACCCTAAAACACTACCCCCAGCATGACCCCCTACACTACACAAACACCACTGCACTACCCTAAACCCTAAAACACTACCCCAACACCACTGCACTAACCTAAATCCTAAAACACTACCCCCAGCACGACCCCTACACTACCCAAACACCACTGCACTACCCTAAAACATGACACCCTACACTACACAAACACCACTGCACTACCCTAAACCCTAAAACACTACCACCAGCACGACCCCCTACACTACACAAGCACCACTGCACTACCCTAAACCCTAAAACACTGCCCCCAGCACGACCCCCTACACTACACAAACACCACTGCACTGCCCTAAACCCTGAAACACATACCCTAGCACGACCCCCTACACTGCCCGAACACCACTGCACTGCCCTAAACCCTGAAACACCACCCCCTTCACGACCCCCTACACTGCCCGAACACCACTGCACTGCCCTAAACCCTGAAACACCACCCCCAGCATGACCCCTACACTGCCCGAACACCACTGCACTGCCCTAAACCCTGAAACACTACCCCCAGCAAGACCTCCTACACTGCCCGAACACCACTGCACTGCCCTAAACCCTGAAACATCACCCCCAGCAAGACCCCTACACTGCCCGAACCCACTGCCCTAAACCCTGAAACACCACCCCCAGCACGACCCCCTACACTGCCCGAACACCACTGCACTGCCCTAAACCCTGAAACACCACCCCAGCACGACCCCCTACACTGCCCGAACACCACTGCACTGCCCTAAACCCTGAAACACCACCCCCTGCACGACCCCTACACTGCCCGAACACTACTGCACTGCCCTAAACCCTGAAACACCATCCCAGCACGACCCCCTACACTGCACGAACACCACTGCACTGCCCTAAACCCTGGAACACTACCCCCAGAAAGACCCCCTACACTGCCCGAACACCACTGCACTGCCCTAAACCCTGAAACACCACCCCCAGCAAGACCCCCTACACTGCCCGAACACCACTTCCCTAAACCCTGAAACACCACCCCCAGCAAGACCCCTACACTGCCCGAACACCACTGCACTGCCCTAAACCCTGAAACACCAGCCCCAGCACGACCCCTACACTGCCCGAACACCACTGCACTGCCCAAAACCCTGAAACACCACCCCTCCACGACCCCCTACACTGCCCGAACACCACTGCACTGCCCTAAACCCTGAAACACCACCCCCAGCACGACCCCCTACACTGCCCAAACACCACTGCACTGCCCTAAACCCTGAAACACCACCCCCTGCATGATCCCCTACACTGCCCGAACACTACTGCACTGCCCTAAACCCTGAAACACCACCCCCAGCACGACCCCCTACACTGCACGAACACCACTGCACTGCCCTAAACCCCGAAACACTACCCCCAGCAAGACCCCTACACTGCCCGAACACCACTGCCCTAAACCCTGAAACACCACCCCCAGCAAGACCCCCTACACTGCCCGTACACCACTGCACTGCCCTAAACCCTGAAACACCACCCCCAGCATGACCCCCTACACTGCCCGAACACCACTGCACTGCCCTAAACCCTGAAACACCACCCCCAGCACGACCCCCTACACTGCCCGAACACCACTGCACTGCCCTAAACCATGAAACACCAGCCCCAGCACGACCCCCTACACTGCCCGAACACCACTGCACTGCCCTAAACCCTGAAACACCACCCCCAGCACGACCCCTACACTGCCCGAACACCACTGCACTGCCCTAAACCCTGAAACACCAGCCCCAGCACAACCCCGTACACTGCCCGAACACCACTGCACTGCCCTAAACCCTGAAACACCAGCCCCAGCACGACCGCCTACACTGCCCGAAAACCACTGCACTGCCCTAAACCCTGAAACACCAGCCCCAGCAAGACCACCTACACTGCCCGAACACCACTGCACTGCCCTAAACCCTGAAACACCACCCCCAGCAAGACCCCCTACACTGCCCGAACACCACTGCACTAAAGCCTGAAACACCACCCCCAGCAAGACCACCTAAACTGGCCGAACACCACTGCACTGCCCTAAACCCTGAAACACCACCCCTGCACGACCCCCTACACTGCCCAAACACCACTGCACTGCCCTAAACCCTGAAACACCACCAGCTGCACGACCCCCTACACTGCCCGAACACCACTGCACTGCCCTAAACCCTGAAACACCACCCCTCAGCACGACACCCTACACGGCCCGAACACCACTGCACTGCCCTAAACCCTGAAACACCACCCCCAGCACGACCCCCTACACTGCCCGAACACCACTGCACTGCCCTAAACCCTGAAACACCACCCCCTGCACGACCTCCTACACTGCCGGAACACCACTGCACTGCCCTAAACCCTGAAACACCACCCCCAGCACGACCCCCTACACTGCCCGAACACCACTGCACTGCCCTAAACCCTGAAACATCAACCCCAGCAAGACCCCTACACTGCCTGATCACCACTGCCCTAAACCCTGAAACACCACCCCCTACACTGCACGAACACCACTGCACTGCCCTAAACCCTGAAACACCACCTCCAGCAAAACCCCCTACACTGCCTGAACACCATTGCTCTGCCCTAAATCCTGAAACACTAGCCCCAGCATGACCCCTACACTGCCCAAACACCACTGCACTGCCCTAAACCCTAAAACACCACCCCCAGCACGACCCCCTACACTGCCCGAACACCACTGCACTGCCCTAAACCCTGAAACACCAGCCCCAGCACGACCCCCTACACTGCCCGAACACCACTGTACTGCCCTAAACCCTGAAACACCAGCCCCAGCATGACCCCCTACACTGCCCGAACACCACTGCACTGCCCTAAACCCTGAAACACCACCCCTGCATGACCCCCTACACTGCCCGAACACCACTGCACTGCCCTAAACCCTGAAACACCACCCCCTGCAGCACCCCCTACACTGCCCGAACACCACTGCACTGCCCTAAACCCTGAAACACCACCCCTGCACCGCCCCCTACACTGCCCAAACACCACTGCACTGCCCTAAACCCTGAAACACCACCCCCAGCATGACCCCTTTACTGCTCGAACACCACTGCACTGCCCCAAACCCTGAAACACCACCCCAGCACGACCCCCTACACTGCCCGAACACCACTGCCCTAAACCCTGAATCACCACCCCTGCACGACCCCTACACTGCCCGAACACCACTGCACTGCCCTAAACCCTGAAACACCACCCCCAGCATGACCCCCTACACTGCCCGAACACCACTGCACTGCCCTAAACCCTAAAACACCACCCCCAGCATTACCCCCTACACTGCCCAAACACCACTGTACTGCCCTAAACCCTAGAACACTACCCCTAGCACGACCCCCTACACTACCCGAACACCACTGCACTACCCTAAACCCTAAAATACTACCCCCAGCACAACCCCCTACACTACCCGAACACGACTGCACTGCCCTAAACCCTCAAACACTCCCCCAGCACGACCCCCTACACTACCCGAACACCACTGCACTGCCCTAAACCCTAAAACACTCCCCCAGCACGACCCCCTACACTACCCGAACACCACTGCACTGCCCTAAACCCTAAAACACTCCCCCAGCACGACCCCCTACACTACCCAAACACCACTGCTCTGCCCTAAACCCTAAAACACTACCCCCCGCATGACCCCCTACACTACCCAAACACCAATGCACTACCCTAATCCCTAAATCACTACCCCCCGCATGACCCCCTACACTACCCTAAACCCTAAAACACTAACCCCGCATGACTCCCTACACTACCCAAAGACCACTGCACTACCCTAAACCCTAAAACATGACCTCCTACACTACACAAACACCACTGCACTACCCTAAACCCTAAAACACTACCCCCTACACTACACAAACACCACTGCACTAACCTAAACCCTAAAACACTACCCCCAGCAGTACCCCCTACACTACCCAAACACCACTGCACTACCCTAAATCACTACCCCCAGCACGACCCCCTACACTACCCAAACACCACTGCACTACCCTAAACCCTAAAACACTACCCCCAGCACGACCCCCTACACTACCCAAACACCACTGCACTACCCTAAACCCTAAAACACTCCCCCCAGCACGACTCCCTACACTACCCAAACACCACTGCACTACCCTAAACCCTAAAACACTCCCCCCAGCACGACTCCCTACACTACCCAAACACCACTGCACTACCCTAAACCCTAAATCTACCGCCAGCATGAAATGAAATTTGTACTTGTAAAGCGCACTTATACCCCCAAAGGGGTGTCCTGGCGCTGTACGCATACCGCTGTGGAACCCTTCCTGGCTTTTCCCTGTGAAATGTCCACTCCTGGGCACCCCCAGGGTGAAGCCAGGCATCCCAGCGCTGTTGGGGCCGTTGTGGAGATTAAGCAAGCTATTGCCCAGAGTTGCAGAGTGGGACCCATGATTAGAATAGGCACCGAGGCGAGAATTATCAGGTCCGAGGAAATTGAGCCCAAGACCCGCCGAGGCGGGAATTGAACCCTGGTCCCGGGCCAGATCTCTGCATCAGGGTCTGCTGCTCTAACCATTGAGCCACACTTCTCCACGACCATGACCCCCTACACTACACAAACACCACTGCACTACCCTAAACCCTAAAACACTACCCCCAGGTTTGAGATGTCATCAGTGATGTCATCAGTGATGTCACTGACCATGTCATGAGTGATGTAATATGTGACGTCATCAGCAGTGCATTGCGGGGGCGCGAGTTATAGTTAGCTGAACTAACTATAACGGGGGAATTTCTATGGTTTTGTACGAGTGAAATGTCCAACTAACTATAACTGTCCCTAAAACCTATGGTTTTTTCAGTGAATTTCAAAGGTTTTTTAAATGCTAATTTCTAACTATAACGTGTCTGAAACCTATGGTTTTTTCAGTGAATATATATATGTATATATACATTTGAATGTTGTTCATTTGACATCTGGGAAAGCCTTTCTGTTAGAGAGCATAGCATAAATAAAACCCCAAGCCTTATTCTGAGAACAGTCTTTGATGTGCTTCATTTTATAAAGTGAAATCCCTTTGTAGGGGGTGTTGTGTAATGTGTATTGCTTTGTTGTGTTTGAGCCACCGTGTGGGAGAGTGGTATTCTATATAATCTGGGAGTGCGAAACAAGACAGCCACTTAACGTGGCTTAATGCCGCCTTGTAAATAAGGCACCCTTTCATGCTGTACTTAGCGTAAAAGGGGCGGGCAATGGGTGTTGTGGTGGGCTTTCCACCACAACATCCTTTGATTTTGACGCTGCCCCATATTTACAAGGGTGGCATAAATATGGGGCAGTGCCAAAATTAAGACCAGGGAAACCCAGGTTTTACCCTGGAGCAACAAGGAGAAATGTTTAATTTCTCCTCGTTTTTGCTGTTTCCATGTGTGCTGCGTTGTGCAGCACACATAGAAACAGCATAACGCCATTAATTGTTTAAGTGCAGGAAGGGGTCCCTTCCTGCACATAAACAATACTTTAAAAAAACGATGTTTTGCAACTTCTATGTGTGCTGCATTAAGCAGCACACATAGAAGTTTCAAAATGCCATTTTAGATTGTTTATGTGCAGGAAGAGGCACCTTCCTGCACATAAACAATCATTCCCCTCAACGCAGGCACCCTTGCGCTACGGTGCAGCCCTGCATTTCAGAATTGGCGAAGCGCTGCGTTAAGCCAAGGAGGCTAACGCAGCGCTCCACAACTTCCTTTTAAATATGCCCCACAGTGAGGGACATAGAAATATTTCTGGTTGTGCAGGAAGGTCTCTGGAAGGTCATTCAGTGCAGCGCATTCAACACTCAACACTCGTGTCAATTGCCCTTATGGACGTCAATTGCCATTTGCCACAGGAGCTCACACACGCCCCTGAAATAAATAATTGGGGACATTGGGGTTAATGCTTACAGATCTTTCAGTAGAAAAAGGTGCATTGGACAGTGAAAGACGGTTAAAGTGCAAAAATCAATGAAAATCTTTGCTTCCAAAAGTTATCGACTTATAGGAATACATTTCATGCTTCAAATGTTCAAAGATATAGTTTCCATGAGGTATGTTTTTTATCGTTTAGATATGATGGCCACTGGAAAAGATGCTAAACAGCTATATTTAAAGGTTTTGAGTGCCGTGATATTCAAAGGAATCTCCTGCAATTTGCGGAACGTTTGAAGTTTTGCATGTTAGACTGTCTGGCACCACCACCAGTCCACCATTCCTACCAGAAATCAAGAAGACTCCTCCCAGTGCAATATGATTCGGTCTAAGTGGAAGCCACGTGGCATAGGACATCTTTGGCTTTAGTCGTCATGAAAATAGCAACAAGATCCTGCTGCACAAGAAGACCAGAAAAAATGATCAAATGAAAACAAGAAAGACAGAGCATTGATAAGACATTTACAGAGTATGCCACTGAGTGCTTGATTTGTGCTGGTGTTTGTAAGTGCTCTGCGCCGGCCTTATATTAAATCACCTGCACATGTTTCTAAAAGTACACCACATGGTGGCACTCTTAGCCTAGTTTTTATCAGAGAATGTCAGTGAAGAGGTTTACAGTATACCAAAGATGATAAAACTAGCATGTCCAGGCCATCCCTGCACTTTGGTCAGACCTTGAATAGTCCAAAAAGCCACACTTGTTTAAGAGTGATGGTTAGTCGGTAAGGCTTGCACTGGCCTTCTGCAGCTGTGGCAGAAGCTGTGGGTGGTGCTAGCTGCAGTAAAATACCTCTGGCCGTGGCACATATTTTTTTTTCAAAGTAAGCATTGATGCCACTACACATTGTTCTTGAACTAAGGGCCTTATTATGACTTTGGTGGTATGGGAGCGGGCCGACACGCTGCCGCCCCGCTCCCACACCACCAAAGCCAAAACAGACTGCCCGCCAGATGATGACTTTTTAAGTCATTGGCGGGCAGTTCTTTGGGGTTCCCATGGCAGTGCCTTTAAAATAGGCACTGCAATGGGAATGTCAAAGCTTGTTCCTGCACGGACCGAAATGCACAATGTTGTGCATTTCGTTCCGTGCAAGAACATGGGGGTGCATGCCACCCTGCATGCACCCCATGATGCAGAGGCAGTGCCCCCTTTGTTTCCTCACCACCACACTTTTCATGGGGGTCACCTCAAGACCATCGCCACTGCCAGGGATCCCTGATCCCTGGCAGTTGCGGTGGTCCCAGGCCCGCCCTGATCATAATAGGGCGGTCGGAAGACTTTGGGATTTGGAACGGCTTAGGTCTCATTCTTCTGTAAGGGGCAGGGAACAGTGTTCAAGTCAAAGAATCATGGAAATTCCTACCATCTGAAAATGTTATTCCTTTCTTACAATCCCACCGCTCCAAGACCAGGCACCTAAAAAGGGGGTAGGGGGAGACTAGTAGGACAGAGATGAAGGCCTGCAAACAAAGTAAAAAGACCATTGACTTGTCGGTTGATAGTATCAGGATAGCTCTCTTGATGCAGATAAATGCAGAAAGGCCTTTTTCAGTCTAAGATCAGCCTAGGGATGTGCTGTGATAGTATTCTGCCTATACCCCTTTAAGTATTGGTGGCTGGCAGGGTACATCAGGGTTCTATGATAATGGCTCCAGTAATGTGCAGGATATGCTGAAAGTTCAGTCTGGTACAAGTAGCATTTGGATCAGTATCCCAGCTGGTTTCCACTCTTGTCTGTTACACCTAGAGTCACCGTGCTGTGCTCCACCATGACCCTTTTAAGTTGCAGTGGCTGATGCAGGAGTTTGGGGGTTCCAGTTTTTCTTTGCACTGAGATAAAAGCAGGTATTTGAAGCCTGATGCTATTCACCACCACAAGAAAATGACTTTCCTTTGTCTTGCTTTTCCTTATTGCACCTAATGTGCTCATGCAGCCCTCCAACAAGATCCTTTAAAGCATTGGTAGACGGCATAGGAATTCGGAAAACTTTCAGGTGAAAGGCATGGTGGGAGGTATAATCCAGTGCTGCAATTATTCAGCAGGATTTGCCTTCAGGCTACATCCCCAAAGGTCCATTTATGTACTGCCATCTAATGCATCAACTCTGGGGACAGTGGTATCATATCTGGTACAATGTAGGTGAGGGGAATTGTAGTCCACTTTCATTGCAAATAGCTCTCTGATCCCCACTATTTTACGCAGCTCCGGGAGTCATCACATTTAAATAAAATAAGAATCTTTTGAAAACCCACTTATAAAAATAATGATTTCACAAAAAGCAGTATCAACTTTTTCGATTATGGACCACCTGGGTTTTGGATCTCTGCTGTAAGATGCCAAAATGGAATCTTGCATAGTTTGAGCTTCAGTTAAAATGGATTTGGCCACCAGTGTCCGTCTTTTAAAATAAGGCCCACTGCTCCACAGCTAGGTATCTACGTACACGTAGCTTGTCAAAGATGGGACCCTGATTATATTGTTTATAGCCTAGGTAGGCCGTATAATTTAATTTGACTTCCAAAAAGAAGTGCTGCTTTTCTTTTTGACTAAAGTGTGAGCCTGTATTTATCCTCTGAGGAAAACTGCACGTAGTAATAAATCGTTCCACATAGGAAAATAATAAACCCTATATTTTGCAATGTTCAAAATGGTACAGAGCAATAATAATATATTTATTTGGCCATATTTGTTTTCTCTCATGAAATTTGGTGTTTGCAATATCTCCCTCAGCCATCCATCATGAATTTTGGGTTTTTAACCACTATGCTGTGCCAAGTTAATTACTCTGCTGGCCAGCTGGCAAACAAAGCCACTCCTGAGCAAGTAGTCCATTTGGGTGGGATTAGTCTTCTGGAAGATAAATGGGCATGAAATTTACTTAGGGTGATTAGCTGACACTCATGGATATGCATCGTCAGTACCTTCTCAGAGGGATGAAGGCAGAGCAGGCAAAACTGGCACCAGTTACTCCAGTGTTCCCTATGCAGTGTTAGAAGGAGGGCACCAGTTTTGCAGTGTCAAGTATGGCGCACAAGGGAAGGAACCAGTATTTCAGTGTCAAGAAAGGAGTACAAGTACGAAGCTTGCAGACCACTGCATGATTCTGCAACAGTGGAAAATATAAGGATGCTGTACAAAAAAGAGGGCCAGTCTGGGGCTTCTTCCAAGAAATGTATGTGTGGGGTGGAGAAGTGATGTAGCATCTCTGGATTGTTGCGGGGATTCTGCACCTACACAGAACTATGCGCAGGAAAACAGGACCTCGGTGTATAGGGGTGTACCAACCTACCACCTTAGTACCCAAAATCCCCAAACCGACTAGCTATAGTGTCTCATTCGTTCTCCTCCAAAATCACGAAGCTACAAATGATTAGACAACCCAGAACACAACACTCCCGACTCTCTCAGGAATTGCGGTAGCAAGACATACCCTTTCGCTCGCTCACTCATACTTGTCCACAATAAGATTGGTCAGAGTCACTGTTATAGTTCAAAATGTTTAACTATCGTGCTCTATAATGCAGTATACGAGCCACTACCAGGAGCGAAATGCATAGACTTAGAACAATCAGCATTGTTACAGTTCCATAGAATATGAAGGGGGATGTCATTATATATAGACAGTGGAAAAAGGACTATAAGGCCTAACCACCCTCCCCTTGTTAAGGCGATGTTTATTATATAATAGAAGATCTCTGGGCTTTGTCAGCAGACCCCCTACCTTAGTGCCTAGATGGAAGCTTTACATCATAGGAACCGCATAGCTCTTCTCCCTGGAAAGGACCCTCTCCAAGTGTGTGTCAGAACAACATGCATCCCCATAATATCAAAGCAGAAGCTTTCAGCAGCGCAGTTGTGTTAGCATGTTTTGTCTAGATGGTAGGAACTGACCAGAACAGAATAACAAGGAGCATTGTTTATCGACCTTGCACATCGTGTTCAGACTAAACCCCAAGAGCAGGCAGAGAACACAGAAAGCAGACAGTTCTCATGTGAAACGCACAAACAGAGTCTTGCACACCAAAGTCATGCAGTAACGTGTGCAAAAGCAGCATCATGGCAGCCGTGTTCTTGTTAACTTAGCAATGTCGACAATGACCCCAATGGCCATATAACAGGATTCGGCAGAGATGCCCACCTCCTAGAACTTTCCATTTCTTCATACATTTTAACTCCTGTACAGAGGCTGAGAATTTAGAGAAGAGACAACTACAGAAGAAGGACAGACCGTCATGCTGATGAACCCATGTCTGCAGAGGAAACCAGGCTTGCACTGTGAGAAAGTGTCCTCTTTCTGCATGGTTGCCCCCTCTTTTTGCTGAATTGCTGATGTGCTCTGACTGAGTGTGCCCTGGGCTCCTGCTAATCAGGTACCCAGGGCCTATGTTCTTTCCCTAAAACTGCATTGAAGCCTAAACCCAATTGGCATCTCTGGCCACAGGTCAGCCCCTGGTAAATGGTACCACAGGTACCCAGGGCACTGTGACCAGAGAAGGCCTCTAAGGGCTACAGCACTTGTTGTGCCACCCTTAGAGGTCCTGTACCCTTACACACACACACTGCCTTTGCAGGCTGCGTGTTTTGGTGCAGAACAAAGTGAAGAGTCGACATGGCACACATCTCTGTGTGCCATGCCTACAACCCACTGCCCTGGCATAGATCAGTCACCCCTCTAGCTGGGTGCACTATACCAGTGGAGAGCGTTCAGGAGCATGAGCCCTGTACCCCTACAGTGTCTAAGACAATTCTTAGACATTGTAAGTGCAGTGCTGCCATTAAGAGTATATGTTGCTGGGAGTTTGTCATTACGAACTCCACAACACCATAATGGCTACAGTGAAAACTGATAAGTTTGGTATCAAACTTCTCAGCACATTAAACCCACACTGATGCCAGTGTGGGATTTAATGAAAAATGCACACAGAGGGCATCTTAGAGATGCCCCCTGAAAACTAACCCACCTCTAGTGTCCAGGCTGAGTGGCTGCTTTCAGCTGCCACCACCAGACATGTTTCTGGACCCCTGGGTCGAGAGCCTGCTGCTCTCTGGAGCCTGAAACAATGCACATCCTGGGATGAGGTGCCAAGCCTCCTCCCCCAGGATGGGCAGGGTTCACGAAGGGGAAGCTTCAAAGGCGTGCCGCCTTTGTGAGCTTCCCCAGGCCACTTGCTGCTCTCAGCAACTGGTCCCCCCTGGTTCTGACCCCCACTTTGGGTGGGAGAACCGGCGGGAAAAACAAGTGAGGAAGAGAGGTGTGCCCACCTCTGCCAACCCCACCCCTCAGGTGGGGGAGGCGAGGTGAAGCACAACTCTCAGTCCACGCCATCTTGAAGATGGGGGGGACTCAGCCAACCAGCGACAGGCTCATGCCCCCCTCCCACTGGAGGGTGGCATAATAGGGGGTGTACCCACCACAGGGAAGGGACCCATTGGTCCTTTTAACTACCTGTAACGCCCCTAAATCTAGTATTTAGGGGCACCCCTGAACCTTGCTTCCTCAGACAAGAAGAAACTGCAAGAAGAAGAAGAAGAAGGACCGAACAGCCGTGCAGCAGCTAACAAGAGGAAGACGCCCATTGACTTGGCCCCCGCCCTACCGGCCTGTCTCCCCCTCGAACCTGCTCCTGCGAAATCCCGGTGTGTCCTACAGCCAGCAACCTCAAAAACCCCAGAGGACCTGCCTGCCTTCAAGCACAAAGACTTTGTCTCCAGTGAACACCGGATTTGTTCATCTGCAACCTCTGGCTCAGGCCGGACACCGCAGATCCGCCCCACTCTGCACCCGCCTTCCATGGCCCGAGCGCGAGTGGGCAAACACCACGAGGAGGTCACCCCGGTGATCCTGACCCGAGATCTGGTGACCCCTGACCTGCCTCAAGCCTCCAGCCGACACCTGCAGCCTAAATCCGGAAGGTCCCCCTAACCGCGACCAGGAGCTGGTAAGAAGATCCGACCCCAAAAGGCACCCCTGCACCCGACGCCCCACGTCCTAGTGTGCCCAAACCGACGGTGCCTAACCAACCCCTAACTTCCCAACTTACCTCTCGAAGTGGTGGTCGCACCCAGAAGACCTTCATTCCCAAGCCTGCAGTCTCTTTGCAAACCGGAGGTTCCCCATTGAAAACAACAGGGCGCCCGACGTCGAAACAGCACCCTGCACCCGGCCGCCCTAGTGCCGCTGAGGGTGCACCTTTGGTGCTACTTTGTTTCCCCATTTGCCCTGAGCTAAAGTCCAGGAGCTTTGCTCCCACAACCCAGTGGCCTGCTTGCCAGCAGCCATCAACCGGAGGCCCCCTATCCCCCATTGGATAACATTGGGCCTCAACACTCTGCACCCGGCCGCCCTAGTGCCACTGAGGGTGTAACTAGAATGCATCCTTGACCCTGGGGGACCCCTGAGTCTACCCCCAGAACCTCAACTCCCACTACCAAATACTTACCTCAAAACCGATAACACTATTTTCCTCCATAGGATAACATTGACTGTTTTTCTTGGAAAAGTTTCTAAGTGTGGAGTTTGAAAACCTTAAGAAATTCTTTAAAATTGCACTTACTAACAAAAACGATTTTACTTACCTGTTTGCAGGAAATGTCCCAGAGTAGTATCCAGGTATACTACTCTGAGTAAGAAAACTAATCTCAAAAGTAACTTACCTGTAATTTTACTGAAAAGCCCATTCAAGTCTACGTACTGTATTTACAAAGTATTGCATTTCTCTGAAACCATACTGTAAGTCAAAACAAAGTGCATATACAATTTCATTCAAACTGTATTTCAATTGCATTACTACTGTAAAGTATTTATTGCTTACCTGTGCCAGGCTTGCTTGGTTCTAGAAAATAAAATAACTAAAAGAATATTTTTATACAAAAACAATTGGTCTGAAGTTCAGTCTTTGAGTGTGTGAATTCATTTGCTGACTGAGTGTGTACAACAAATGCTTAACACTGTCCTCTGATACTGCCTTACTGCTCGACCACACTACCACAAATAGAGAGTGAGGTGCTATCTAACTTTACTTCTGCCTACCTTTGGGAACCCACTGGACTCTGTGCACACTATACCTCACTTTGGTATAGTATATACAGAGCCAGCTTCCTACATGCACTTCTTGGGATTCTGTCAATGGCACTGTGTGGTATCCTGCTGCTCAGCCAGAATGACTGCGTGAGAGAATGTTAGTATTTGGATTGTTGGAGTGCCTAAGTCAGTTGGTGCATGGGCTGAGCAGCAGGGAGGCTGCTCCTGGTGGGGCTCTCTCCTATGTAACTTGCCACTCAATAAACCTACATGGAAAACTACTTGGATTCGTCTACTTTCATTATACTACATTTTCGTACCAGGAGTGTCTAACTACGGTCTGGAAAAGAACTACTGATATCTCAAACATCAAGCCATTCCTAAACTTGAAGAGGCTGACGAAACCAGCAACCCACGATCAAGCTAAAGGACTTTCTTTGAAACTAATGCTGAGCACTTCAAGTTAACTGGCACCTCTGAGCCCCACCAATGACCTTCCATCGGTCGCCCACAACCCAAACGTGCCAGTTACAACTTAAGTCTACCAGTTCCTCCTGCCTGCTACCTACCTGCTCTCTTGCTGCCTGCCTGCCTTGCTGCTTGCGTCTCCTGTAATCTTTCTGTTCTTGTCCTGCTGCCTTCGGACTAACATCCTTGTCTTGCTGCCTGTGCTACTACCTCTTGTAAGAGGTCTTCATCGTGTGCTGCACTTTGAAGGAGATGTGCAGAGGAGGGCCACGATCCCTAAAGAATGAAGTAAACGGAGCTGAGGTGATACCGCCTACATACTGGTGACTGAGTTTACCAAGGGACCGTCGTTTAGGAGAATACCCGCTGTTCCTGTTTGTGCACTGAGGAATTCAATTGTCATGTTTTGAAGAGGAGTGATCAGTGGGAGGTATTTACTGCTTGTCTTCGTTTTCACGTTTTTCTCTTTGACTGGACCCTTTATCGCTGCGCCATTCATTTAAAATAAACCAACACCTATTTACAACGTTCGTTGGTGCTAGCGCGAGCTGTGCCCTCACCTCGCGCAGCGCCCTGCTCCTTCCATGATGTACTGCTTTGGCGTGCCTGCAGCCACCCGGCATTACGTTCTCCTACGTGCCGCCATCTTGTGTTTGGAGGCACTATCGATGCAGTATGAAATGCTCTGTTCTGCGTTAATTGCTAGTTAGCACCTCTTCTGCCAACCACGTTCGTCTCAATAAAGCTTTTCGAAGATTTCTGAGGTCCTGTTGCTTTCCGGCTTTCAACTTGAGGAAAATGAATTGTGAGCGTTTACTTATCATCAGTTTTCTATGCCGTCATTCATCTGCAGTGTTTTACTTCAGCTACGAGTTGTCTGTGATTACGCATGATTTGCTTCAAAAACATCTTATCGCCGTTGTGGATCATCGTTGCTTCACTGGAAGTACTGTTGTTTTTCGTAAACCTGCTGCCCCTCATACATTGGTCTTCGGGTCTTGCACTAATGGAACTTAACGTAACTCCTGCAATTTGTTCAACTGTATTAGATTTGGCGCAGTCAAAGTACTGGACTTTCATTTCTCCACTGTGCCACCTAGTACATTAACTTTGCCTGCTGCATTACTTGGAGTTAACTCAGCGTCATCCTGCAATCTACATAAACTTTTGTGGGCAACCTTTTTACTTTGTTTTCAAGAATTAATTCCTGGTTTGACTTGCTTTCCTATTCTCCTTAATGTGTTTTAGACCATTACGTTAGCCCTGCAAGGGCTGTTATTCTAGTAATTTATATTCACATGTCTACATGCTGTTGCTCTTACTTGCTCTCATTTGTTTGCTAAGGAACCTTTCTTTACCTGTTTTGCGGAAGTACAAAACACGTATGCTCTGTTCTTGTACGTTCTGCCGTGTGGCTAGTTGCCACACCTTCCACCCCAGCTTTTGTTTGGGGCACTTATAATGTGTGGTATTTTACGCCACACCTACTTCTGAAGTTCCTGCGTTTTGCACTGTACTGTGTGGCATTTCCTACCACACCTAGTTTACTATTCCTACATATTACACTGTACTGTGTGGTATTTTATGCCATACCTTGCGTTTTACTGTGTGGTATTTTTGCCACACCTAGTTTTATGTTTCTTGTATTGCATTGTACCGTGTGGTATTTTCCTCCACACCTAGTTCTGTATTGCATTGTACTGTGTGTTTTTTTCCCCCACACCTGGTTCTGATGTTCGTACATATTGCATTGTACTGTGTGGTATTTTCCACCACACCTATTTCTGCTGTTCGCACATATTGCAATGTACCGTGTGGTATTCTCCGCCATACCTTGTTCTTTATTGCAATGTACTGTGTGGCACTTTCTGCCACACCTAGGATTTGCTGTCTTTCTGGGGACTTTTCCCCATGCTCTTGCTTGAGTTAAAGGCAATTATCCTCTTGCTTGTTCTATCTGCGGCTGTCTTCCACCCTTTCACTGTTCTCTTGCTTCTGTGTTTTGTTCTCTCCTTCACCTTGTTGCTTATGCCCTTGTATTTTTCTCGTATTTGCCTGGTCAGCTTGCATGATATTTGTATTTGGGTTGTTTTGTTGTTTGTGTGAGGGAGTGTGTGGGTTGTCTTTGTGTGATAAATGTAGTTGGTGCATGAGTCGTTTGTATTTTCTTTTCCTGTTTGCGTTTCCTACTTTTCCACCTTTTATTTCCATGCTTTGTTTCAGTGTATTTTCTTCTCATTTTTCTTGCTTCTTTTCTGATGCCTTTTGATAGTTACTTCCTTTCCATTGTAAAGGAGTGAGATATGTGGTATCCTGCTGCTCAGCCAGAATGACTGCGTGAGAGAATGTTAGTATTTGGAATGTTGGAGTGCCTAAGTCAGTTGGTGCATGGGCTGAGCAGCAGGGAGGCTGCTCCTGGTGGGGCTCTCTCCTATGTAACTTGCCACTCTTAAACCTACATGGAAAACTACTTGGATTCGACTACTTTCATTATACTACACACTGACTCCCCACTCCCTCCGAGGGATACTAAAGATTGACTTTCTAGGGACCCTAATGGAGAGGTTTCCCTTGGACCTCTGTGGATTGGTTCGGTGGTGGGAACCTCAGAGCGGATCCCGTGACTCCTTTTGGACTCACAGATACCCTGCAATTGGCCAGGTGGTCATGAGACATGTGTAGTGCACTCAGGCTGTGTAACCCGCCTGCCTGAGAGACCCCAGCACAATTGACTACCAGGAGTGCGGGCCAAGAGAGCAGGTTCATGAGCCTTTTTCTTCACTAAGGAAGAATAGTCTAAAAAATGCTTCAGAGAAATTCAGCAGAAAAGTATGCCAACATTTAGAGCTGAGGAAGTCATGTAATAACAATTGTTTTGTAGAGCTAGTGTTAGGCAGCCTGGACCAACAGGTCTGAAGGCCGCCAGACCGAAGACACTTTAACTGCATATAGAGTTACTTCATTGTACCCCACAGAGAGAGCCATTTTCCAGAGGGACTCACTAGGAAGAGAGCAGACCATGCTCAAACATTATTTCTTCATTTTAGTTTGGGGAAGGCCAGTGTCCTGGGGAGACCAGAGGTCACAAAATACCACTCATTGGTTTCATTTCCCCAATTAGAGGTGGGTGTCCCCATAACAAAGACCACAGAGCCGGGAAGCTCACCTGGGCTTGTCTTGGTAGCCCTGTTTACTGGGATGCTTTCCTAGTCCAACGTTTGTTGTCTCTCACCTCACTCCCACACTTCAGATCAGGACCATGCTGGAGCTGAGTGAGAAATGGGAGAGGAGGAAGCAAGTCAGCTTCTCCACAAGGACAGCAGTGAAGAGTGCTGGACGGGTGGTTAGCTGATTGGGACCACAAGGGCTGTCAGGGTGCCCAGCATTGATGCCACAGGTGTGCTACATGGGACAGGTAGACTGCTTAAACACAAATGTGCCAGCTGGTGTCTTGAAAACAATATAAAAAAGATGAGAACTGAGCAGTTGTGGCCACATCAAAGGGGTGTGAAGGCTCACACCATACACAGGCTTATTTGCACCATGGTGCAAGGGTGTCTGCGTTGAAATCACATTGTTTTGTGGGTGAAGGGACACATTCCTTCACAAAAACAACCCTTATCCCACCCCTGGGAGGCATAAGCTTTTAGCGCATTCCCAGGTTTACAGCATGTTGTAAATCTGGGAATGTGTCAAATGCCATGGTTATAACGTGGGAACACCCACTGTAACAGCCATGGCACACCTCCTCATCAAAGTGTGAGGCAACGGGGTGACTAGCGCTGCGTTGCCACACACCATATCTACGAGGCCATGAAAAGCCACGCAGGGTGGCCTCATAGATATGGCTCTGCAGTGTGTGCCACCGGAGCATCATTAAAAGTGACGTTCCTGCAGCGCCCGGGGTTTGTAAATGAGCCCCTGAGTCTGCTGGGAAAGTGTCTCAACCAAGACAAACACTCCGAGAGCTAGGGATTTTGTTTAAAGGCTCTGTGCCAAGCCCTTTGGCTGTTAGGTTCTCTAAGGTTCGTAGCCAACCATGTTCATGAATTGGTACAATGT
This sequence comes from Calotriton arnoldi, assembly GCA_963921515.1. NCBI lineage: Eukaryota > Metazoa > Chordata > Amphibia > Caudata > Salamandridae > Calotriton > Calotriton arnoldi. The sequence continues at coordinate 72,241 of CAWUFW010008308.1, forward strand.
TTTAGTGGTAAATGTTTGCTTTTTCAAAGTCAATGTGTATTCTTGGTACAAAAACAACACTTGATTTTAGCACATTTTTTCTAGCAACACTATGAATGTTAAATGATGTTGAAATGTTTCATTAACATTGAGGGTTTATGTTCTGCAATTGTTTAATATCGTTTCACCCTGACAAAACCAGTATGTCTCCTCCTTTATTGAAGCACTTCCATACCTGCATTAGGCACATCGGGTGGGTGCTTGTGTTTTTTTTGGTTCAGGTTTGTTGGTGCACATATTGTTAGAGGCACCTCCAGCATAAGGGGTACCGGGTAAATCTATGGGGTTACTTCACCTATGTGACATTTCTTTGTTGTGCGCCACCTGTAGGCTGTAAGAGGCTAGTGGGTGTCTGCATAGGTATTTGCATTTGTCAGTCTGTAAATAATTCTTACTTTGTGCATAGTATTTAGTATTGCATTTGAAAAAGTACTTTTTCTTTGTAAAAGATGAAGCACTGACTGAACAGCAATTTATTATTTGTTGTTGCATTGCTGAATTCTAAGTCTGTAGCCCACAGCACCTCCCCTGTGTAAGAACTGGGCAGCTCTGCCTCGCTACCATGAGAGTCAAGTTCTTAAAAGAGGTAGCTAGGTGCCTGCAGTACTGGTACCCGAGGGCACGAGGGGTGAAAAACTCAAATTGTTATCGTTGTGATTGTGCTGGGACCCTTAAACTATATTAATCAAAATGATTATCACATCAATAATAAAAAAACAACTATTACTAATAATTATTATTATTGTTATTATTATTATTGTTGTTGTTCTTGTTGTTGTTGTTATTATTATTATTATATTTGTGATGATTCCAACAACAAGGATGGACATCCCAAGAAAAAGCTCATTTAAATGCATCTAAAACATATTGAGATATGAAAGGCAATAATAATAATGATACTAGTAAGAATAATACTTATTTTTATTATCATTATTATTACTATTATTACTTTAATAGCTTCATAATTTGTAATAATAATAAAAATTATAGCTGTCATTATTATTATGACTTCTTTGATACCTTGACATATTTGTTTTAGATACATTTACATGACCTCTTCCATATGAGGTCCATACTTTCTTTAAATTATGCATTGTACTAAAAAATGACAATAAACACAAGAATTAACTGAGATCTTCAATGTGTGGAAAAAACAATTTTTCTAGGACATAGTGCAATCACCATTGTTTTGAGCAGTCTATTTTGAGGACTGTGTGTACTATATGGTATACCTTGACATAAGTGCTTTCTTTGGTTTATTTGCAGTCACCTCCCGGGAGGAGGGGCCTTCGCAGGGCATCCATGCCTGTCATCAAATGGAGTTACGTGGGATTCGCCTTCTTCTTCTTGCTGTCTGCGACCATGACAGGACTTTTTGTTTGGCAGTACAAGCTTCCTAAACTGGAGCCGAGTGAGTATGGAGCACAAAGACACTCATTACCACAGAATGTGTTTAATCCAAAGTATGAGGAATCCTGATATAGGATTGCTACAAATCGTTTAATTATCTCACTCATGCTTGATTTGCCTTTCAACCACACATTTCAAAATGTTCATCAAAACACCTTCGTAGTTTCTTTGACAATGTAAGGTTAGCTTTATTTCCCTGGATCCCCAGATAAGTGGAAATTTCAAAGATATGCAACCTTTCCATAACTCATTCCTACTTCAACATAGAATAATTGAGATATTGCCTCACTCTGTGTCATAAAATGGCCAACTCTACTTAAAGTCTGAATGACTTCTCTCTTATACACTCAAATGATTTGTAGGCTCCCACCATGACATAAAGAAATCTTGAGGATACATGCACATTATGTAACAGTACAATACTCGTTCTATTGAGAAATGAGAAAAGGATCAGTACAGGCCATCCTATAATACAGTGTGACCAGTAGTGGCCTTGCAGAGGGGTGGGACAGGGGGTAGAGACGGACCAGGAATGACAGACAACTAAACAAAAAAAGAAAAAAAAAAGAACTTACCTGCCCCTCCGACGCTCCTCTCTGGCTCCGTGCACTGCAGGCACAGGCTCCCAGAATCCCCTGTGGCCAGTCCTGATGCTGCTCTCCTCATGCTTAGATTGGCCGGAGAGCTCTGAATTTGCAATCCCAGGGAGACTGGGAGCCTGTACCTGCTGTCTCCAACCTCGCAACGCCGCTCTGGTTAGAGACAGCTTCAGTGCGCATGACGGTTTGGCCATCCTCTAACGGCCGGCCAAACCGTCATGCGCACTGACAACAATGCACCTACCATTATCCCTCTGCCTGTCATCCCCATGGCCCCGCCCCCTAGACACAATGCTATGGAGAAAAAGAAACCTATAATAAACACTTGTGTATTATTGTTTTATTTTTCATTTTTTTGGCTGCTGGCGCGGGGGGGGGGGTGACACTCCTCCACCATAGCGGAGGAGCCGTCACTGAGTGTGAAAGAAAAACACACAATCTGAGACAGTGGTCTACTACTCGGTATGAACCTCCATATCTTACTACTTTTGTTAACTCATAAAAGAGAAAATGTCTGGCACGAGTGAGAAGACAGTACATTATTGAACAATGCACCTTGGATAGCAACAGTTCCGCCACATATTGCATATTCTTGTTATTTCAAGAACAGATTTAGGGTTGTTATGTATCACGTGATTGCCACTGTAATTTGTGTCTGAAACTTCAAACGTTTTCTCTGTGCTCTTCCACATCTTTGTATGATGCACACATGCTAGGAATAGTTTAGACACTGTGCTTGCAGCTGATAGGCAAGCAAGAAAGTTGAACTAAACTATCTCAATGGAGCAGTCAGAACATGGATAGTGCATTTCTGAGTAGCCATGATGTATTTATTAACTTTTGGGTAATCACGAAAAAACATGCAAGACGTATGCCAACCTTATCAGAGATATAATGTATATTGTAACATTTTTCATAAAAGAACCCACCCTAGTGGAATGTTTCTCTAATATGCTAAATCATGAGCATTGTGTTGCAGTAGTAGTCGTTGATGCGTTATGAGGAATTACAGAGGCCATGGCACTGCCCTGCCTATGCAAAAGTGGTGGCAAGTCACGGAAGAGGAAAGAAGTGATGAGTCATGAGACAGAATTAGTGTTGAAAAGAAGTATCAGTGTATATCAATACAAATTATTTTGTGTTCAAATTTCTGTATTACGTTAGTATGATATGTTTTCTGTTCCAAACTCTTTATTGAGTTATTATGATAACATGCAAAGGAATTCCAACATTGCTGGAAGGATACTGTTAAAGGTCTATCTGGTATTCTTTAGTATTACCATGTTCTATCTAGTTACTAAGGTCTCTTGTTCCATTATAGAATGGTCTCTTGTTAGGAATGTTAGTGTTTGAAGTAGAGTCAGTTGCAGCCTGTACTCAGAGGATGAGGTTTCATTGGATGTGACCTGCAATAAAGAAACCTACTACAAGGCCAATGCGTGTCCTCATTCTTACTGAAGGACTTATTTACCTCATTTTGGCGACGAGTGAAAATCAGCGTCATCCACATTGAAGAAACCTCAACTCGACATAGATACAAAAAAAGACAACAACATTTCAATATTAAGAAATAACAAGTTATCGTCAAGTTGCCACCAGATTCGGATTTTTGTTTTCTATGGAGTTATCAGGTACCTCTCAGATTTGCTGAGGAGTGGTGGTGACTCTTGCATGTTGCTGGTCCTCTATCTTCTGGGGCAACGGTTTCATCTGGAATTTGCAGTCCCTTCCCGGAACGTCAACTTCATGGTGCCTGATCTTCGTTCACCGATCTTCTGTTTCATCGGGGTAGCAGGTACAGCTGTGCTTTACGGACTCTCAAAGAACGTCCATTTCACAGTGCATGGCCTTCTTTCCGCCATTTTCTTCGTTGCCTGACTCTTATTGCCTACTCCAATGGCAAAGTGAAACGTCACCCTGCGCATTACGTCACATTGTGCAACCAATCAAGTAACGAGAAACGCCTAGCCTGACGTGAAACTCCTTGCCTGGCTTCTTTGAAACTCAAAGACGTCACGTTGTGCAGGCAAACACTTCGCGTCTACCTCACCATGCTGTATTCAAGTCTGGCGCTTTGTGGAGAACTTCGCTCCGAATTTGTGTATCCTAACTACGGGATTTTCATTTTGCTTCTTCACTCATCCGGTAAGTGAGTTGTCTTTCACTCACACGCTGATCTGTACAGCTCCAGTGCAGGTTGATTTCTATTACTCACGCTGATCTGCACAGCTCCAGCACCATTCTATTGCACTTCTTCCACACGCTGATCTGCACAGCTCCAGCGCAGGTTAACTTCAATTATTCACGCTGATCTGCACAGCTACAGTACAAGTCATTTACACGCTGATCTGCACAGCTCAAGGGCAGATTAATTTTTATTATTATGCGCTGATCTGCACAGCTCCAAGACAATTTAGTTACGCTTATCCACGCTGATCTGCACAGCTCATGTGCAGGTTAATTTTCATCTCTACACGCTGATCTGCACAGCTTCTTGGTCATCTCTATTTGCTCTGCTTTACACAGTTTTATTGTAAATTGACTTTCAGCAAACTTAGTGATGCAGAACGTCACTCCACCTCCATTTTTTCTGTCTGCGCCTGGTGATCCTACTATACCCTGGCTAAAATGGAAAAAAGTTTTTGCAAACTATGCCAGGGTTTGCGGCACTTCATTGAGTGCAGAAGGGAAATCTTCCTTATTTTTACATTGCCTTGGTTCCGAAGGGCAAGAAGTATTCGAACACCTCCCAGATCTTCCTGATAGTGAATCCTCCTCATTGAATGAATATGAAATTTGTATAAAGAAGATGGATCTGCATTACCTTCGCAAAGTGAGCATGATTTTGGAACGTTATCACTTTGGGAAGAGAATGCAAAGGCATGAGGAATCTGTTGAACAGTACATTACAGCTTTGCGCAAACTAGCATCTACATGTTCCTTTGGCAATAGCTTAGATGAAAGGTTAAGGGACCAGTTGATGTTGGGTTGTGCCTTAGATAAGGCAAAGAAAAGCCTTTGGCAAAAAGATAACCCTCCTCTTCAAGAGGTAATTACTATTTTAAAAATGCACGAACACTCTAAAGCCTGTGTTGAGGCCATTCGCAAAGATACTCATGTTGTTAAGAGCAACAATGAATCTGTTAAAGAAGTTAAGGTCCAACCCTCTGACAGGGGTCACAGATCTATTTCTCCCAGTATCTCTGGTTCAACGTAAGTTTCACGTCCTCCCACTAATTCTAATATGTTCCAGGGTAGGTGTTCCAGATGTGGTAATTCAGGCCATATGGCAAACTTTACAGGTTGTCCAGGGTGGAAAGCTGTGTGCTCTCTTTGTAAAAAAAAAGGGTCACTTTACTAAATGTTGCAGATCTGGCAAATATCAGAAGAAGGTCAGGGAAATTGACATTTACGATCATGATGATCAAGAAGTAATTGTTTCTTAGGTTAAGGGTCAAAATTTTGAGGGACCCTTAGAGCATATTCTAGTCAATGATAACTCAGTTGAAATGCTCTTTGATTCTGGTGCAAAAATCACCATTATACCAAAAATATTTTATGAGAAATGTCTTTCTGGGAAAGTTGAGATTGTCAAACCGGATATTATACCAAGAGGTTATGGTGGTCAAATTATTGATTTACTAGGTTATTTTTGGGGTACCATTGATTTTAAAGGAAGGGTGGTTACTGGAAAGATTTATGTCTCAATGAAAGGTGACTCTCTCAGTAGCTGGAGTCACCAGCGGGATTTACATGTTTACCTAGATCCAAATGAGTCTCCTTCTGTGTGTTTAAGATAATTACCTGCTATTAAGACAGTATCCTCTGGTGGGTCTTGGCCTACAAAATTTCCCAACATTTTTGATGGTAAGTTAGGCTGTCTCAAAAACTATGTACACCTGATCAAGTTGAAATCGGATATCACACCAAGAGCAGCAAAAGTTAGGAATGTCCCATTGTTGGTCAAGAGTAAGATGAGATCGGAATTGGACAAGTTATTGAAGAATGGCATTATACAAGAAGTGGAGGCCACTGAATGGGTTTCTCCAGTGGTTATGGCCCACAAGGCCAATGGGGAGGCTAGATTGTGTGTCGACTTGAGAGAACTGAATAAAGCTGTTGTTACGGATCATTATCCTCTGCCAAACATTTCAGAGATGCTGTCCTCTCTCGGTGGTGCTACCCATTTTTCGACATTGGACCTCTCTTCGGCTTATCATCAAGTCAGACTTCATCCCTCATGTCAGGATCTCACGGCATTCATTACCCCATTTGGAACTTACAAATTTCTCAGGATGCTGTTTGGATTAATATCTGCAGCCTCCGTGTTTCAGAGGGTGATGGAGGGTGTTCTGACAGGCATTGAAGGGATCAAAATTTACCAAGACGATGTTCTAGTCTATGGGGCAGACTTGCAAGAGCATGACAAAAGGTTGTCTGAAGTGTTGTACAAGCTGCAAGAAGCAGGTCTAACCCTGAGATTGGACAAATGTAAGTTTGATGTAAGAGAGATAGAGTATTTAGGGCATTTGCTCTCAGGATCAGGTACCAAGCCAAAACCCTCCTTAGTTGACACCATTTCTCAATTTAACTATCCGGAAAACAAAGATGAGCTTGTCAAATTCCTAGGCATGGCAGAGTTTTACAACAAATTTGTGCCTAGTTTTGCACAGAAGACTGAATGCATGAGAGGGCTGTTGAGAAAAGGATGTGAGTTTGCCTGGGATAAGACTTGTTGTGAAGAGTTTGACGTGATTAAGAAATGCTTGAATGAAGCTCCGAATTTGTCAAGTTTTGATCCTGCAAAGGATTCATACATCATGACTGATGCCAGTTCTAAAGGCTTAGGTGCTGTTTTGTTACAAACTGGTGAAGAGGCAGACAACACCATTTTGTTCATATCAAGGCCTCTTAGGGGAGCTGAGTGTAACTACTCAGTTGTTGAAAGAGAAGCTTTGGGTGTCTATTGGGCAGTTCGTAAACTCAAGAAGTTCCTGTGGGGTAAACATTTTGCTGTTGTTTCTGATCATAAACCTTTGAAAGAGGTATTTAGTAAGAAAGGTATTGATTGCGTCTCTCACAGAATAAGGAAGTGGGTTGTCGCTCTACAGGAATTTGACTTTGACGTAGAGTATTTGCCAGGGTCATGTAACATTTTGGCGGATTGTTTGTCTAGGCTTGGTGGTTGTTCTGAGATCCAGGATTGTCTTGAAGGTGATGATTATTTTGCTGGTGAGGAGGTTGAGGAAGATTTTAAGGTTTGTTTGATCAGCGAAGGTTTTTTAAGGCTGAGTGGTTGGAGTGCCTTGGTACTGATCCCACTTTAACACAAGTCATAGCCTTTATACGTGGTGGATGGTGTGAGAAACGTGATTGTTCAGACCTACTCAAGGCGTTTTGGTGTGTAAAGGATGAGCTATCTATATTGAATGGTATTCTCTTGAGAGGAAGCAGGCTGGTCGTGCCCGAGAAATTACGTGACAAGTTGGTGGCTAATGCCCATGCCAGTCATATGGGTATAGCAAAAACTAAGGAGAGGATAGGGAGGCCTATTGGTGGCCTGCCATGTATGTACCTATTGAAAGGATTGTGCGCAACTGTTCTCAGTGTGCTAAAGAACATTGTCCTGGGCACACGTTCTAGAGTAAAAAGCATGGTTTATGAGGTCTTGTGCATTAGGAGAGATATCATGTGAAGTCCACACAAGTCGGTATAAGATTCTTAAGTTATTTAATCCTTATCATGAAAGAACATAACCAGCCAACACGTGTTTCGTCACAAAGGGAAAGTGTCCCGTGACTTCTTCAGGGCTGGGAAAGATACAAAAGGGTAGGGTAAACACACAACATACAAGAATGCAAAATTTAGTCAGAGCAGCAAACGGTGTTGTTGAGAATTGAAAGGAACAACCCTTAAAAGTGGAAACCCTAAAAGAACAGTGTAAAGGCATGGAAAAGTGACTTAAAACCGCAGGAAGACCTCGTGAAAGCAAAGCGTGAAGTACAAGATGAAGTTGCTCGTTGTACAGAGTCACTGTAGAGTAATAATGCATCAGGGAGCGGCGCCTAAGCTCAAAAAGTGAAGAGGTGAGTGGGTGATTGTAAGGACCGAAGTGCCACAAACTGATACAATAATCTCATAATTGCAAGCATTTACATAACCTGGATCAAAAGTAAGTCCCTGCATGGTGATGCAGCGTTTACCCAGAAAACTATCACCAACCCAGGGCCCGGGTCACTCCGGTGGGGCCCATAACACCGAAGTACACACACCCTGTCACACACACCCCCAGACCCTTGCTAATAATCCTACAATGGGTTGCATGAATTATTTCCTATCACGGGATACCTTTAAGCACAGATTTTTACACCAACATTTGTTTTCATCACATAATTTTACTAACTAATCTATGCATCAATGTACCCCGCCAATTAGGTCGATGGACCAATTAGTTGAGCAAGTTGATGGTGATTGTCAAGACCAGCTGAACCTCACTACAACAATACATTGATTTGCATAATTAATTGACTCTAAAAGAATCACGAACACCTGAAATCATTTAAAAGATTTTATGTAATTAATTTGCATAAAGAAAATTATCATTTATTCTCTCACTATTAATTCTCACTGAGCATTGCCATTTATTCAGGAAATAAATCAAGAAACTGTTTAATAAAAGTCATGAAGAGAAAATGTAGGTTTGCATTCATTTCATTATTCTCAAAATGGTTAAAAATCAATCCTTGGTCATGTGACTGACAGAGGGTTCCAAAAAATGAAAGATCAGTGAACCATAGTTAAAAACATTCATTTAATTCTAAAGATTTCCTACACTAAAACCTTCCTAACCAACACTAAACCCCAACTTTCTTAGTAACCCTGGCCTCCTAGACGCATCTCTCACCCAGGCTAGTGTCCCGCAACGATCTCGAACCTACAGGGGTCATCAGTGGCATTCTGGCATGGTTTCAAACTCCCAGCATCACTGCAAACAGCATCTCTGCAAACAGCTTTTCTCCAACCAGCTTCTCTGAAAAACCCCAATTTTGGTCTGATATTTATACTGTGTTTGCTGGCTCTCTACCCTCAAATGTTTCAACTCTTGCCGTTTCCCTTGCTCTGATTGGTCATGAAAATGCATTTCTCAGCTCCCAGGATGTCCGTTCATGACAATGTATTTCTCCGCACCCAGGATGTCCGTGAATAACTTTATCTTTGACAAGCTGATAGATACAAATTCATCTGTCCCACAGTTCATTAGCAGGCATTAAAATGTTCATTGTCAGGGATTCAACTGTTCATTGTCAGGGATTCAGCTGTTTCCACGTGGTCATTCTTTAGCAGGCATTCGACTTTTCTCTTTGGCAGGCATTCAGCTGTCCTCGTGCTATCATTCTGGCTCTCAGCCACTCGCCGGCATTCACACAAATGGCCTCGAACATAGTCAGCTGGAGTTGCAAAGTTCAGTGGAGCACAAGGCATGCGCAAGGTTCCTCCAGCCAGATGATGCAAGCATTCTCTACTGCGCAGAACCGGGAAAAACAAAGCCATCTTGAAACTGGCCACCAGCCAAAACTACGATAAACACAAAGAAAATGTGAATACACAGAAAATAAGTGTTTTCTGTCCCCCCACCCACCAGTGCTAATATTTTATCCCCTAAAACTGTTACCTAGCGGAAAAGCATCACACTGCAAGCCATTAAAATACAGCAAAAGCAGCATGAAATGCACAATGTACACTACAACATAGACATGCACTAGTACACTACTTAAATGCGCAAAATAGATAAAAACATGCGTTTTACACCATTAATTAATATGTTAATCAAACCTGTTAATGCAGAGCATTTCCCACATGTAATGTGTGTGTTTGGTTAATACACAGCAATCAAAATTAATATATTACTTTGTTATGGGGTGTGATTGGTCTGAACGGGGTACACACAAAATCTTCTGTACTTCGCTCCATCAATTCCCCCTTTGATGATTTCATCATCACCAAATCCCAAACCACCCATTCATCCCATTAAATCTTATTTGATCAGACACTTCTTCTCAATAATTTTGTTAGTTCAGCAAATTTCTTTCTCATTTCCCTTGTTCTCGACAAAAATGTTATCTTTAGTTCTCAATCTAAAACTTACTTATCCTTGTGAAGTGCAGTTCTATCTACTTGTGCAACTATTTGTACATTGTTAACAGTACTATTGGAAAAATGGTACAACAGAAACACATCTTACACCCAAAGCAAACATTTTATATCTATTTTTAGGACTGTTCATATCTGCTATGGTATCTAAGTTATCCTATAAATAAAATCTACCAAATATGTACCGTATGTACAAAGTGTGTTTCCACACTTGAATGACTTTCTGTCCTTTGCCCCTTCTTTTATTTTAACTACTTGGAAATGGTTCATGAAAAATCGTCTTTGTCTTGTGTGCTAAAACCCAGAAGTGTTTTCTGTAACACTGTTAGGGTGGCCTCAAGTCGTTTTCTTTGTCCTGCTCACTGTCGTTGTCACTGTCCCTTTCCTTCCTAAAATCTACTTCTTCTATCTTTTGTAATACTACGTAAGTCCACTCAGGTGGTCTGTCCAATTTCTCCTGTTCTAACTTGTTTGTTATTTCAGAGATCTGGTCTTCAAGAGCTTTTGTTCCTTTTCTCACTATCTTATATTTGAGTCTCTTTACTCCGTTGGGCCACATGTGTGAATCATCCTTATCCATAGGTTCACAGTCTTTGTTCAGAATTTCCTGTTCTTGCCTCTGCTCTTGACTTTGTTCTTGTCCTAGTTCTGTAGTACTTTCTAAATCGTTGTCAGGTGAAAAATCGTTGAGTCTTACACCTTGCTGTACATTCGCAGAGTCTGTTGATCTAGTCTCACCAGTTTCACAGTCTGCTTCTCTTCTGTTAACAGCTTCTGGTTGCTCAGCACCTGATTCAGAACTTGTATCCGAAATCTGCAGTCTATTTCTCAGTGGCCTTTTTTGTTGATCAGGTACATATGCTTGTCTCATGGCTCGTCCCATTAGTATCTTGTAGGGATTTAAACATGTCCTTCTGTCAAGTGTACTTCTCATGTTTATTATAACTAGGGGCAAAGCATCGGGCCATTTCAAGTCAGTGGAATCACACATTTCTACTAGTTTGATTTTCATTGTGCCATTCACCTGCTCACCAACTCCAGAAGCTTCTGGACAATAGGCACAATGCAGTTTCTGTTTAGTGCTCAGTATTTCACAGATCAGACTGATATCTTTGTTGTCGAAATGAGTTTCCCTATCTGTATATGCCTGTCCATGATACATGCGTGCAAAATGGGCAAACATACTATTGGGCATAACAGCTCTTTCATCTTGGTAGACCCAAACATCATCCTCTTCTTTTTGTGTGCAACATTCTTTTACCCACGTTTCCTTTTCCTCATCGCTTGCCTGATCCTGCAATTGCCTCACTTCTTTCCATGTTTCTACTGTGTTAGTAAGCATGAGATATTGGGAAAAAGTGTCTTCCTTCGCCCGTGCCTGATTCAAAGAACAATCCTGTTTTGTGCAATATTTTGCCAATTCATCTGTAAACCAATTCCCTCTGGTAATGTAGTCAGTTTCACATTTGTTAGCAGCAGGAAATGCTAATGATCCCCTATCAGCTATTCGTTTTTTCTTCTTTCTCCACCTGCTTCTCCATTTTTCAACATCCCTCCTCTTTCTCAGCAATCTCAGTAATTCTTTAATTTTAGCTCTTCTTCCAGTAGTGTTTAAGTTTTCTATGCCTTTTTCTGTGAAATCTAATCTATATGGTTTCTGCAAATCCCTATATTTGGAGATATCCACTTCTGTTTTTGACCTGTTCATGCTTACTGTTTCAAAATGTAATTCCTCCATGTCTACCTTTAATTCTGCAATATCTATTTGTTGGCGTTCTGCATGTTTTCTATAGCCACTTCTTTCCCTTTCTCCCAACTCCTCACTTGTCAGACCCAAAGAGACTTCCTTTAATCTTTCTCTAGTTTTCGTTTCCTGCAACCATCCAGTCGGTTTTTCAGCCAGTATCTGAGTTCCAACCGCGTAAGTCGGAGCTTTTGTCAGATCTGTCGGTGTATCCAATTGGGACACACTAGGCTGTTTATTCCTGACACTTTCAGAGAATAACTCTCTTCTAGGATCTGGTCTTGCCTCATTTAACGGTATGGTCAGTGAATGTTCTTTCTCTACCACACTTTTGCAAACAGAAATTTTAGAATCTATATTCATCGGGACTGTTAAAGCTTCCATATTCATAGGCAGTTCTTTCAATCTTTCTGACAATTCTCGTGTCCTGACTGCTAACTCATTTTCTTCTTCATCATGATTTGACCTATTTATCACTTGTGTTTCTTGCCAAATAATCGTACTACTCATTTGAAGGAGTTCTGGCTTCGTTATTGTACTACTAATTTGAACAGGTTCTTGTCTATTTATTGCACTACTCCCTATGGGGACTGGAACAGATTGGAAAACGTTTGTAGTTTCTGCTGGCGGTGCCTTTGGCACCACTGTCGCAAACTCCCCTTGATTTGGAGGTGGTCTGTTATCCAGAATGTCATCCAGCAACTCATCTTTAGTATCACTGTAGCTACAGCCTGAAATTTGAACATGTTTATTTTCCTCTTTCTTTTTACCTCCTGTAGATCCTCCCATACTCCTGACAGAAAACAAATCATTTGGCACATCCACCTGTTGCCATCTACATATTCTGTCCTCAATATTCTCATTCCGATATTTATCCAAACCAAAATCATAACCTCTTCCTGATCTGTGTCGTTCTTTCTCATTCACCTCATTTTCCCAATCCATTAAAGCTTCAAATTGCGTAGGTCTAAGTTTAGGCTCAAGTTTCCCCATTGTTTCTCTCAAATGCTGCAAAACCTCTATGTTAAAAGAACCTTCTGGAGGAAATGCAAGCGCACCATCAGCTTTCGTATATCGCACCCAATTTTCTACAAACACGCAAGTGTGATAGCCATGCTTCATTAGCATGTGAAATACAGGCGTTCCCGGGGCAGGGAATTGTCTCCACTCCTGCTTTACTGCAGGCTTGTCTTTCACAAACAATCTTTTTACCTTTCCAAACAGCGAAAAACTCTTCTTCTCTTTACCAATATAATACATTTTTCGCTTAACTTTTTGTCTTCGCGTTCAGCTAGAAAAGTCAGTGTAACACAAACTCTCTACCAATCAGCTTCCTCTGCGCGGTTTCCTTTCCAACCAATACCACTGTGGAAACACACTCGTAAGCAAATCAGAAAGCTCTACGTTACTTCCGCATCCACCTATCCCAGCGCGACTCTCACTAACGCACCAATCCGGGGCGTCTACGTCACTCTGGTGATTCTCCAATCCCAGCACGTCTCACACTAACGCACCAATCAGTGAAAGCTTCGTCTTTCTACAGCTGACCAATCTCAGCGCGGTCTTTCTGACGTCAGCCTTTCCCACTACTCCTGCTCTTGCCGACCCCTCCTTTACAAAATTTTATCGGCAAACTTTTCTTACGTTTTTCTTTAATTAAAACCTGTTAGTAATCAACATAAAACATCTCCATTGCCTGTTTCGCTAAACCAAAGAGATACCTTTGTCCATTTACACAAGAATTCTGTATTTCCAGTAGGCAGCGCTTACCTCTACCCTACCACAGAATTTTCCTGTTTCACCGATAAAGTAGCACTTCCCTCTACCTTACCCTTCTTTCAAGCAAGCGGTAAACCCGTTTCTCTGGGGATAAAACACATGTGGAGACTATACTGCTCCTGAGAATTAAGGCCAGAGTTTCACAAGAAAACCGGTCACTATTTCACTTACACACCTTTTATGCGGAAAATGTCCCTATCATATCACAACCTGTGTTATCACCAATATGAACTCAGACAATGCACTATTCCATGTGACTTCTCTTGCCACACGTGTTCCACTTCCTACTTTCCGGAAGCGTGAAAACAATTGACAACATAAAACGCAACACAAACTCAACATAAAGTGTTAGACATAAACCTTTGAATATAGGGGTTTTATATACACTAAACTAGTCAAAATAACCATTACTAATCACCAAACTTGTCAATAATAACCATCATTCTGCTACCATTTAACTGATGCAGCGTTTACCCAGAAAACTATCACCAACCCAGGGTCCGGGTCACTCCGGTGGGGCCCATAACACCGAAGTACACACACCCTGTCACACACACCCCCAGACCATTGCTAATAATCCTACAATGGGTTGCATGAATTATTTCCTATCACGGGATACCTTTAAGCACAGATTTTTACACCAACATTTGTTTTCATCACATAATTTTACTAACTAATCTATGCATCAATGTACCCCGCCAATTAGGTCGATGGACCAATTAGTTGAGCAAGTTGATGGTGATTGTCAAGACCAGCTTAACCTCACTAAAACAATACATTGATTTGCATAATTAATTGACTCTAAAAGAATCACGAACACCTGAAATCATTTAAAAGATTTTATGTAATTAATTTGCATAAAGAAAATTATCATTTATTCTCTCACTATTAATTCTCACTGAGCATTGCCATTTATTCAGGAAATAAATCAAGAAACTGTTTAATAAAAGTCATGAAGAGAAAATGTAGGTTTGCATTCATTTCATTATTCTCAAAATGGTTAAAAATCAATCCTTGGTCATGTGACTGACAGAAGGTTCCAAAAAAATGAAAGATTAGTGAACCATAGTTAAAAACATTCATTTAATTCTAAAGATTTCCTACACTAAAACCTTCCTAACCAACACTAAACCCCAACTTTCTTAGTAACCCTGGCCTCCTAGACGCATCTCTCACCCAGGCTAGTGTCCCGCAACGATCTCGAACCTACAGGGGTCATCAGTGGCATTCTGGCATGGTTTCAAACTCCCAGCATCACTGCAAACAGCATCTCTGCAAACAGCTTTTCTCCAACCAGCTTCTCTGAAAAACCCCAATTTTGGTCTGATATTTATACTGTGTTTGCTGGCTCTCTACCCTCAAATGTTTCAACTCTTGCCGTTTCCCTTGCTCTGATTGGTCATGAAAATGCATTTCTCAGCTCCCAGGATGTCCGTTCATGACAATGTATTTCTCCGCACCCAGGATGTCTGTGAATAACTTTATCTTTGACAAGCTGATAGATACAAATTCATCTGTCCCACAGTTCATTAGCAGGCATTAAAATGTTCATTGTCAGGGATTCAACTGTTCATTGTCAGGGATTCAGCTGTTTCCACGTGGTCAATCTTTAGCAGGCATTCGACTTTTCTCTTTGGCAGGCATTCAGCTGTCCTCGTGCTATCATTCTGGCTCTCAGCCACTCGCCGGCATTCACACAAATGGCCTCGAACATAGTCAGCTGGAGTTGCAAAGTTCAGTGGAGCACAAGGCATGCGCAAGGTTCCTCCAGCCAGATGATGCAAGCATTCTCTACTGCGCAGAACCGGGAAAAACAAAGCCATCTTGAAACTGGCCACCAGCCAAAACTACGATAAACACAAAGAAAATGTGAATACACAGAAAATAAGTGTTTTCTGTCCCCCCACCCACCAGTGCTAATATTTTATCCCCTAAAACTGTTACCTAGCGGAAAAGCATCACACTGCAAGCCATTAAAATACAGCAAAAGCAGCATGAAATGCACAATGTACACTACAACATAGACATGCACTAGTACACTACTTAAATGCGCAAAATAGATAAAAACATGCGTTTTACACCATTAATTAATATGTTAATCAAACCTGTTAATGCAGAGCATTTCCCACATGTAATGTGTGTGTTTGGTTAATACACAGCAATCAAAATTAATATATTACTTTGTTATGGGGTGTGATTGGTCTGAACGGGGTACACACAAAATCTTCTGTACTTCGCTCCATCAATTCCCCCTTTGATGATTTCATCATCACCAAATCCCAAACCACCCATTCATCCCATTAAATCTTATTTGATCAGACACTTCTTCTCAATAATTTTGTTAGTTCAGCAAATTTCTTTCTCATTTCCCTTGTTCTCGACAAAAATGTTATCTTTAGTTCTCAATCTAAAACTTACTTATCCTTGTGAAGTGCAGTTCTATCTACTTGTGCAACTATTTGTACATTGTTAACAGTACTATTGGAAAAATGGTACAACAGAAACACATCTTACACCCAAAGCAAACATTTTATATCTATTTTTAGGACTGTTCATATCTGCTATGGTATCTAAGTTATCCTATAAATAAAATCTACCAAATATGTACCGTATGTACAAAGTGTGTTTCCACACTTGAATGACTTTCTGTCCTTTGCCCCTTCTTTTATTTTAACTACTTGGAAATGGTTCATGAAAAATCGTCTTTGTCTTGTGTGCTAAAACCCAGAAGTGTTTTCTGTAACACTGTTAGGGTGGCCTCAAGTCGTTTTCTTTGTCCTGCTCACTGTCGTTGTCACTGTCCCTTTCCTTCCTAAAATCTACTTCTTCTATCTTTTGTAATACTACGTAAGTCCACTCAGGTGGTCTGTCCAATTTCTCCTGTTCTAACTTGTTTGTTATTTCAGAGATCTGGTCTTCAAGAGCTTTTGTTCCTTTTCTCACTATCTTATATTTGAGTCTCTTTACTCCGTTGGGCCACATGTGTGAATCATCCTTATCCATAGGTTCACAGTCTTTGTTCAGAATTTCCTGTTCTTGCCTCTGCTCTTGACTTTGTTCTTGTCCTAGTTCTGTAGTACTTTCTAAATCGTTGTCAGGTGAAAAATCGTTGAGTCTTACACCTTGCTGTACATTCGCAGAGTCTGTTGATCTAGTCTCACCAGTTTCACAGTCTGCTTCTCTTCTGTTAACAGCTTCTGGTTGCTCAGCACCTGATTCAGAACTTGTATCCGAAATCTGCAGTCTATTTCTCAGTGGCCTTTTTGTTGATCAGGTACATATGCTTGTCTCATGGCTCGTCCCATTAGTATCTTGTAGGGATTTAAACATGTCCTTCTGTCAAGTGTACTTCTCATGTTTGTTATAACTAGGGGCAAAGCATCGGGCCATTTCAAGTCAGTGGAATCACACATTTCTACTAGTTTGATTTTCATTGTGCCATTCACCTGCTCACCAACTCCAGAAGCTTCTGGACAATAGGCACAATGCAGTTTCTGTTTAGTGCTCAGTATTTCACAGATCAGACTGATATCTTTGTTGTCGAAATGAGTTTCCCTATCTGTATATGCCTGTCCATGATACATGCGTGCAAAATGGGCAAACATACTATTGGGCATAACAGCTCTTTCATCTTGGTAGACCCAAACATCATCCTCTTCTTTTTGTGTGCAACATTCTTTTACCCACGTTTCCTTTTCCTCATCGCTTGCCTGATCCTGCAATTGCCTCACTTCTTTCCATGTTTCTACTGTGTTAGTAAGCATGAGATATTGGGAAAAAGTGTCTTCCTTCGCCCGTGCCTGATTCAAAGAACAATCCTGTTTTGTGCAATATTTTGCCAATTCATCTGTAAACCAATTCCCTCTGGTAATGTAGTCAGTTTCACATTTGTGAGCAGCAGGAAATGCTAATGATCCCCTATCAGCTATTCGTTTTTTCTTCTTTCTCCACCTGCTTCTCCATTTTTCAACATCCCTCCTCTTTCTCAGCAATCTCAGTAATTCTTTAATTTTAGCTCTTCTTCCAGTAGTGTTTAAGTTTTCTATGCCTTTTTCTGTGAAATCTAATCTATATGGTTTCTGCAAATCCCTATATTTGGAGATATCCACTCCTGTTTTTGACCTGTTCATGCTTACTGTTTCAAAATTTAATTCCTCCATGTCTACCTTTAATTCTGCAATATCTATCTGTTGGCGTTCTGCATCTTTTCTATAGCCACTTCTTTCCCTTTCTCCCAACTCCTCACTTGTCAGACCCAAAGAGACTTCCTTTAATCTTTCTCTAGTTTTCGTTTCCTGCAACCATCCAGTCGGTTTTTCAGCCAGTATCTGAGTTCCAACCGCGTAAGTCGGAGCTTTTGTCAGATCTGTCGGTGTATCCAATTGGGACACACTAGGCTGTTTATTCCTGACACTTTCAGAGAATAACTCTCTTCTAGGATCTGGTCTTGCCTCATTTAACGGTATGGTCAGTGAATGTTCTTTCTCTACCACACTTTTGCAAACAGAAATTTTAGAATCTATATTCATCGGGACTGTTAAAGCTTCCATATTCATAGGCAGTTCTTTCAATCTTTCTGACAATTCTCGTGTCCTGACTGCTAACTCATTTTCTTCTTCTTCATGATTTGACCTATTTATCACTTGTGTTTCTTGCCAAATAATCGTACTACTCATTTGAAGGAGTTCTGGCTTCGTTATTGTACTACTAATTTGAACAGGTTCTTGTCTATTTATTGCACTACTCCCTATGGGGACTGGAACAGATTGGAAAACGTTTGTAGTTTCTGCTGGCGGTGCCTTTGGCACCACTGTCGCAAACTCCCCTTGATTTGGAGGTGGTCTGTTATCCAGAATGTCATCCAGCAACTCCTCTTTAGTATCACTGTACCTACAGCCTGAAATTTGAACATGTTTCTTTTCCTCTTTCTTTTTACCTCCTGTAGATCCTCCCATACTCCTGACAGAAAACAAATCATTTGGCACATCCACCTGTTGCCATCTACATATTCTGTCCTCAATATTCTCATTCCGATATTTATCCAAACGAAAATCATAACCTCTTCCTGATCTGTGTCGTTCTTTCTCATTCACCTCATTTTCCCAATCCATTAAAGCTTCAAATTGCGTAGGTCTAAGTTTAGGCTCAAGTTTCCCCATTGTTTCTCTCAAATGCTGCAAAACCTCTATGTTAAAAGAACCTTCTGGAGGAAATGCAAGCGCACCATCAGCTTTCGTATATCGCACCCAATTTTCTACAAACACGCAAGTGTGATAGCCATGCTTCATTAGCATGTGAAATACAGGCGTTCCCGGGGCAGGGAATAGTCTCCACTCCTGCTTTACTGCAGGCTTGTCTTTCACAAACAATCTTTTTACCTTTCCAAACAGCGAAAAACTCTTCTTCTCTTTACCAATATAATACATTTTTCGCTTAACTTTTTGTCTTCGCGTTCAGCTAGAAAGGTCAGTGTAACACAAACTCTCTACCAATCAGCTTCCTCTGCGCGGTTTCCTTTCCAACCAATACCACTGTGGAAACACACTCGTAAGCAAATCAGAAAGCTCTACGTTACTTCTGCATCCACCTATCCCAGCGCGACTCTCACTAACGCACCAATCCGGGGCGTCTACGTCACTCTGGTGATTCTCCAATCCCAGCACGTCTCACACTAACGCACCAATCAGTGAAAGCTTCGTCTTTCTACAGCTGACCAATCTCAGCGCGGTCTTTCTGACGTCAGCCTTTCCCACTACTCCTGCTCTTGCCGACCCCTCCTTTACAAAATTTTATCGGCAAACTTTTCTTACGTTTTTCTTTAATTAAAACCTGTTAGTAATCAACATAAAACATCTCCATTGCCTGTTTCGCTAAACCAAAGAGATACCTTTGTCCATTTACACAAGAATTCTGTATTTCCAGTAGGCAGCGCTTACCTCTACCCTACCACAGAATTTTCCTGTTTCGCCGATAAAGTAGCACTTCCCTCTACCTTACCCTTCTTTCAAGCAAGCGGTAAACCCGTTTCTCTGGGGATAAAACACATGTGGAGACTATACTGCTCCTGAGAATTAAGGCCAGAGTTTCACAAGAAAACTGGTCACTATTTCACTTACACACCTTTTATGCGGAAAATGTCCCTATCATAACACAACCTGTGTTATCACCAATATGAACTCAGACAATGCACTATTCCATGTGACTTCTCTTGCCACACGTGTTCCACTTCCTACTTTCCGGAAGCGTGAAAACAATTGACAACATAAAACGCAACACAAACTCAACATAAAGTGTTAGACATAAACCTTTGAATATAGGGGTTTTATATACACTAAACTAGTCAAAATAACCATTACTAATCACCAAACTTGTCAATAATAACCATCATTCTGCTACCATTTAACTGATGCAGCGTTTACCCAGAAAACTATCACCAACCCAGGGTCCGGGTCACTCAGGTGGGGCCCATAACACCGAAGTACACACACCCTGTCACACACACGCCCCAGACCATTGCTAATAATCCTACAATGGGTTGCATGAATTATTTCCTATCACGGGATACCTTTAAGCACAGATTTTTACACCAACATTTGTTTTCATCACATAATTTTACTAACTAATCTATGCATCAATGTACCCCGCCAATTAGGTCGATGGACCAATTAGTTGAGCAAGTTGATGGTGATTGTCAAGACCAGCTTAACCTCACTAAAACAATACATTGATTTGCATAATTAATTGACTCTAAAAGAATCACGAACACCTGAAATCATTTAAAAGATTTTATGTAATTAATTTGCATAAAGAAAATTATCATTTATTCTCTCACTATTAATTCTCACTCAGCATTGCCATTTATTCAGGAAATAAATCAAGAAACTGTTTAATAAAAGTCATGAAGAGAAAATGTAGGTTTGCATTCATTTCATTATTCTCAAAATGGTTAAAAATCAATCCTTGGTCATGTGACTGACAGAGGGTTCCAAAAAATGAAAGATCAGTGAACCATAGTTAAAAACATTCATTTAATTCTAAAGATTTCCTACACTAAAACCTTCCTAACCAACACTAAACCCCAACTTTCTTAGTAACCCTGGCCTCCTAGACGCATCTCTCACCCAGGCTAGTGTCCCGCAACGATCTCGAACCTACAGGGGTCATCAGCGGCATTCTGGCATGGTTTCAAACTCCCAGCATCTCTGCAAACAGCATCTCTGCAAACAGCTTTTCTCCAACCAGCTTCTCTGAAAACCCCAATTTTGGTCTGATATTTATACTGTGTTTGCTGGCTCTCTACCCTCAAATGTTTCAACTCTTGCCGTTTCCCTTGCTCTGATTGGTCATGAAAATGCATTTCTCAGCTCCCAGGATGTCCGTTCATGACAATGTATTTCTCCGCACCCAGGATGTCCGTGAATAACTTTATCTTTGACAAGCTGATAGATACAAATTCATCTGTCCCACAGTTCATTAGCAGGCATTAAAATGTTCATTGTCAGGGATTCAACTGTTCATTGTCAGGGATTCAGCTGTTTCCACGTGGTCATTCTTTAGCAGGCATTCGACTTTTCTCTTTGGCAGGCATTCAGCTGTCCTCGTGCTATCATTCTGGCTCTCAGCCACTCGCCGGCATTCACACAAATGGCCTCGAACATAGTCAGCTGGAGTTGCAAAGTTCAGTGGAGCACAAGGCATGCGCAAGGTTCCTCCAGCCAGATGATGCAAGCATTCTCTACTGCGCAGAACCGGGAAAAACGAAGCCATCTTGAAACTGGCCACCAGCCAAAACTACGATAAACACAAAGAAAATGTGAATACACAGAAAATAAGTGTTTTCTGTCCCCCACCCACCAGTGCTAATATTTTATCCCCTAAAACTGTTACCTAGCGGAAAAGCATCACACTGCAAGCCATTAAAATACAGCAAAAGCAGCATGAAATGCACAATGTACACTACAACATAGACATGCACTAGTAAACTACTTAAATGCGCAAAATAGATAAAAACATGCGTTTTACACCATTAATTAATATGTTAATCAAACCTGTTAATGCAGAGCATTTCCCACATGTAATGTGTGTGTTTGGTTAATACACAGCAATCAAAATTAATATATTACTTTGTTATGGGGTGTGATTGGCCTGAACGGGGTACACACAAAATCTTCTGTACTTCGCTCCATCAATGGAAAGTTGAAAGCATGTGCTGCTATAAAACATACATATAATAATAGTCAGTCTCTTAACCTGTTTAAATAAAGGTAAAGCAAAAAACACACATTATGATTGCTGGGTGATCTAACTGGCCAAGGTAAGTAAAATAATGGCAGATGAGTTCATGGTCATGTTCCTTAAAGACGATGAGTGCTCTCAAAGTCCAGACAAAGCAGAGTGATCGCGGGTAAAAAATCGACACACAACAGCAGGGCGTATGGATGCCAAGAGGATAGGACAGTGTTTAGAGAAAAATAGAAGGGCTACCTGTAATAGAAAGCGTGGATGTCTTGGGGAATCTAGCTGAAAAAAATATATCGGGAGTCAGGGGAAAGAATTAAAAAAAGGGGCACAAAGGAGAACATTTAATGAGAAGGAGTAAAGGAAAGGTCCTCACCGCTCCTTCGGTGATAATTCCGACCCGGCTGGTCTGAGGCAAAGGAAAATCCAATAAGTAGAGTATCCTTAGGACTGTTTAAAAAAGGAAACGGGGAAGCTCCTAAAAGAAAAGTGAATAGTCCAATGATAAACGGGACGCGCATACGTAAAAAAAAATGTAATTAGCAAAGGAGATGCGGCATAAAGGGATCTTACCGAAGTAACGGGGAACCCAGGAAATCAGTGCCTATTGTCGTGTTGAGGGGCGGGTTCGCCGCTTCAACCGAAGACCTGAAATAAGAACCAGCTAAGGTGTAAGGGGGGCCAACAGTAACAGTAAGAAGTAAGTGACATGAAAAGGGGGTCATAAGAACGTAATAACGTTCACAGCTCGCTTACCTCTAGCGTGTGTGCTATGTGGATTACAGGCACTGGTTCCAACTCTGTTCCGGATGTGGACAGAGTTGAAAACCGGAAGTGCCTTTTTATACTGACAAAATGGAGAAAAGACTAGACCGCAATTTTTTTTACGAGGGAAACCAAAAGAAACTTTAATGGTTGCCACGTTCGGGTGAAACGTGGAATAAAAACACAAAAGGTAAGTTTCTGTAAGGAAATCAATAATTAAAGTATAGTGTAGAAAAGTAGGGGAATTTACAAGAAACGCAAGAATGACCGGAAAAAATCGGTAGGCTATAAAAAGGTAAAAGAGGGGAAAAACTGCGAAAGCCGGAGCTGCTGGGAATAAAAGAAACCATCCAAAAGGAGGGGTAACGGGTGATCCCTCAAATTGTAAAAAGAATGAGTGCGGCCCAAGGGATAAGTGAAGAGTGCAGGAGTGCGCTGCACCTATACTAATGGAAAAATGTAAAGAACGGGAAAGGCAATAATATGATCATTTAGGCAAATAGTGTGCTGAAAGGGGTGACCACTAATCATTAATCCAATTTGGAGAAAATGGGAGATTTGAAGGAAACAGAAACAATATTGCAGCATACAATACAAAGAGTTGTATAAACCCTTGTTACAGTGAGCAAATACAATCATCAGAAGTCCAAAACATAGCATGTCAAACAAAGGTGGAATATGATTCAGGTGGAGGCATGTTGAATGTTGTGTTTGACTCCAAAGGATGCAGTGAATAAAAAGATCACAGCTACTTGTTAGTCCTGTAATAGTTATGGCTTTGATGTCCTTAGTTGCCCAGAAAGTACTGCATCTCGTGGTCGCTGTTTAGTCTGTGTTTCACTGTATGGAGGCGCATGATCCAGGTCGCTTCCATGCGTCTTAGCCTTAGTTCCCTGTTGCCACCTCTGAGACTTGGTTCCGTCATGTCGATGCCATAGAACAAGAATAGTTTTTGGAGACCTTGGGATGGACAAGTTGCTGCATGTAATGCCATAGGGTATCTGGCATCTTGTTGATGAAGTGCTCTTACATGCTCACTGATCCTTTCCTTGAGGGGTCTGATGGTACTTCCCACGTACTGTCCCTTGCATGTGCACTCTATGATGTATACCACAAATTTGGTATTACAATTGATGTTTTGTTTGATGTTGTAGTTACTCTTTTTATAAAAGCTGGTGAAGTCTTTGGTTCCATGTTTGGCCCATCTGCACACTCCACAAGAGCCGCATTTGTAGAATCCTATCGTGCGCGCTGTGAGCCATGAACAATCCACAGTAGTTCGTGGAACTGTAGGACTGAGTCTGTTCCTGAGTGTCCTGCCTCGTCTATAAGTGATCTGAGGTCGAGTGGTGATGAAGTCACTAAGTGTTCTATCAGCGAGCAGGACTCCCCAGTGTTTATTAAGACTTTTCCTGATTATAGCACTCATGTCAGTGTAATCTGTAACCAATCTCACTGGTTCTAATCCTGTAGCGAAGTGTGTCGTCTCTGTGTGTATTGGCGATTCTGTTCTCAGCTTTTTTAATGGTAAATGATTTGTATCCCCTTTTCCTGAATCTGTTCTTCATATCTGTAATGCACTCGTGAAATTCTGATTCCTCACTACAGTTTCTCCTTGCTCTAACAAATTCTCCAGTGTGCTAGTAGTGATAACATTCTTAAGTGTAGAACACAACCCATGGTGATCAGGAAATAATCTAGTGGTCCTTGGGTTGACATAGCTGTGGACATTTTGGGTCCAGTGAAGATAAGGACAATGGATAGATATGTTCTTGTTTGTGTTGACATGTTCTCTAGGTGGCCTGAGGTAAAAATTGTTAACTCCGTTGATTCTAGAATTATTGTAAATTTTTTGGACGGACTCTTTGAGAGGGAAGGATTACCAGCCTCTATATTGTCAGACAACGGAGTCCAGTTCACTTCTATGGTTGTGGAAAAGTTCCTGAGTGAGAGAGACATTAAACATAAGAGGGCTGCTCTGTACCATCCAGAGTGCAATGGTGTTGTAGAAAGATTTGTGAAAGTGTGGAAGGAAGCAATGCAATTAGCTGTAGTCTCTGGTGGTGACTGGGAGGATGCTATAAATAAAAAGGTGCGTGAGTACAGGTTCACTCCGCATAGTTCCACTGGGGTTTCACCCTTCAGACTGTTCAAAGGGAGACTGGCTAATACCCAAGTCACGCCTCTTTGGGTCACTTCTAGGAGAAAGGAGGCGGGTGGCGTGATGGACTGTCCAAATGTGTGGAAAGACAGAGAGTTGGAGAGGATGGAAAAGAGGAAAATTAGTTTTGATGCAAGAAAAGCTGTAAAAAAAACAGTTGTTGAAGTTGGGGATTTCGTTAGGGTAAAACTTCCCAAGAGAAGAGTTGGTATGTCAAAGTTTGGTCAGCCAATAAAAGTTATCAAACTATTGGGCAATGCTGTCAAAACTCAAGATCATAGAGTTTGGAACCTCAACAGGATTGTAAAGTGTCTACCACGATGCTCAAGTGAGGAAAGAGGTCAAGAATCTTCTTGTGCTCCGCAAGTCTTGAAAAGAAGGTCTATTAGACAAAAAAGGGTTTGTTTACGCTTACAGGATTGTGTTTCTTAAATGTTTTTTTTATTGTTTTTATTTACTTATTTATTTCACCTTGTTCTTTCTTTGGTTGCTGTTATTTTATCATTTTGAAAGGGGGAGGTGATGTGGTATTCTTTAGTATTACCATGTTCTATCTAGTTACTAAGGTCTCTTGTTCCATTATAGAATTGTCTCTTGTTAGGAATGTTAGTGTTTGAAGTAGAGTCAGTTGCAGCCTGTACTCAGAGGATGAGATTTCATTGGATATGACCTGCAATAAAGAAACCTACTACAAGGCCAATGCATGTCCTCATTCTTACTGAAGGACTTATTTACCTCAGTCTACTTCCTATTAAGAGGGTAGACGTGTATTCTAACAGCAAATGTTATAAAAATGTTGTTACAATCAAGTTTGTAGTTCATCTCCATCTTATGGCAATAAAGCCAGAGAATTCTTAAATGCCAAATATTTTCTTCACGATTTCTCATGACTCTCAAACACATTTCTTTCTCAGCAAAAGTTTGTGCTTGAATTAAACTTTCAGCACAAAACACACATAGTACTTGCACGTTTCTGAAAAGAACATCAGTTGGTTATCCTCCAAAGCAATTAGAACACTTTTGTAAGGAAATCACAGTTTGACTTTATACTTACTTGTTGTTACAGATGGGCAAACTATTCAAAATCATACATCAAAGATATACACTTATTGCATCTGAATGTAATGCTTCTCTCTTTTAATATTGGCAAAATTGCTTCAAATATGGTGCTGTGGTTTGGTAGGGTTTTTCTAGATATTTAAATGTTATCTACTAATTTTAGAACACCCTTGGAAGGGAACAATTCTGCATGTAAATAACGAAGCGGCTGATAATAATAGGAACAAGAAAGAAACTAATAATTAGCTTTCTTCAATCAGATCTTCAAGGCACTCCTGTTGTTCTGTGGGTGGCGGGGGACTCGCAGTACCATGAGACATTGCAGCTGGAGGTGCCGAATTGCCTGCACCTGGGACTCTGGGTAATGCGCTTAAAGTGCTCGCATTCATCCTGCAGCGCTGGATCTTCAGCGCACTCCTGTTGTTCTGTGGGCGGAGGGGGACCCGCAGTCCCATGAGACACTGCACCTGGAGGTGCCAAATTGCCCACACCTGGGAATCTGGGCAATGCGCTTAAAGCTCTTGCATTCATCCCGCAGCGTGGGTTCTTAAAGGCACTTCTGTTGTTCTGCATGCAGCAGGGGAGTCACAGTCCCATGAGACACCGTGCCAGGAGGCACCAAATTGCCGCACCGGGGACTCTGGACAATGCGCTTAAACCGCTTGCATTCATCCCGCAGTGGGGTATCTTAAAGACACTCCTGTTGTTCTGCAGGTGGTGTTATATTCCCGGGTTAGGCCCATCTAGCGAAGCAGCTTATTTTTTACATTGCCCTCACAATAACATTTTGGCTGTGAACTTTTTAACACCTTTGCATGCACAAAAGTGTTGGATTAGGTTCTCTGAAACTACTTTGTTTACACATCTAGCGTCGCACAACATTATCACGATGCCTCGAACATCATGTACTAGTCCTCTTTACGCACTATGTACAAATGTAATCCTATCTTCATCCACACCGCGACAGGGCTATCTACATATCCATCATATCCATAACATTGCTAATCTACGCGTACATCGCAAGGCTGCTTTCTATTATAAATAATGAGCATCCCGATAGATTAGCAGAGGAGGCACTTCAGCTGACACCGAGATTCCCTGCATGCTGACACTTCACCACGCAGTGGTCTGACATCTTCGTGAAGGGTTGTCCAGTTCGTGAGCAAGATGGGCTCCTACATTCTCTCCTACCAGGTAATGGGGCTGGCTGGTCCCTAGGGGGAATTCTTGGCTCTACACCTACGCACACTCTAGGTACACTCGGAATAGGGTTTGCATAATAGGAGTATGCTTGATTACTATCTTCTTTTATATACCTGCATATATACACTGTTTTAATACCATGGTAGAACTATATCTACTGTTTACGCTTTTGGTGTCGTAATTACTTTTATCTGCTTCTGTCTATTAATCATAGCAGCACACTTGTTTTATACAAGAATAACGTTGGTTCAATAAACATATTGAAAACGTTCTTTGTATGGTTGTCTGAGAATAAGTAACCACCAGTGACAGGGCAAAAGGTTCTGTACTGTTTCCACGATCCCTGAGGGGTCAGGGTTGTCATGTTCAGTGGTTGCTAGAAACCATTCGCTCCCTGATAAGGTTAGGGGGGGGCTTACAGTGGCACTGTGAGCGAGCTGGTCTTTAGGCCAAATTATCCTGCGGGTGTCCGGAGTCAGTCTAGGCACCAAGCCCCTAGTTTATGTTGTCCAAACAAACACACAGATCCTACGGATTAGTAGGAACTACACGACAGAGGTGGGAAAGTCTCAGTCCCATGAGACATTGCGCCTGGAGCCGCCGAATTGCTCGCACCTGGGACCCAGGGCAACATGCTTAAAGTGCTTGCATTCAACCCACAGGATCTTCAAGGCACTCCTGTTGTTCTGTGGATGGCGAGGGACTCGCAGTCTCATGAGACATCGCACCTGGAGGCGCCAAGACTCTGGGCAATGCGCTTAAAGCACTTGCATTCATCCCACAGCGCGTGACGCCTGTGGTAGTCCACGCCTGACTAAGGCTAGGCTAGGCCACCTCCCTTGGCCCTACAGTAAGAAGAGGACTTATTTACAAGGTAAAGATACATTTTTAGTTGGGAACCCTCGATACTGTTTTAGTTTGTATTTGTTGGACACAATAGGAACAAGCATTGGAAATGCAATAGGTCTCGCATTTTTTTAAGTTAGAGCTATTGGCATTGTAAATGGCAATGTCTGTTACCTACTAAGGGAGGATGGAGGGAGCAGTTGGTGTCGGAGTGCCAAAATGCTCTGTTGGAGAGTGACTGGCCAAAAGTAAACCAAACAAGCAGCGACTTTTAAAAAAAGAAAGCATGTGTGGACCGTGTAAGTGTGTAGCCATGAAGCATATTTTTAACAACTAAGCTTGGGGAATACTTGGATATTACTTTGTGCCAGGGAACAAAACAGAGCCCGATAGAGACCCATTTCAAGGCCCCTTTTAAAAACTGCCGGTGCTCAGCACCGGTGAGACCCGGCCCACTTAAAGCCCTGGGTTTTGCACTCTAATTGTGGAAATAATCGTAGGTATTGGTGCTTGGGAACCAACTCATGCACGTTTTCCATCCTAATCAGGTGGTTTTCCCATTAAATGATTCCTCCTTGGGAAATGTGAATAGGAAAGAAGGATGGCAGCACAATTGAAACACACTACTGCAATTCCGGTGAAAACAGGTTTTTCTACCCACAATGGTATCATGAAAAAGCCCGGTTTACGGGCCCTTCAAGTATATGACCAAATGGTTGTGCAGTGGTTGCCTCTCAGACAGTGTGTTCTGGACTTGTAAAGTCTAAGTTGGGCAAAAGGCTTATCCTCTCCCCCAGCAGACACTGCTTTCCATTTGTAACAGTGTTTTTTTTTGTAAAGGAAGAAACTCCCCCACCCGCAACTATTGTACTGCAGTGTCCTTACTATATATTTTTCCTTGGCTTACCATAGCTCCCTCTCACTTGAAATTTTGTAACCAAGGATGTGACCTGATCTATGTTCTTGCTATCAATATTTTCAATAAAAATATAAAAAAAAAAAAAAAAAAAATCACTCAGTGTTTTTGCCTGTAAAGTTTAGGACATGACTATAGTTTCCAACAGGGACCCGCTTCAATGCCCGTTTTAAATTCTTCCGGGTCTGAGACCCAGACGGACCCAGCCCACTTAAAGCCCTGACGATTGATATTAGGTAGGTTCAGACGCCTTTAGGTATAAACTGTGCAAATAAACTTGGGATTCTGAGAGCGAACAATGTCTAGTGATGAATATGTAATGTCAAGTTTAACAATTTCGCTATGACATTTAATTTTTACATGTAAATTTATGTGTGGGGAATTATTATTTTTTAGATGGATTTTCATGTAACATTTGTATTGTGCTGTTTTGTTAAAACATTAATCACGTAACTATATATATATATATTTTTTTTACATTTATTTCTAGGTTGAACCAAATGCACTGTATCCATAACTTCATTAAAATTAATTAGATAGGTACATTGTATTTTATTGCATTAGTACTTATTTCGATATTTAGCACTTAACATACTCTTTGCAAGGCCTACAGCGTTCATTAGACTTCGAAACATTGCAGAAAGAAGTATTAGATACATTTAGAAAGTAAAGTTTTTTGCGTGGTTAAGTTTTTCACAAAACAGCACAATACAAATGTTACAAGAAAATCCATATAATAAAAAAATATATTTATATTATTTTTATTTATTTAAAGGTTGAACCAAATGCACTGTATCCATAACTTCATTAAAATTAATTAGAAAGGTACATTGTATATACACACGCACACACATCCCCACATGTTAGTTTTCCATTAAGAAGAAATAAAAAAGTATGAGCAATGTACACAGGAACAAACTTGCATTGTATTGTAATTGCATTTATATAGCGCTTACTACCCCTGACGAGGCGTCGAAGCACTTTTTCGGCGAGTAGCACGCTACTCCGGGACACAAAGAGGATTAGTGTTGAATTAGTATAGTGAAACATGCAAGTAAATTTTAAGTGGTGGATAGGTTACTCAGTTATTTGGATTCGGAAGGATAGCAGAAAGATAGAAGAGGAAAAAAAGGTTTGTATTTATATAGCGCTTGTTACCCCTGATGGGGTGTTGAAGCACGCTACTCCGGAAACCCATAAAGGATTTGTGGTGAATTAGTATAGTGAAATATGAAAGTAATTTGAGTGGTGGATATAAGTCAGTTATTTGGAGTGAGAAGGATAGCGGAGGGATAGAAGGGGAAGAAAGGTTTGCATTCATATAGCACTTGTTACCCCTGATGGGTGTTGAAGCGCTTTTCTGGTGAGTAGCACGCTACTCCGGAACCCATAAAAGGATTAGTGTTAGTGTACACACAGTCTCTCACATACATTCACAATGCACACACACACCTGTAAACACACACTCAGCCTTTCACATTCATTCATACCTTCACACAGACGCACACCAGTACATACAAACACACAGCAAATACACACCTGTACACACACAGCCTCTCAAATACACTCACACCTGCGCACACACCAGTAAATAGAAACACACACCTGCTCGCGCCCAGCATCTCACATACATTCACACAGACACTAGTACATACACACACCTGTAAAAACACACTCAGCCTTTCACATTCATTTACACCTGCACACAGACGCACACCAGTACATACAAACACACACCAAATACACACCTGTACACACACCAGTACATACAAACACACACCTGCTCGCGCCCAGCATCTCACATACATTCACACAGACGGACACTAGTACATACACACACCTGTAAACACACACTCAGCCTTTCACATTCATTCACACCTTCGCACAGACGCACACCAGTACATAGAAAAACACACCAAATACACACCTGTACACACACAGCCTCTCAAATACACTCACACGTGCGCACACACCAGTACATTCAAACACACACCTGCTCTCGCCCAGCATCTCACATACATTCACACAGGCAGACACTAGTACATACACACACCTGTAAAAACACACTCAGCCTTTCACATTCATTCACACCTGCACACAGTCGCACACCAGTACATACAAACACACACCAAATACACACAGCCTCTCAAATACACTCACATGTGCGCACACACCAGTACATATAAACACACACCTGCTCGCATCCAGCATCTCACATACATTCACACAGACGGACACTAGTACATACACACACCTGTAAAAACACACTCAGGTATGATCGATAAGGAGGCAGATGGCATTATGTGTGAGGGAGAGTCATTCTGGACTGTGCCTGAGGTATGAATGATAGAGGTGACTGACATTGTGTGTAAGTGATGGCCACTGTGGACTGTGCGTGAGGTATGAGCGATAAGGAGGCAGATGGCATTATGTATGAGTGACGGGCTGCGGGGACTGTGTCTGAGGTATGAGTGAAAGGTGGCTGACATTATGTGTGAGGAAGAGTCATTCTGGACTGTGCCTGAGGTATGAATGATAAAGGTGACTGACATTGTGTGTAAGTGATGGCCACTGCGGACTGTGTGTGAGGTATGAGTGATAAGGGGGCAGATGGCATTATGTGTGAGGGAGAGTCATTCTGGACTGTGCCTGAGGTATATCCAATGAGGGGGTCTGTCATTCTACATGCGTGATGGTCTATGGGGAGTGTGTTTGAGGTAAGAGTGAAAAGGTGGTAGGCGTGTGAGTGACGCACTCTGGACTGTGTCTGAGGTATATGTGATGAGGGGGTGTGAAATTATGTGTGAGAGATGTGCACTGTGTCTGAGGTATGTGTGATGAGGGGGTCTGACGTGTGAGTGATAGGCACTGTGGACTGTGTCTGAGATGTGTGTGATGAGGGGGTC
This sequence comes from Calotriton arnoldi, assembly GCA_963921515.1. Lineage (NCBI taxonomy): Eukaryota > Metazoa > Chordata > Amphibia > Caudata > Salamandridae > Calotriton > Calotriton arnoldi. The sequence continues at coordinate 104,057 of CAWUFW010008308.1, forward strand.
TGACTTGTGAATGATGGGCAGAAGTATTTGCAATGAGAGGGCTGGCATTGTGTGTAAGATCGATTTGCGGTATTGAGTGTGTCTGACTGGTATTAGTAATAAGGAGGGAGTTGGCATTATGCTAGAGTGATGAGCTGTGGGGACTGTGTCTGAGGTACGAGTGATAATGAGGTGACAATGTGCGTCAGCGATGAGAAGAGGAGAGATAGATTCACCCATCTACTGCCAGTGCAGTGAGGAGAGGGGAGCACGGAAGGAGTACAGGAGACAAAAGCGGAAGTGTTCAAGACGAGAGGTCACAAAACTGCGAGAATGGAGGCGCTCATACGTACCTGTGTGATCGGAGCACAGAGGGGGTGGCTGGATGTGTGGAAGAAAGAGTCAGCCTGTGCTGCGGACAAGCCACGCAGCCCAGAGGCCCCCCTTCAACTTCAAAGCCAGATGCCAGGCTATGCCACGCTCCCTGCCGACATCTGCACCATGTCACACGGCCTTCAGAGAACAGTGACCACGCTCTAGAGGCTATCAACTCACAGCGCGGCGCTTTGGGAGTTGTGTGGTGGGAGTGTTATGTACGCCGCCTGGTTCCTCCACAGACCTGGAACGGGGCTGCAGGGGTTGTCGGACTTAGCTCGCCTTACCCGAGGTTCCCAGTACTGGCGTACGCTCCTCGCGCTGCCCTCTCAGCACCGGCGCAGTCCTGCTCCATCTTGTGGTTACAGCCGGCGCCACTCTCTGACGGATTCTTAAACAAACTCCCACGTTTTTTACGCAGTAATCGGCTCATGTTAAACGCTCCAATATATTCGGGTCGAGCTCGCTCTATATAAAACTGCAGGAGAAACCAGTGGTGCGCGCGCACCACAGAGGAGCGGGGGGAGGGAGCGCGGCAGCGAGACGAACGCGCGCTGCTGCGCGTGCTGGCCACCGACGGGAATGGGCGGAGCAAAGGCGGGACATGCGCCCGCCTTTGCCCAATTGCGTGCTGGATTTTGTAAAAAAAAGCACGCGAAAGCCAATGGCAGCCGCGGAAAGCAAAACCACACGCACGAGCGTGTGGTTAGCTTTCAGCAGCCCTTTCTAGAGGTCTCGCGCTACACGAGCAGAGCTGCGCACTGCAACGCTAGGCGCGAGACCTAAAAAGGAAAGCCTCAGAGACTCTACAGGGGATGTCTCTCTCATTAAAGCCAATCAAAAACCCCCTGTAAGAAATTGATGATTTAACTGAAGAGGTGGAGTCTATATTTAAACCTATTGTGTCACCTCCTGTTCTAGGAAAAAATGGGAAACCCCTGGCAAAAATGTTGAGGAAAAATGAAAGAAAAGAGGATCTGCTGCCAAATTAAAGCAACCCCATTCTGTTCCTCTTCTAAGTTTCCCTGAAGGATGTGCCTCGAGGGCTCCACCACAGAAGGAGGTGGTTAATAATCCTGTTACTTCAAGTGACTTTTGTGACATTCAACTCAACTGCGAAAACTGTTTTGCAGTGTTGTCCAAGCAGGATACTGATCTCCCTCAAGCCCTTCCAAACAGTGATGCTAAACCTCAGGGGGCATTGAACAATTAGGACACTGTAAAAGTTGTTGACACCTTAAAAACAGAAGTGAAGGAGCTTAAAGATCATGTGAAGTTTTTGACACCGCAAGTTTCTTCACTGATTCCTCTCTTGCACCAACTGCTCCCCAAACCCCTAAGACCAAAAACACTTTTAATCAAGGGTGTGGTGCAAAATGGCTCCCTCCACACATTATTTCTTTCCATCAAATAATGCTTGTAATAGTTCTACTCCATGGGTATCTAATCCATCTCCTTTACATCAGGATACCCTGAGGATGGATCATGACCTCCTGTCCCATGGCCCCATTTGTGAAACTCTTGGCCATTCTATGGGCCTGTATGCAGCAGAAAGGAGGGCTTGCTACCCATCTGCCAGACCAGTGCAATTGGCCCCACAGGCAATGCATTTCCTACTTTTAAAACCCACACCTAAACAGTACCTGTCTGGACCTATGTTCCCCACTGATCCAGGCTACAAAGGGAAGGGCAATGGCTAGGAACGTGAACATACGCAATGTGCCCATACTTCCGGGAGGGGTTATGGAAGGAACAGACTCACTGACCAATAAAGTGATTCATTGGCTGTGCAGTGTCTTTAACTGCTTTTTTGTGGTTCGCTCTGATATTGAAAGGGCTTTCCATCACTATGCTACATCTGCCAACTTTGACTATGTAGAAATCTTATTAACAGCCCAGCCTTTGCCAGAGAATTTAAGAGCATGGGAGGTTCGTTCGGCTGGCATGGCCTCTTCTGTTATCAAGTTAAAGCTTGAACCTCCAGAGACTGGGACACTTGTGCGTCGAAGGGCTATTCCTACTCGTCCGGCAACTATTCCAACTATGGCCTTGGCATCCACAAATGGGGAATCACTCAAGGAGGATATTTATGTCCAACAATCCTCTCAAGAGGCCACCTGATTTCTATGGTTCCCCTGATGAATGGAAGATTATTTCTTGGAACACTGCAGGTCTAGAAGCTAAACTTGCTGACCCTGATTGGGGTTGCTTTATAGATTCCTGTGACAAAGGCATTTTTCAGGAAACTTTGTGTGTTGATCCTGCTTATAGATCAGGGTTTACAAATTTCTGTTGTGAGGCTTCTTCCATGGGAAAGGGGCGTACTGCTGGTGGGCTTGTAATATGGGTCAAAACCTTGCTTAATTGTAGTATGAACAGGCTTCCCTTGGACTTACCTGATATCCTTGGTCTGCAGTTCGTAGCTCCTGATGGGAAGAATATCCATATCTTTAATGTGTATAATAGACCAGGTGGCCACAATAGAAAATCATGCACACTTACCAGCCTTGAGGAATGTATTACAGGTATTTTGCCTGGGGGTCTGGCCATTATAGCTGGGGATTTCAATGTCATCTAGGAACTGTTTTACCACTCAGATTTTGGTATCTCTGAGGAGAAAGATAAGGCAAGGGGCATACCACAATTAGATTTAGCACAGCTGAAGAGGTATTCTGCACTAGCGACCCAACTCTTGGTCTTACGTTGACTGTAGGCTAAACAGCCTGCAATGGGAGGTCCCTTTGGACACGGGAGGTGGGCATATGTTTAAGTGATATAATCAATCAAGCAGAATAGATTATATCCTCCTCTCCCTGGACATATGGTCTTACATGAGGTACATGAGGATCATCTCTAGAAACAATAGTGTTTGTAATGCTATCTATTTGGCAATGAAAGTTTAGTAAAACTGAATCGCAACTCTCAAGGCAGCAGGGGCACATTACTCTTGCTAACAACAAACAAGCCCTAAAATGGCCCATGTTCTCCGATGATCCTAATATTATGTCCCAGATTTACAAAAGGGTGGTTGATTCTATTGAGCTAATTGTAGGTTTTGAATCTGAAGAGAATATTATAGTGTGTCAACTTAAAAATCATGATGACTTATTCGACCAGTTAGGTGCTTTGTTTCATAAGGAGCGCAAAGGGCATTTTAAAGGGGAAAATAAACATCTATGGTTTAATAAGCAATGCAGGTCAGCTAAGACAGCTATAATACAATCTATTAAGTCAAACAATAGGGACCAGATTGCAATAGCTAGAAGTGAGTACTAGCATCAGCTTAAAAATGCCAGATCAGCATGGGAGACAGACATATGGGAAGACCCTGTTATGCCAGTGAAATGAAATTAAATGAAAATGGGTTTTGTAAAGCGCTTGAATGCCCCAGGGTGTCTTGGCGCTAGTCTATCACAGAGCGGGCACAACCAGGGAGCTATAGATTAAAAAGCCAAGTTTTACGATTCTTTCTAAAAGAAGACAGAGAAGGACTAGTCTTTAAGTGCATTTCACCATTAGATAACGCTTCTTCCACCCCATCCTGCTCGTTTGAATTTGGGTACTACAAGATTGACTGCTGAAGAGGACCAAAGTTGCCTGGAAGGAGCATATCTGATGAACTTCTTTTTAAAGTAGTCTGGGCCCTCCTCACGCAAGGCTTTGAATGCAATGCATAGAGACTTGAAGTCTATTCGCCTGAGCACTGATAGCCACTAAAGATGAACCAGTGCCTTAGAAACAGATTGGTGGCTGGGTATTCCAAGCAATAATAGGGCAGCCGAGGTCTGCAAACTCTGTAGCTTATTGAGTAGGTGTTTCTGTAGGTTAATGTGCAGACCATTGCAATAGTCAATTTTGGAAAGGGTAAGGGCAGTTACTACTAGTTTCCTCAAGTCCAGTGGAATGAAAGGCAGAATCTTTCTCAGAATTTTTAGAGTGAGAAAAGCAGAAGAAGTGATTGCGTTCTCCTGCTTGTCAAAGGATAAGTGATTATCAAAAATGACGCCCAGGTTCTTCACTTTTGTTGCTGGAACAGGACCGAACCTAGATCAGATGGCCACCAACTGGGAGACCAGAAAGAAACATTATTGCCCAGCAACAATATTTCAGTTTTGATGGAAATTAGTTTGAGGCAATTACTTATCCTCCATTTGTTGCATACATTTAAGGAAGTTGGCGCTTTTTCTTGCTGATTATCATATGCTGATACGATAATTTGAGTGTCGTCAGCATAGCTGATGACAGAGAAGACAAGTTTTTAAATCAGGGTGGCTAGGGGAGTGACACATAAATTAAACAAAGTAAGGCTCAATGAAGAGCCCTGCGGTACAACACAAGGGAGGGAGAATGAGTTTGAAAGAAAGCTGTCCATGGAAACGAATTGCACTCTCTCAGAGAGAAAGGAAGATAGTATGGCTAGGGCTGGACCACTGATACCCAAGGATTGAATGCAGTCGATCAGAACCTTGTGATTGACTGTGTCGAAAGCAGCCAAGAGATCAAGTAGTATAAGGGCTGCAGGATTTCCATTGTCCAGCGAAGCCCTCAGTTCCTCTGCAGTGGTGATCAAAGCCAACTCAGTGCTATGCTGGCCTCAAAACCCAAATTGTAAGTGATCCAGTAGGTTATTAGATTCCAAATAGAGGGCAGTTCCTTGTTGATGGCCTTCTCCACAATTTCTGAGGGGAAAGGGAGATGCGAGATAGGGCGATAATTAATCGCCACTGAAGAATCCAGGTGCGGTTTATTTTAACAGAGGGAGAATTTATGCGACTTTCCATTCTGTGGGGAAGGAACCCTGCAAAAACATTTCATTGAAGATCCATGTTAGAAGGCTGGCTACAGTAGCAGATGCCATCTGAATAGTGGCTGGGGGGCATGGGCCCAAATGAGTGTCAAGGATTAGATCTTGCAAGTGGTCCACCGATAGCAGAGAGAAAGAAGAAAAGGACGATAGGTTGGAGGCACGTGGGCTCTGCAAAGAGATCTGATAGGGCTCCAACCAAGATGATGGGCTCTTTGTCCCCTGCTTGGCGGACAAGTTCTGGCCTAGAGAGCTAGAGAATGTATTGAAGATATCAAGTACTTTATCCTGAAAAGCTAATGCGATGTCGCAGAGAGTCTGACTGCTTTCAGTTTTTTCCCAATCACTAAAATTAGCAAGCTTTTTGATCTTGGCAAACAGTTCTTTATTGGAATTTTTTGCAGAAATAATTTTCTGTGAAAATAGGCAGATTTTCCATCAAGATCTGGGTCTTATATTCCACAATTTTTTGTTTATATTTTACTTTCGCCGAGGGGTCACAATTGAGCCACCAGAGTCGCTCTTGGCGTCTTCACAGCTGCTTCAGATCTCTGAGATTCTGGGAGAGCCATGGTTGAAAGTGGGTTAGTCTCTTATTAAGGCGGGGTCTGCTCGGGGCTAATTGATCTGCGCCTATCTGCGGTTATCAGTGAAAGTAGGAGACACTATTCTTCTGGAATATAGTGTCCCACGGTGGTACATCTGCAGTAAACCCATGTGGACTTTTATATCCAGCCTAAAACGTGAGTTGATCACTTTGATACTGGTGCCTCGTGATGATACCCATATAGGTCCACTTTACCAACAGGAATTGTCGAATGTTCTTGAAATATTGATTAGTGAGTCTCTTGAGGCTTTGACAGCCAATGGCCCAGGAAAAGCTCGGCCCAGCTGGCATACCCTGCAATTTATTTGCTGCTGAGCCATCAATTTGGGTCCGTATTTAAATCTTTTAACTAACTCTATTCTGAAAGGCGGGCTTTTACCGAAATCATGGCTCCAAGCAGAGATATTACCCATACATAAAAAGGGCGGTCGCGATGACCCCCTGTAATTACAGACCGATTAGCCTGATTGATGGACTACAAACATTTTTTCCGCCAAATTCTGGGGAAACTTGTTCAGTGTGTCCAAGAGAATAATATACTCTCCGATTTCCAAGCTGGTTTTTGCGAAAATTTAAGTACTATGGACCACACTTTTTGTCTGTGCCCAATTTATTGGAAATCAGCTATAAAAAAGCAGTGCCACTTATATGTGGTCTTCGTAGACTTGAAATCGGCTTTCTATCCCATCCCCAGACACAAGCTGTGGGCGTTTTTTGGAAATATGGGGGTACCCGATGGGATTTTAGCAATCATTATAAGACTGCATGAGGCAAAGTGCGCCCGAGTTAGATTTGATAGAAATGATAAACTGACGAATACGAATCAAATCCAGAAAGGAGTGTGACAGGGCTGCATATTAGCCACCACTCTCTTCTCTCTTTATGTAAATGATCTTGTTAATTATTTAGACATCCCAGGTAATGATGCACTAAAAATTGGGGCATTAAAAGACCCAACATTGTTATTCGTGGATGATACTCTGTGCATTTCTAAAGCCCCTTTCAGGTTTACAAGTCCTAGTGAACCGTTTTTTACAATTTCATGCCAAGAGGGATTTAGAACTAAATATTCACAAGACAAAATTTATGTCTTTCAATCCCTATCCATCTAGGAGGTGTAGTATTCGGGTCCAAAACGAGGAGTTGGAACAAGTTAATGACTTTGAATATTTGAGGGTCAGACTCACTAATAAGTTAGCCTGGCCTCTTCATACAGAGAAGAGAATGCCTAAGTTACAGCAAGAGTTGAGGGTGATCCTTAAAGTGATAAACAAGACTTAAACTCGATCACTTTCCTCAACAGTCAAGATATACAATGCTAAGGGTTCAGCTCTGTATGGCGTGGAGCTTTGGGGACATGAATCAGTAACAGGACTTTCAGTAGCAGAAAACAAATTTATAAGGGCACTGCTGCATCTACACCAAAGTACACCTCATCTTCCGCAGCTGATAGATGTGGATTTATTTCCTATTGCCCTAGTGCAAACTTCGACCCTTGCTTTATTGGCATAGACTGTGATCCAAAGAACTGGCACCATTTAGGCTCCTTGTTACAGATCTTTTGTGCCCAAACATTTATCAGAAAATCCAGTGGCTGAGATTTATTAAGGAAATGCTCCTCAAGTTGGATACAGCTGCTCTTTGAGATTCCCCTGATGATGCTGCCTCCATCTCTAGATCCATGTTAAAAGATATATTTAAATCTTTTTTTGGGAGGAGGAGATAAGAAGAAACAATCAATGTAGCTGCACAGATGGTTTCTTAGACATCAAAATAGTTCCATCTTTTGAGCTTTTTTGGATCAGATGACTTCTTCCTTAGTTAAGCAGCTGTTTCTATGATTTAGATATGGAACTCTACCTATTAATAGTTTTTGTATGCGTTGGGGTTCGAACTATTGCACCAGCACTTTATGTCCTACTTGCAATCTCGATGAGGAATCTTTACATCACTTCTTTTTTTCTGTCAAGCTTATACCTCTGCACGCAATAAATGGATTAAACCCATGTTCCTTCTGCTAGGCATGAGGAGAAAAGGCCATGCACTGAAAATAATGAGATCGGACACTGATGAACAGACCTATATCAGTGTCTCTAAATTCTTATTCTCTGCATTGTCAATCTGCAAAATAGCCCTCACACTTAGGTGGATTTACCTTGGTTTCCCAGAATGTCTCTCAAAGCACTTTAATAAATTACTCCTTTGCACTTATTCTAGACTCAAGTTTGCAATATGATGTATGTGTGCTCTAATTGGGCTGCTAGCCAAGGGTTGTTGCTAAGCATTTGCACTTTATGAGATTACTTAATGACGAAAGCATGCCTTAATTGACGGTGCGATTGCTGACCAGTAGCTAAGCATTTGCACTTTTAGAGTTTCTTAGGTAGCATCTCCAACATTATGCTGCTATTTATGTATTTGTTTGTCCTTTTAAGAAGATTGATGCTTGTGTAACTGGTGCTGGTGTCAAAATAAGCTGCTGCTAATCATCTGCACTTTAGAAGAAGTTTGTGTTATTTTTATCCTTACACTTGGTTTATATTGTGTATCGTTTAATGCTGGCTCAACACAGTTGTTGGATTTTAATATTAATGTTTTTATGTGATTGCCCATGTATGTGGTTTTTAATGATTTTTTAATCCAAAATAAGGTTTGATGATGAATAATCAGCTTTGGGTGTCATAACTGCCTAGACACAGCAAGGACCATACAGCCTGATTTAGAGTTTGGGGAATGGGTACTCTGTCACAAACGTGATGGGGATCCTGTACACCTTATTACAAGTGCCTAGTAAGGTGGATGGAATATCCATTACATTTGTGATGAATTCCTGTCTGCCAAACTCAAAAATATGTCCTAGATCTACACAAGTGCTGACATCCTTTCTTGATCTTTCTTTATTGTGTTTTTGGTAGAGGATGAAAGACTGCCTAAACATTTTTAATCAAAACTCGTAGACCTGTGCCAAGAAGTAACTAACGATTTTCCTTCTTCTCGTTAACTATGTGTATAATTCTTGGAGCTGGGGTTACATGTTCAATAACAGTCTTTTAATACATTTTAACCAACATATTTCTCAGTAGTTAATTGACCCAAATAGCAAACTTTCTACTTTAGTTTCAAATTCTGAAACGACCCATTATAATACCAATGTGGATAAATCATTATGAGTAACTTGGTGAGAAATGTACTAAGGGACTTTGCAGTCGCAAACCCTGTGATTTGCAAAACCACGAGGTTTGCAACAGCAAAGTCCTGCATTCCTATTTTAAAGTCAATAAAGTTTTATGACTCCTAAAAAAGGTTTGCGAAAAGAAACAGAATCTCAATTTGGAAGTGCCTTGTTATGGGCATCCCTTCCAAATAGCAGTTTGCATCCCTCTGTAACAGTGGTTTGCAACCGGCATTCCAGTTAAAGTTGTGGCCAGACAATCATATAGCTTGATACCCGAAGGTATTTTAAGGTCTTGGTCCCTGCATTCTGAGCTTTAGAATAAAATAAGATAAAAGGAAGCTGGGTTTGGGTACCCTGTGCCCCTGGTGCCTGTTGGGGGTGTCCCAGAATGTCCCAGCCTAGGAGCAAAATAAAAAAAAAATTGTGCCTCACATGAGGCCCGGTATAGAAACCCAGGTCCATGGACTAGTATGGGTCACCCCATTATTTTGTAATGGTTCACATGAGCCCCAGCACACCCCTCCTGTGTGGTCTCTTGGGGTACCATGGGACCGTGCAAGCGCCAACAAGTGATTCTTGCAATGTCCCACAGTACCTTGGAGTGCTGCTAATGCAGCAGCACCATTGGAGTACTGCAGTATAGCAAAAAAAGTGTATTTAAATGGTAAATGTTGGGGGTTATATGATTATGAGGGGTTGGTCAGCAATGGGGGGTTGGCTGCCCACTGGGAGTTAGGCACAGGGCCTGGCTATGGGTTGAACCCTGCGGCCAATGCCCCTGCTGCGGACGGACAATGGTCATTCATGGTGCGGCGCTATCCACCCGAGGGGGTGTTGAACGCAAGGCCTGGCTAGAGGCCGGGGCCCTGCTTCCTACTTACTACTGCACAGGGTCAGAAGGTACACTCAGAAAAGGAGTTGGGAAATATGATTAAAATAAAACTGAAATTCACTGAAAAAAACAATGGTTAAAGTAATGTTATTAGTAGGTCAAGAAATAATATCTTACTTTATGTTAAGAAAAATCTGAAAAACTCACTGACAAAAACAAACGTTAAAGTAACATTATAGTTAGGTAAGGTACTATGATTTAAGCTTACATTTAAGAAAACTAGACATTCACTGAAAAAAACAAAGAATGAAGTGATGTTATAGTGAGGACTTGTAATAATATGAACTCTTTTGTTTTCTAACAAAAAAACACTGTAAATCATCAGTTATGGTTTAAAGAGCTAGCTATAACTTACAGCTCCGCCAGGCACTGCTTATAACCTCAGGTATTACATCAGTCATGACATTTTAAATGACATCATTGAGAACACCATTGATGACATCATACAGTCATTTTGCAACCATTCTATAGAGTTTGTGGCCTTGAAATAGATCACCACACTACAGATGTGGACAATTTTCTATTTGCCCACTTAAATACTTTTCATGATCCTCATTTGTAGGTCAAGAGGTTGTTAGGTATACATTTGACAGGTATACATTTGACACTGTAAAGACACTTTCCTTCCTCTGTGGACTAAAATCCATAGTGTAATAATGTTTCCAAACTTTTCTGAGATGGATACAGTGACATGCAATCTTGCAGCCACTCTTACAACAATAGTGAGAGATAAACAACCTCTGTTTGGGACACCCATACATTATTCATTATTAAATTCTACTCTGTTCAGCAACGTAGAATGTCTCAATATCTTTAGTGAACTTCTGGAAATAAACATCCACACTTTATAAATGTTCTCGCTAAATAGAATTTGTAGCAGTATATTACAACTGTGTAATATGGGAACATTACCAAATATCCACTGGTGGGTAATGTATTGTGAACAGAAGGTGTGACCTTCCTCACAGATTTATTAGAAAAGCCTTTGGCTTTAAGCCTAAGCCTACTTCAAACAAACCTCTGCAACCCATATTAGGTGTGCTTACCCTGGCACTGGCACAATGGGAAGGAGGAGATGGGTACAGCCACACTCACACCTGAATAGGCTGTGCCCTGACACAACATAGAGGGCTGCATATCCCCAGTAGTTAGTCTGGAGCCAGGACAGGGAAGGTTGGTCTGGGGAGCTCAAAGGGAAACCTCTTGAAGCTTCCCCCCCACTTCAAAGGCACAAATGTATATACATACTGGACCTCAGACACCACCATTTCAGTACACTTCTGAACCTGTGGATACTCTGCCAGGAAAAAGGACTGCTATGCTGTTGAAGCACTACTTCTTTGCTGGACTACATTCTGCTGGACTCCTGCTTTGCTGTACTGACCTGTTGCCCCCTTGCCTGGGTGAGAATGGACTGGACCTGCATCTCTTTAACCCAGACCCCATAGTGACTCCAAGGGCTAGTTGGCTGGACTCCTGATCTGAAGTCTCAAGGACATAACAGGCTTCCAACAACCTTGCATCTGCACCTGGATTCTGTCGTCTGTGAGTCTACCCTGCCAAGCAGTGCCACTCCAGTCTTGGACCCTTGGAAGTGGGCTTGAGGTACCTTCCCAGCCTCTTTGTATCCACTGCAACCAACCCATCTCCGCTGCAGCGTGGATTGGACCTGTCACAAAGACTTGCATCTCCGCTGCAGCCTGCATCACCTTTAAAACCACCGCTGTGCAACACATCCTTGCTGCAGGCCCTCACATCTCTCATCGACAGTAGCCTCGACGACTATGCCGGACTCTGCATTGCAGCCTCACAGCTCCTCATAACCAATTAATCGCCCTGACTGCTTAACGCACTCCCAACTCCAGACTTCCTTATTCACAGGCCCTCGTCATTGGGATCCTCGATGTCGACATAACAGGACTTCGCTTGCAGCCTCGCCACATCTCGGAACCGACGCATCGTTTTAGCTGCGCGGCACATCTCTGATGTAGACACACACTGTTTAGTGGACTTAACAGAATCCCTGTGGCCGGCCTGCGCTCCATTGCAGTCGGGCTGAACTTGTGACTTTGTCCCGGTGCGGTGCGACCAGATATCCGCAGTTGGCGCTTTAATCCTCTTGGCACTATGTTTTAAAAAAAACTTTAACATTCAATATCTCCGGCTCTACTAATTGGTCTTGTTTGATTATTTAAAAACAACTCTATTTTTCCAATACTGTTGTGGGCTCTTTTTGTTGTGTGTTTTCACTGTGTGACTGTTTGAAGTGTTACACTAATACTTTACACATTGCTCCCAAGTTAAGCCTGACAACTCTGTGCCAAGCTACCCCGGAGTTTGGCACAAGTTAATTTTGGATAGCTTTTAGCTCCCCCTCTGAGAAGAATTGTGGTTGCTGCTTGGAAAGGGTTTCACCCCACTCAACCAGTAACTCAATTTCTTACACTTTCATTCTTCTGTTTTCACTAAAAGGCACCAATAAAGAGGGTAGTATTACATTAGGTTTCATAAATGGCAAGGTGGAATCCCTGAGACTTTAATTCAGTCAGTTATCAAACATGCATATTGTAGCCCTCTAACCGTGCAAGGTCTCCAACTTTAGTGTGTTCGAGGTGTGTCATATTAAAATGGGGTAAGTTTATTGGTCGACTGGCACCTCTTGTATTCTTGTTGTGCCTCAAGCAATTAGCCATGTATTTGACAGTATGGGCCGAACTAACTATCCCTGGATGAGAACAAGGGATGTGCAATTTGCACACTGACTGATTTGCAATCGTGGATATAATTTGAAATGTGACCTGTGTACTTATAGGTCTTATCTCAACTTGCCCAGAACGGCTTGTCTAATGAATATTTATTTGGCAGGTCAGATTTTGTTACCCCTTCTGAACGACTGCTAATGCATGTATAGCGGCCTGAAGCAAACCATCATTTCCCCATTTGCTTTCTCAAAAGGCAAAAACTTTATGGGGCCTGTTCACAAACTGCATTTTGTAGTTCGTTTAGTAGTGCTACAATATACTACTCACATACTTCAAAATGCTACCCACTAACTTACCTGCAGAGGTCTATTCCTCTGTCTCTCCTATCATTTCTGTGCGGAGTTCTCCGTTTGACTCCGGAGAGCTCCGTAAACGTTTGCCTACATTATTTAGTAGCTAAGATGGGAGGGACAGGAGAGAGTGCTTAGAAAATTGGGGATGCCTACTACTAAATGGAAGGAGTCTAGGGAGGAGTAAATAGGGGTTAACGAAGGGCTTAGGAGGGGTTTATGAGGGACATGCTATCACCCACAAAAAAGTAAGTCCCTTTCTAGTCACAAACTGCACTTTTATAGTTGCTGCAGCCAAAAAGTAACCAACAGACGTATATGTACTGTACCTCAGACCTCAGTAAGTCCAGCCCCACACGCAGCCAACAACTGTTCCTGCCTGCCATACAAAATAATGGAGGCAAGGACTTAAAATAGAATCCTATAAGAAATTAATTCACTTTTTTCTAATTTTTAAAATATATATAAATGTAATTGTATTTAATGTTAGTGTGTGTGGATATATATATATATATTTTCACTGAAAAAACCATAGGTTTCAGGGACGTTATAGTTACAAATTAGCATTTAAAAAACCTTTGAAATTCACTGAAAAAACCATAGGTTTTAGGGACAGTTATAGTTAGTTGGACATTGCACTCGTACAAAACCCGTGAAATTCCCCCGTTATAGTTAGTCCAGCTAACTATAACTCGCGCCCCGCAATGCACTGCTGATGACGTCACATATTACATCACTCATGACATGGTCAGTGACATCACTGATGACATCACTGATGACATCTCAAATGACATCACTGATGACATCACTGATGACATCATCCAGTGACTGTGTGTTTCTGTAAAGTTTATATATTTTTAATATATATAGGAAAAGACGTATTGAAGAATGAGTGGGTGTGTAAGTGTCTGTATGGATGATTTAGTAGGTGCGTGACTGACTCTATAAGTGAGTGATTTAACGTATCTTACTGAATGCATGGGTTAGTGACTAAACTGGGTGAATGTCTGTATCCGTCTGTCTGTTGCTGTGTAAGTGGCTGCATGTGTTTGTGAATAGCTACATGAGTGTCTATATGAGTTATTGAATGCTTGTCTGAGTATCTGTATGGGTGCCTGAGTGTTTGTGTGGGAGGGGTGTGTGCAACTCTGTGCATAGATGTGTGAGTGGGTGATTCACTGGGTGGATGGTTTCAAGAGTGCAACTGTGATAGACTGTATGGGTGGGTAAGTGTGTGTAAGAGTGTGTTAGTGAGTGAATGTATGTCCCAGTGGTACATGTGTGAGTAACTACATATGTGAAAGGCAGTATATATGTGTGTTGGAGTATATAAATAGCTATAAGCGAGAGTGAGTGATTGTGATAGTGGCTGTATGGATGAGTGTGTGCTTGTATCAGTGATTGTATAAGAGCGTAAGAATGTGCTACTATTTGTATGAGTAAGTGAGCTGGTGTGTGTATAACTGTATAGGTGAGTAAATGGTAGTGTGTTTAATTATTTGCATGACTGACTAGGTGTGTGAGTACCTCTATGGATGAGTGGCGGTGTTTGAGTGTCTATATAGGAGTATGAGTGCATATGATAGTCCTGTACTGAGTGACCGTAAGTATGAGTGACTGTACGGGTGAGTGAGTGGATGTGTGCGTAGACCTAAGAATCAGTGAGTGGGTATGTAGTTATTGGTGTTGGAGTGTCTATGGTTTTGCGAATGGCAGTCTGTAATTTAGAGTGGGTGTATCAAAGGTTATATTAGGGTGTGAGGAGGTGCATCAGATTATCACGTGGATGATGTCATCAGTGATGTCATTTGAGATGTCATCAGTGATGTCATCAGTGATGTCACTGACCATGTCATGAGTGATGTAATATGTGACGTCATCAGCAGTGCATTGCGGGGCGCGAGTTATAGTTAGCTGGACTAACTATAACGGGGGAATTTCACGGGTTTTGTACGAGTGCAATGTCCAACTAACTATAACTGTCCCTAAAACCTATGGTTTTTTCAGTGAATTTCAAAGGTTTTTTAAATGCTAATTTGTAACTATAACGTCCCTGAAACCTATGGTTTTTTCAGTGAATTTCAAAGGTTTTTTAAATGCTAATTTGTAACTATAACATGTCTGAAACCTACAGTTTTTTCAGTGAATTTCAAAGGTTTTGTAAATGACAATTTTTAAATGTATTAATTGTTATATACATTTTTTTCATACTGATTTCCAAATTTTTTAGAAACAATTTTTTTTTACATATTTTATTTTTTAAATTACATTGTAATTACATTATACATTACATTACAAAAAATACTTTCTCAGAATGAATTACTTTAGTTTAATTACTTTGCACATAGGCAATAGACTTTTAAGTACAGTAGTTACAGTTGTTGCAATGGGCAACACATTTTCAAACACAATGCAAAATTCAGCTCAATGTGAATTTCTAGTTAAATGCAATTAGTTACTTTATGGATTACTTTTCTAACCACATTACTGGATCCTAGATTCAGTCCTGGGACATCTCCTGTAAACAGTTGAGTAAAAGCGTTTTGGTTACAGTCGTGATTTTTAAGGAATATTATTGTACTTTAAAAGTTCACACTTAGAAACTTTTTCTCATAGAATCACCAATGTTATCCTATGGAAGGAAATTCACTTAGAAGTTAAAAACTGTTATCGTTACTTTTTCTTACTCAGTGTTGGATCCTGGATCCAGCACTGGTGCATCTCCTGTAAACAGTTGAAAGAATGCGTTTAAGTCATACAGGCGATTTTTTAGGAATATTTGTAGTTTGTGAAAATCGACACTTTGAAACTTTTCTGCTGAAAACCAGACAATGGATTCCTATGGAAGGAAATTCAAGTTACTGGTAAGTACGGTTAAAATTACTTTTCAGGATCAGTACTGGGCTGAAAGATGCAGCACTGAGGTCTCTCCTGATAACAGGTGAGTAAATCGGAATTCGTATTTCGGCTGATTTTAGAGGAATATTTTAAAGTTCCAAAACTCCACACTTAGAAGAATTTCCAAGTGAAACCAGTCAATGTTAGCCTATGGAAGGAAATTCAAGTTACTGGTAAGTACGGTTAAAATTACTTTTCAGGACCAGTACTGGGCTGAAAGATGCAGCACTGAGGTCTCTCCTGATAACATGTGAGTAAATCAGAATTCGGATTTCGGCTGATTTTAGAGGAATATTTGTATGTTTCAAAAATCAACACTTAGAAACTTTTTCTGCAAAAAGCAGGCAATGATATCCTATGGAAGGAAATTCAAGTTACTGGTAAGTACGGTTAAAATTACTTTTGAGGATCAGTACTGGGCTAAAAGATGCAGCACTGGGTTCTCTCCTGATAACATGTGAGTAAATCGGAATTCGTATTTCGGCTGATTTTAGAGGAATATTTTAAAGTTCCAAAACTCCACACTTAGAAGAATTTCCAAGTGAAACCAGTCAATGTTAGCCTATGAAGGAAATTCAAGTTACCGGTAAGTACGGTTAAAATTACTTTTCAGGACCAGTACTGGGCTGAAAGATGCAGCACTGAGGTCTCTCCTGATAACAGGTGAGTAAATCGGAATTCGTATTTCGGCTGATTTTAGAGGAATATTTTAAAGTTCCAAAACTCCACACTTAGAAGAATTTCCAAGTGAAACCAGTCAATGTTAGCCTATGAAGGAAATTCAAGTTACCGGTAAGTACGGTTAAAATTACTTTTCAGGACCAGTACTGGGCTGAAAGATGCAGCACTGAGGTCTCTCCTGATAACAGGTGAGTAAATCGGAATTCGTATTTCGGCTGATTTTAGAGGAATATTTTAAAGTTCCAAAACTCCACACTTAGAAGAATTTCCAAGTGAAACCAGTCAATGTTAGCCTATGGAAGGAAATTCAAGTTACTGGTAAGTACGGTTAAAATTACTTTTCAGGACCAGTACTGGGCTGAAAGATGCAGCACTGAGGTCTCTCCTGATAACAGGTGAGTAAATCAGAATTCGGATTTCGGCTGATTTTAGAGGAATATTTGTATGTTTCAAAAATCAACACTTAGAAACTTTTTCAGCAAAAAGCAGGCAATGATATCCTATGGAAGGAAATTCAAGTTACTGGTAAGTACGGTTAAAATTACTTTTGAGGATCAGTACTGGGCTAAAAGATGCAGCACTGGGTTCTCTCCTGATAACATGTGAGTAAATCGGAATTCGTATTTCGGCTGATTTTAGAGGAATATTTTAAAGTTCCAAAACTCCACACTTAGAAGAATTTCCAAGTGAAACCAGTCAATGTTAGCCTATGAAGGAAATTCAAGTTACCGGTAAGTACGGTTAAAATTACTTTTCAGGACCAGTACTGGGCTGAAAGATGCAGCACTGAGGTCTCTCCTGATAACAGGTGAGTAAATCGGAATTCGTATTTCGGCTGATTTTAGAGGAATATTTTAAAGTTCCAAAACTCCACACTTAGAAGAATTTCCAAGTGAAACCAGTCAATGTTAGCCTATGAAGGAAATTCAAGTTACCGGTAAGTACGGTTAAAATTACTTTTCAGGACCAGTACTGGGCTGAAAGATGCAGCACTGAGGTCTCTCCTGATAACAGGTGAGTAAATCGGAATTCGTATTTCGGCTGATTTTAGAGGAATATTTTAAAGTTCCAAAACTCCACACTTAGAAGAATTTCCAAGTGAAACCAGTCAATGTTAGCCTATGGAAGGAAATTCAAGTTACTGGTAAGTACGGTTAAAATTACTTTTCAGGACCAGTACTGGGCTGAAAGATGCAGCACTGAGGTCTCTCCTGATAACAGGTGAGTAAATCAGAATTCGGATTTCGGCTGATTTTAGAGGAATATTTGTATGTTTCAAAAATCAACACTTAGAAACTTTTTCAGCAAAAGCAGGCAATGATATCCTATGGAAGGAAATTCAAGTTACTGGTAAGTACGGTTAAAATTACTTTTGAGGATCAGTACTGGGCTGAAAGATGCAGCACTGAGGTCTCTCCTGATAACAGGTGAGTAAATCGGAATTCGTATTTCGGCTGATTTTAGAGGAATATTTTAAAGTTCCAAAACTCCACACTTAGAAGAATTTCCAAGTGAAACCAGTCAATGTTAGCCTATGGAAGGAAATTCAAGTTACTGGTAAGTACGGTTAAAATTACTTTTCAGGATTAGTACTGGGCTGAAAGATGCAGCACTGAGGTCTCTCCTGATAACAGGTGAGTAAATCAGAATTCGTATTTCGGCTGATTTTAGAGGAATATTTGCACAATGGTGAAGGGAGGGGCGGGGCCTGAGGTGACATCTGTGCAAACGCGCCCCGTGGCGCGTTTTAAGTTGGGGGATTAAGTCCCCTTGAATCTTGAGGGTCCCTACGGGCCAACTAGCCCACCAGGAACCTCCAGTATGCGCCAGGGGGATGCGTTGCAGAGACATTTACAGAGGCCACACCCCTTTTACACCTCTCTGCAACGCAGCTCTGTGGCGCTTTCTGGACGTACCTGTTGGGCTAGTTGGCCCCAGGGACCCTCAGGATTGAAGAGGATTTAATTCCCCATCTTAAAACGCGCCACGGGCCTGTTTGCACACATGTCACCTGAAGCCCCGCCCCTCCCTTCACCACTGTGCAAACGCGCCCCGTGGCGCGTTTTAAGTCGGGGGATTAACTCCCCTTGAATCCTGAGGGTCCCTGGGGTGCAACTAGCCCACCATATACCTCCAAAAAGCGCCATAGAGCTGCGTTGCAGAGAGGTGTAAAAAGGGCGTGGCCTCTGTACACCTCTCTGCAAGGCAGCCCCCTGGCGCATACTGGAGGTTCCTGGTGGGCTAGTTGGCCCCCAGGGACCCCAGTATTCAAGGGGATCGTTCCCCTCTGCAAACGCGCCAGGGGCGCGTTTGCAGAGTGGTGAAGGAAGGGGCGGGGCCTACGGGCCCGATCGTTTTTTTTTTTTTGTTTTTTTCCCCCTGAAGGGGGGCTGTGTGGCCCCCTTCCTTTTTCCTATTTTTAGGCCCTGGGGACCCCATCCCCCAGGGCCTTTCCCCTTTTTTTAAATTAAAATAAAAAATAAAAAACGGAAGGGGGCCGCGTGGCCCCCTTTCCTGGGCCTGTATTGGCCCCGGGGACCCCATCCCCGGGGCATGGCCTCTTTTTTTATTTGGAGGGGGGCTGCGTGGCCCCCCTCCTCAGGCCATTTAAGGCCCCGGGGACCCCATCCCCCGGGGCCGGCCTTGCACTTTTTTTTTTTTTTTTAAATTTTTGTTACTTTGGGGAGGGGGCTGCGTGGCCCCCTCCGTGGCCTCTTATGGCCCGGGGACCCCATCCCCCGGGGCCTGGCCTCTAGTTGGGGACTGTGGGGGGTCCCCAAACCCCCCACAGTCCCGCCGGCTCCCGTGTCCTACGGGAGCCGGCATTGCTTTACACATGGGGAGCAGCTAACATGCTGCTCCCCATGTGGAAAAGCAGTCGGCTTTGGATATTGGAAGAGAGAGCAGGTTTCCCTGCTCTCTCTTCCAATATCCAAAGCAGTTTGCAATGACAGGACGGGAGCCGCGAGGCTCCCGTCCTGTCATTGCAAACAGCAGTGTCCCGGGGGTAGGCACCCCGGGACACTGCAGGAGCCGGCCCTGGGGGGTGGTGGTCCCCAGGGCCATCAAGGGCTCCAGGAGGGG
This sequence comes from Calotriton arnoldi, assembly GCA_963921515.1. NCBI lineage: Eukaryota > Metazoa > Chordata > Amphibia > Caudata > Salamandridae > Calotriton > Calotriton arnoldi. Next base: position 123,604 of record CAWUFW010008308.1, read on the forward strand.
GCCGCGCAGCCCCCTCCCTACATTTTGAAAGCCCCGGGGAGGTGGTGGTCCCGGGCGTGTGGGGGCTGGAGCCCCCCACACAGGATTTTTAAATAAAAGAAGCCCGGGGAGGTGGCGGTCCCCGGGGCTGCGGGAGGGCTCAGAGCCCTCCCGCACCATTATACATAAAGCCCCGGGGGTGGTGGTCCCCGGGGCTTGAGGGCCCTTAGAGGCCCCCACACATAAAATTACCCCCCCAGCATGCCCCCGGGACTTGGCCCACCCGGGGCCAATTGACTATCGAAGCGCGGAGACCGCGCTTCGATTTTTTTTTTTTCGGCAGGGTTTGCGCTCCCTGAGCGCATCCTGCCAATTTTTTTAAAAAAAAAATAATTTTTTTTAAAAAAAAATAATTTTTTTTTTGCCCGGGGGTCCTTGTGGGACCCCCTGAGCAGACCTAGGGGGTCAGGGTGTTTCTACCCTGCCCCCTTTGTGCGCTTTGCGCACTTGTTTCTGTCCCTCGGTTCTACCGAGGGACAAAATGGCTGCCAACACTTCCTGGTTTGGAGTGTTGACAGCCAATTAACATAAAGCTCGTGCTCGGGAGGATCCGCGGCCCTAGATATCACTATCTTTTTACTTTTGATTTTCTCAGCAACTACTGAACGGATTTACACCATTTAACAAAAAGGGTTCTTTCTGAACCAAGAACTACCTCTTTGCCAAAATTGGTGTAATTCCGTTCAGCAGTTCGGGCTGTAGCCGTGTCTAAAGTTTCCTATGGAAAATTGCATGGGGAAAACGCGTTTTGGGACCCCCCTTTTTCTCGGCCCCCGCTTGACGAATCCCCCGAGCCTTTCAGGGTAGGAGCGGACCGGAGCGGGCCATAAAGTTTGAAAATTTTGCGAAGATACGTCAACCGGCAAGAGAGTTATTTCAAATAGAATGTCGCGGATTTCCTATGGATAATAGGTTGTAACTATAACTATCTACTGGCGACCGCCAGTAGATAATATATCACTGAAAAAACCATAGGTTTTAGGGACAGTTATAGTTAGTTGGACATTTCACTCGTACAAAACCCGTGAAATTCCCCGTTATAGTTAGTTCAGCTAACTATAACTCGCGCCCCGCAATGCACTGCTGATGACGTCACATATTACATCACTCATGACATGGTCAGTGACATCACTGATGACATCACTGATGACATCTCAAATGACATCACTGATGACATCATCCAGTGACTGTGTGTTTCTGTAAAGTTTAATATTTTTAATATATATAGGAAAAGACGTATTGAAGAATGAGTGGGTGTGTAAGTGTCTGTATGGATGATTTAGTAGGTGCATGACTGACTCTATAAGTGAGTGATTTAACGTATCTTACTGAATGCATGGGTTAGTGACTAAACTGGGTGAATGTCTGTATCCGTCTGTCTGTTGCTGTGTAAGTGGCTGCATGGGTTTGTGAATAGCTACATGAGTGTCTATATGAGTTATTGATTGGTTGTCTGAGTATCTGTATGGGTGCCTGAGTGTTTGTGTGGGTGGGGTGTGTGCGACTCTGTGCATAGATGTGTGAGTGGGTGATTCACTGGGTGGATGGTTTCAAGAGTGCATCTGTGATAGACTGTATGGGTGGGTAAGTGTGTGTAAGAGTGTGTTAGTGAGTGAATGTATGTCCCAGTGGTACATGTGTGAGTAACTACATATGTGAAAGCCAGTATATATGTGTGTTGGAGTATATAAATAGCTATAAGCGAGAGTGAGTGATTGTGATAGTGGCTGTATGGATGAGTGTGTGCTTGTTTCAGTGATTGTATAAGAGCGTAACAATGTGCTAGTATTTGTATGATTAAGTGAGCTGGTGTGTGTATAACTGTATAGGTGAGTAAATGGCAGTGTGTTTAATTATTTGCATGACTGACTAGGTGTGTGAGTACCTCTATGGATGAGTGGCGGTGTTTGAGTGTCTATATAGGAGTAAGAGTGCATATGATAGTCCTGTACTGAGTGACCATAAGTATGAGTGACTGTACGGGTGAGTGAGTGGATGTGTGTGTGTAGACCTAAGAATCAGTGAGTGGGTATGTAGTTATTGGTGTTGGAGTGTCTATAGTTTTGCGAATGGCAGTCTGTAATTTAGATTGGGTGTATCAAAGGTTATATTAGGGTGTGAGGAGCTGCATCAGATTATCACGTGGATGATGTCATCAGTGATGTCATCAGTGATGTCATTTGAGATGTCATCAGTGATGTCATCAGTGATGTCACTGACCATGTCATGAGTGATGTAATATGTGACGTCATCAGCAGTGCATTGCGGGGCGCGAGTTATAGTTAGCTGAACTAACTATAACGGGGGAATTTCACGGGTTTTGTACGAGTGAAATGTCCAACTAACTATAACTGTCCCTAAAACCTATGGTTTTTTCAGTGAATTTCAAAGGTTTTTTAAATGCTAATTTGTAACTATAACATATCTGAAACCTATGGTTTTTTCAGTGAATTTCAAAGGTTTTTAAATGCTAATTTGTAACTATAACTGTCCCTAAAACCTATGGTTTTTTCAGTGAATTTCAAAGGTTTTTAAATGCTAATTTCTAACTATAACGTGTCTGAAACCTATGCTTTTTTCAGTGAATTTCAAAGGTTTTTTAAATGCTAATTTGTAACTATAACGTGCCTGAAACCTACGGTTTTTTCAGTGAATTTCAAAGGTTTTTTAAATGACATTTTTTAAATGTATTAATTTTTATAGTAATTTTTTCATACTGATTTACTACATTTTTAGAAACAATTTCTTTTACATATTTTATTTTTTAAATTACATTGTAATTACATTATACATTACATTACAAAAAATACTTTCTCAGAATGAATTACTTTAGTTTAAATACTTAGCACATAGGCAATAGACTTTTAAGTACAGTAGTTACAGTTGTTGCAATGGGCAACACATTTTCAAACACAATGCAACATTCAGCTCAATGTGAATTTCTAGTTAAATGCAATTAGTTACTTTATGGATTACTTTTCTAACCACAGGACTGGATCCTAGATTCAGTCCTGGGACATCTCCTGTAAACAGTTGAGTAAAAGCGTTTTGGTTACAGTCGTGATTTTTAAGGAATATTATTGTATTTTAAAAGTTGACACTTAGAAACTTTTCCTCATAGAATCACCAATGTTATCCTATGGAAGGAAATTCACTTAGCAGGTAAAAACTGTTATCGTTACTTTTTCTTACTCAGTGTTGGATCCTGGATCCAGCACTGGTGCATCTCCTGTAAACAGTTGAAAAAATGCGTTTAAGTCATACAGGCGATTTTTAAGGAATATTTGTAGTTTGTGAAAATCGACACTTTGAAACTTTTCTGCTGAAAACCAGACAATGGATTCCTATGGAAGAAAAGATAAGTTACTGGTAAGTACGGTTAAAATTACTTTTCAGGACCAGTACTGGACTGAAAGATACAGCACTGAGGTCTCTCCTTATAACAGGTGAGTAAATCGGAATTCGTATTTCGGATGATTTTAGAAGAATATTTGCACAATGGTGAAGGGAGGGGCGGGGCCTGACGTGACATCTGTGCAAACGCGCCCCGTGGCGCGTTTTAAGTTGGGGATTAAGTCCCCTTGAATCCTGAGGGTCCCTAGGGGCCAACTAGCCCACCAGGAACCTCCAATATGCGCCAGGGGCTGCGTTGCAGAGACGTGTAGAGAGGCCACACCCCTTTTACACCTCTCTGCAACGCAGCTCTGTGGCGCTTTCTGGATGTACCTGTTGGGCTAGTTGGCCCCCAGGACCCTCAGGATTGAAGGGGATTTAATCCCCAACTTAAAACGCGCCACGGGGCGCATTGCACAGATGTCACCTGAGCCCCGCCCTCCCTTCACCACTGTGCAAACGCGCCCCGTGGCGCGTTTTAAGTCGGGGGATTAACTCCCCTTGAATCCTGAGGGTCCCTGGGGGCCAACTAGCCCAACAGGTATATCCAAAAGCGCCACAGAGCTGCGTTGCAGAGAGGTGTAAAAGGGGCGTGGCCTCTGTACACCTCTCTGCAACGCAGTCCCCTGGCGCATACTGGAGGTTCCTGGTGGGCTAGTTGGCCCCCAGGGACCCCAGTATTCAAGGGGAATTGTTCCCCTCTGCAAACGCGCCAGGGCGCATTTGCAGAGTGGTGAAGGAAGGGGGCGGGGCCTGCGGGCCCGATCGTTTTTCCGCGTGGCCCCCTCCCGGGCCACTACTTGCCCCGGGGACCCCATCCCCCGGGGCTGGCCCTCTCCGTTGGGGACTGTGGGGGTCCCCAATCCCCCACAGTCCCGCCGGCTCCCCGCGTCCCTTGGGAGCCGGCATTGCTTTTCCACATGGGGAGCTGCTAAGATGCAGCTCCCCATGTGGAAAGCTGTCGGCTTTGGATATTGGAAGAGAGAGCAGGTTTCCCTGCTCTCTCTTCCAATATCCAAAGCAGTTTGCTATGGCAGGACGGGAGCCGCGAGGCTCCCGTCCTGCCATAGCAAACTACAGTGTCCCAGGGGTAGGCACCCCGGGACACTGCAGGAGCCGGCCCTGGGGGTGGCGGTCCCCAGGGCCATCAAGGGCTCCAGGAGGGGGCCGCGCGGCCCCCTCCCTTAAATTGCACAGCCTCGGGGAGGTGGTGGTCCCCGGGGCTCTGGGGGTCCGTAATGGACCCCCACATTTATTTTGTAAGTGCCCCGGGGAGGTGGTGGTCCCGGGCGTGTGGGGGCTGGAGCCCCCCACACCTTATTTATTTAAAAAGAAGCCCCGGGGGTGGCGGTCCCCGGGGCTGCGGGAGGGCAGGAGAGCCCTCCCGCACCATTTTTTATAAAGCCCCGGGGGTGGCGGTCCCCGGGGCTTGGGGGCCCTTGAGGCCCCCCATACAAACAATATACCCACCCCACCATGCCCCCGGGACTTGGGCCACCCGGGGGCAGAATGCAATCGAAGCGCGGGAGACCGCGCTTCAATTTATTTTTTCGGCAGGATTCGCGCACCCTGAGCGCATCCTGCCGATTTAAAAAATAATTATTATTTTTGCCCAGGGGTCCTTGTGGGACCCCCTGAGCAAACCTAGGGGTCAGGGTGTTTCTACCCTGCCCCTTTGTGCGCTTTGCGCACTTGTTTCTGTCCCTCGGTTCTACCGAGGGACAAAATGGCTGCCAACATTTCCTGAATCGGAATGTTGACAGCCAGCTGACAGCCAATTAACATGCAGCTCGTGATCGGGACGGTGCGCGCAGGGTGCGCTGAGGGTCACGCGGACCCTACTCGGCCATAGATATATCTATCTTTTTACTTTTGATTTTCTCAGCAACTACTGAACGGATTTACACCATTTAACAAAAGGGTTCTTTCTGAACCAAGAACTACCTCTTTGCCAAATTTGGTGTAATTCCGTTCAGCAATTCGGGCTGTAGCCGTGTCTAAAGTTTCCTATGGAAAATTGCATGGGAAAACGCATTTTGGGACCCCCTTTTTCTCGGCCCCGCTGACAAATCCCCCGAGACTTTCAGGGTAGGAGCGGACCGGAGCGCCCCACAAAGTTTGAAAATTTTGCGAAGATACGTCAACCGGCAAGAGAGTTATTTCAAATAGAATGTCGCGGATTTCCTATGGATAATAGGTTGTAACTATAACTATCTACTGGCGACCGCCAGTAGATAATATATATATTATCTACTGGCGGTCGCCAGTAGATAGTTATAGTTAGGACCTATTTTCCATAGGAAATCCGCGACATTCTATTTGAAAGAACTCTTGCGCCGGTTGACGAATCTTCGCGAAAGTTTCCAACTTGTTGGGGCGCTCCACTCCGCTCCTACCCTGAAAGTCTCGGGTTGATTCGTCAAGCGGGGGCCGAGAAAAAGGGGGTCCCAAAACGCGTTTTCCCCATTCATTTTTCCATAGGATCCTTTCATCGCGGCTACAGCCCGAACTGCTGAACGGAATTACACCAAATTTGGCAAAGAGGTAGCCCTTGGTTCAGTGTCATGCCTTTTGCTTAAATGGTATAAATCCGTTCAGTAGTTTCTGAGAAAATCACAAATAAAATCACATATATATCTATGGCCGAGTAGGGTCCGCGTACCTCCCGATCACGAGCTGCATGTTAATTGGCTGTCAACACTCCAAATCAGGAAGTGTTGGCAGCCATTTTGTCCCTCGGTAGAACCGAGGGACAGAAACAAGTGTGCAAAGCGCAAAGGGGGCAGGGTAGAAACACCCTGACCCCTAGGTCTGCTCAGGGGTCCCACAAGGACCCCTGGGCAGAAAAAATCATTTTTTTTTTAAATCGGCGGGATGCGCTTAGGGTGTGCGGATCCCACCGAGAAAATAAAAAGAAACAAGTGCGCAAAACGCACAAAGGGGGCAGGGTAGAAACACCCTGACCCTCTAGGTCTGCTCAGGGGTCCCACAAGGACCCCCTGGGCAGAAAAAGCATTTTTTCAACAAAAAAATCGGCAAGATGCGCTTAGGGTGCGCGAATCCTGCCGAAAAAATTAAAAAACGAAGCGCGGTCTCCCGCGCTTCGTTGTTAATTGGCCCCTGGGTGGGCCAAGTCCCGGGGGCATGGGGGGGGTATTTATAATATGTGGGGGGGCCTCTAAGGCCCCCCAAGCCCCGGGGACCGCCACCCCCCGGGGCTTTAAAAATAAATGGTGCGGGAGGGCTCTCGGCCCTCCCGCAGCCCTGGGGACCGCCACCTCCCCGGGGCTTCTTTAATAATTTTTTATAAATTTACCTATGTGGGGGGCTCGACCCACCCCACACGCCCGAGGACCGCCACCTCCCGGGGCACTGAAAACTCTCAATATGGGGGTCCATTACGGACCCCAGAGCCCGGGACCACCACCTCCCCGGGGCTTTGTCAATGGAGGGAGGGGGGCCGCGCGGCCTCTGAACACCTCTCTGCAACGCAGCTGTCTGGGGCATACTAGAGGTATCTGGTGGGCTAGTTAGCCCCTAGGGACCCTCGGGATTGAGAAGGAATTAATTCTCCAACTTAAAACGCGCCACTGGGTGTGTTTGCAGACATGTCACCTCAGGCCCCACCCCCTTCCTTCACCATTGTGCAAATATTCCTCTAAAATCAGCCGAACTACGAATTCCGATTTACTCACCTGTTATCAGGAGAGACCTCAGTGCTGCACCTTTGAGCCCAGTACTGATCCTGAAAAGTAATTTTAACAGTACTTACCAGTAACTTTAATTTCCTTCCATAGGATATCATTGACTGGTTTCACTTGGAAATTCTTCTAAGTGTGGAGTTTTGGAACTTTATAATATTCCTCTAAAATCAGCCGAAATACGAATTCCGATTTACTCACCTGTTATCAGGAGAGACCTCAGTGCTGCATGTTTCAGCCCAGTACTGATCCTGAAAAGTAATTCTAACCGTACTTACCAGTAACTTATATTTCCTTCCATAGAAATCCATTGTCTGGTTTTCAGCAGAAAAGTTTCAAAGTGTCGATTTTCACAAACTACAAATATTCCTTAAAAATCGCCTGTATGACTTAAACGCATTCTTTCAACTGTTTACAGGAGATGCACCAGTGCTGGATCCAGGATCCAACACTGAGTAAGAAAAAGTAACGATAACACTACTTACCTGCTAAGTGAATTTCCTCCCTCAGGATAACATTGGTGATTCTATGTGAAAAAGTTTCGGTGTCAACTTTTAAAATACAATAATATTCCTTAAAAATCACTACTGTAACCAAAATGCTTTTACTCAACTGTTTACAGGAGATGTCCCAGGACTGAATCTAGGATCCAGTCCTGTGGTTAGAAAAGTAATCCATAAAGTAACTAATTGCATTTAACTAGAAATTCACATTGAGCTCAATGTTGCATTGTGTTTGAAATTGTGTTGCCCATTGCAACAACTGTAACTACTGTACTTAAAAGTCTATTGCCTATTTGCAAAGTATTTAAACTAAAGTAATTCATTCAGAGAAAGTATATTTTGTAATGTAATGTATAATGTAATTACAATGTAATTTAAAAAATAAAATATGTAAAAATAAATAGTTTAAAAAATGTAGTAAATCAGTATCCAAAAAATAAATATAACAATTAATACATTTAAAAATTGTCATTTACAAAACCTTTGAAATTCACTGAAAAAAAACATAGGTTTCAGACATGTTATAGTTAGGAATTAGGATTTAAAAAACCTTTGCAATTCACTGAAAAAACCATAGGTTTTAGGGACAGTTATAGTTAGAAATTAGCATTTAAAAAACCTTTGAAATTCACTGAAAAAACCATAGGTTTCAGACACGTTATAGTTAGAAATTAGCATTTAAAAAACCTTTGAAATTCACTGAAAAAACCATAGGTTTTAGGGACAGTTATAGTTAGTTGGACATTGCACTCGTACAAAACCCGTGAAATTCCCCTGTTATAGTTAGTTCAGCTAACTATAACTCGCGCTCCACAATGCACTGCTGATGACGTCACATATTACATCACTCATGACATGGTCAGTGACATCACTGATGACATCACTGATGACATCTCAAATGACATCACTGATGACATCACTGATGACATCATCCAGGTGATAATCTGATGCACCTCCTCACACCCTAATATAACCTTTGATACACCCACTCTAAATAACAGACTGCCATTCGCAAAACCATAGACACTCCAACACCAATAACTACATACCCACTCACTGATTCTTAGGTCTACACACACATCCACTAACTCACCCGTACAGTCACTCATACTTACGGTCACTCAGTACAGGACTATCATATGCACTCATACTCCTATATAGACACTCACACACCGCCACTCATCCATAGAGGTACTCACACACCTAGTCAGTCATGCAAATAATTATTCACACTGCCATTTACTCACCTATACAGTCATACACACCAGCTCACTTACTCATACAAATACTAGCACATTTTTACGCTCTTATACAATCACTGATACAAGCACACACTCATCCATACAGCCACTCTCACAATCACACACTCTCACTTATAGCCATTTATATACTCCAACACACATATATACTGCCTTTCACATATGTAGTTACTCACACATGTACCACTGGGACATACATTCACTCACTAACACACTCTTACACACACTTACCCACCCATACAGTCTATCACAGATGCACTCTTGAAACCATCCACCCAGTGAATCACCCACTCACACATCTATGCACAGAGTCGCACACACCCCACCCACACAAACACTCAGGCACCCATACAGATACTCAGACAACCAATCAATAACTCATATAGACACTCATGTAGCTATTCACAAACCCATGCAGCCACTTACACAGCAACAGACAGACGGATTCAGACATTCACCCAGTTTAGTCACTAACCCATGCATTCAGTAAGATACGTTTAATCACTCACTTATACAGTCAGTCACGAACCTACTAAATCCTCCATACAGACATTTATACACCCACTCATTCCTCAATACAGCTTGGCATATATATAAAACAAAATTAAACTTTACAGAAACACACAGTCACTGGATGATGTCATCAGTGATGTCATTTGAGATGTCATTTGAGATGTCATCAGTGATGTCATCAGTGATGTCACTGACCATGTCATGAGTGATGTAATATGTGACGTCATCAGCAGTGCATTGCGGGGGTGCGAGTTATAGTTAGCTGAACTAACTATAACGGGGGAATTTCACGGGTTTTGTACGAGTGCAATGTCCAACTAACTATAACTGTCCCTAAAACCTATGGTTTTTTCAGTGAATATATATTATAGATATGTTTATATATGTATATAGATAGGTATAGATATCTGTACATATAGTTTTATTTTATTTTTTATAATATCTCAATAATGTTTTCATTTAAAAATAAATGTCAATTTATTCATTTAAATTCATTCTACTTTTCATACATAGTAAATAAATATAAACATTTTAGGTAAGTATTTTTAAATAAATCTTTAAAAAATAATTCTAATTTAATTTAATATATTTAAGTTGATTAAATATTTAATTCAAATTAAGTTAATAGTGCTGTAGCATTTTTTATTTTGTTCTAAATTTAATAAAAATAGAAATATAATTTACATTAATATATTACAAAACCATTTTTTTTTCAAGTTTAAAAACCTTTTTATAATTTACAACAAAAGTCCATTACAGAGACAGGTGCTGCTTTAAAAAATATTCCTGTTGGGAACATATTGTGGGGAGCACACGGTGTTACCCATCCAACACAATTCCTAAAGGGTAAAGGCCATCCATAGGGTCGCCTTCTCCTTGGCGATTTAAATACCACCCCCGACTTGAAATGTGGTAACTTTTCAGTTTTGTGACCAAACCTGAAATTACAAATTGTTGGCTCAGACCCTGCATACTTGTATCAGGGCTGTTCTTTGCATTTCCATTTGTGCATCAGTAAATACAAACAAGGTGAAGATTGCAAATAAAGGAATGCATACATTTACCGAATGCCACTGCCGTACCAATGGGCCAAATGCAAGCAATGAAAATGGAAAAGTTGGATAGTAGAATACACCCATGATTGGGCTCCTGAGGGCCTCTTACAACCCTTAGCCCCATTTACCACTGCTCGTGCTGCACAATTGAAAGTAAGGCCCTGACTAATTGGCAGAATGTACAGCTAAGAGCAGCTGCGGTGCGTTCATATAGAACGTCCAATGTCACAATGAAGGAAGTCGTTGAGGCTTTGGACGTGGGAGAACATATCAGTAGAAGTACTAATACGCAGAGTATTTCTTTTTAAGCTTCTCAAGTTTCTGCTTTCACCACCCTTACCCAGCGCAGGCTCTGATGCGCTGCTATATTTGGATGTCGAAAAAACAGAAGTAATAGGCAAAAACAAATATTTTGGGCGCAACAATTGACATCTCGTGACTGCCTATTGCATGTAAATGTTATACCTTCTCTGAGCTAGAGGGTAGCCCTATACCCTTAAATGAAACATATATATCCTGTTGTTTATCATGTGATCTATTTTATGTTGAAATGTGTCAATGAAGGCCTGGCAAGAAACATTTTAGGGGGCCCCTTTGGAACAACTTTGAGTTCTGTTACTGAATTATGAATTTTATTTTAACTGCCCTTTCAAGCATTATGTTTCCGAACAATATTGAATTACACCTAGAAGGTTGAGTTTACTTTCACTGGGAGCCGCTTGGAAGGTGGGGCCCTGGTCAATTGCCCACGTTGCCCATGTCTTAAAACATCTCTGAGGCCCCATACAGACACAAGGCCTGCTAGGGCGCTCTTTGTTTACTGATTATATGCTGAAATCTGTGTACTATAGAATTTTAGTTATACTAAAAGCACATCTGTTTTATTCTTGTGTATGCAGCAATTCCTATACGTTTTTCTAATTACCTGTAATCCTGTCGTAAATAATAAAAGAATGAAAGTAATATCAGGGGAGCACTTTACAAAGGTTTTTAAAAATAAAACTACATGTGTTGTGGTCATGCACGGCAGATAGATTATTAGCCTTCTGGATACTACCATTTCTTTTTCGAGTATCCATTTCTTGCAGGTAACCAGGAGCCATGTTCACACAAAACTACGCCTCTCTCAGCACAACCTCTAAATATGCAATATTATGGCTGTAGGAGTTACTGTTTACATCAATCTAGCAATTTAGCTTGAACTCCATGCAAGATAATCGCACAACCCTGCATGCAGTGCACCCTATTCTTAATCCCTCAATCTATTGTTGTATGACCAGTATTTTATAAGCATTAGACACATTTCTAGCTCTGATTTTCATTCTCCAAACAAACAAGCAGATTGGCATTTATATAATCATGAAAGTACACGTAATTACATAAATCAGCTCTTACAAAAGTGCATATAATCTGTCATATACATTTTTTTTTATTCAATGATTTACCAAACAGCAGCACGAACGGTAACAACGGGAACTTGAAAGTTTCAGCAATGCTAACAGGCATGCCGAAAGTCACTTATTCTCAACTAGATATATACCATGGGGCAGATTTACAAGCCCCTTGCGCCACTTTTGCGTCACTTTTAACATGGGAAAAGTGACGCAAAAGTGGCGCAAGGGGCTTGTAAATCTGCCCCCATGTCTTTTGGAAAGAGTTACAAACAGACGGAGGACAAGAATATATCCGAATTAAGTGTGAAACAAATACAAAAATTAGTACATTTCTAGTCATGAAAAAAATCCAAAACGAACACAAATATTCCTGTTTCAATATGAACATACACAAACAATTTCACATCACAAATCAGCAGCGATTGGTTGTCTTTTAGATCAATTTTATCAATTGCTTCCAGAAACCTTTTTACATTATAGCCAATCGACTACTTCCTCTTAACTGCTTACTCTTCTGCGATTGGCTATGCTTGTTAGTTCTCATCTGTCTGTTGTGGAAGATCTATTATCTCAAATACATAATACATAGAGTGGCCTTTTGGTCAGTCTTTGCTTATAATTGGATAGCTTTATTGGCAATCTCGGGTAGATCCTTTGGCTTTACTCGCTATTCTTGTGTTTGTTGTATTCCCGGAGCATTTCTTCTTTACCACACATTTGATTGAATTACTTTTTCACTGTCGAAATCAGGGATCTGTATTTTTTATTTGCCTTTTAGTTCTCCATGTGAGCCCATGACTTTCCCCTCTCTTGCTCTGATGTCCTCATAGAATCACCAATTATTCCTCTCAACACCCCCGGGCTCAGTCATTGCCTCCTTGTCCCTCCTCAATCTGACGCTTGTATGCACACTTTTTCCTCTCTCTCAACAACATCCCCGTAAGTTCGTAAGCACATGCCCCATCCCTCCCTCCTCTCCATTGCTCTTTCATCCCTACCGTCCCTGCTTTATTGTTGTTAATTTTTTTTCATTCATTGTACAATGGTCTGGAGGTTTCACGTTGCTACTGGGCTGCTTGCTTCCTCGCTTATCATTCCACGCTGCCCCTCGGCTACTCATTTGCTTTATTTATTTAAATTATTTCAGCGAAGGCTCGGCATTAGTACACTTTTACCAGGAAACTCACTTCTTTGGTATCACACCACTTCCCACATACTTTATTACATTATACTTTAACAGAAAACCCATTCCAAAATGGCTGTCAAATGTACGCATGCATCACAATTCACTGGTGGCCATTTTGTTATTAACTAATGCCAATTCAAACAAGCAGTGGCAAATCTAAATTCTCAATCTTTTTAAAGGTGAGACCTATTGGCCTCTCCAGTGCTTTTTTCATATGTTATATTGAAAATTACTTTGTTATGTAAGAGCAGCGAAATTTTAAGAGGATTGTGGTACACTATTACCACATTTACTAACTTTATGCAGTGGTTATTATTGTATTGCCTATGAACATTCAATGAAGGTTGAAAGCATGAAAAACAATTAAGAATAGAAAGGATTAAAGTAAAATCCACTTACGACCCCTATTGTATTGGAAACACCTGTGGATTACCCCTGAGCTTGTCCACTATGTGGAAAGTCTAAAGGTTGTCACAAAGGCTGACCGATTTAATACAATTCCCTGACTCTCAAATATGAAGTCAGTAATGTACTTGTTAGGGCTGCATGACTTGTGGGATAACCCGGCCGTAACTGTCTTTCCATCTAAGGTCATGTTGAAGAAGAAGTATTGGTTACTGGTGGCAGCAGAGGAATCTCGGAGAGCAATTAGCTCTAAGCTGACCAGTGACTTCATTGATATCAAGCCCACACGGGGTTCAAGTCATTCTGGGACCTAGTGTCTGTTTCACTCAACAGGAAATTATATTTTCAGTTCCAAATAGGCACCCTACCCCTCAGAGTGTTCACGTCTGGATGGCAAAGGAGACACCTGTTGTCCTACCTGTAATTTCCTAAAAGAGAGTATTTCCCATGTATTGTCTGCCTGTCCAGGTTATACATCCCCTCGTCATATTTGGCTCGCACCCGTATGCAGGCTATTAGGAGTACGTACTCACCAGGAAGCCCTTTGTAGTCTTAGATCGGATCGTCGCCCAGTTATAGTCATTTCTATCTCAAAATTCTTGGGTGCCATGTGGGGGCTCCACAGCAAAGCTCTTTATCTCTCTCTTATATGATTTTAGCCAAGTGTATTGTTACTCTGCAGGCTTCTATTACTGTTGTTTGTTAATACCTTGATATAATTGTAACATTTTTATCACAAGTAATTGTGTACATTTGTATTTTTTTTAGACAACCGATTAATTTATTCATGAATTTATGTACTCTTTTTCATTAGTCACATTATTTGCAGTAATGAATGTATTTTTGTCTTTCGACTCGTTTTATTGGTGAATTACATGTACTCTTCTTCATTAGTCACATTATCTGCAGTAATGAATGTATTTTTATCTTTCGACTTGTTTTATTGGTGAATTTCTTAAGTATGTCTTATTCATTTTATGTACTTTTAACTGTTTGTACTTTTATGCCCCTGGAGGCTAAATAAAGTGATCTGACTGATTAAATTTAGAATTTTTTGTACTATCACTTTTCAAGTGAATGTAATTTATCTGATGAGACAATCTATGGTACATTTCCGACAGGTCCATTGCTTGCAGATGCAACCTCTGAACAGGTGACAATGTGCCCTCGATACCCTGAGCCTGTTCCACTGGCTCACCCAATACCAGTGTTGAAAGAGGCCCTTGAAAAGGTCAGTACTTAGTTACTCCGGTCTATATAGTATAATCTTAGTGTTACTGTAGCACCTAATAGTAATTTCTAATCAACAATCTGAGTGAAATGAAAATAAATGATTGGTTGTACAATGTTCCATAAGTGGGAAAATTGTCATATATGTTTATAGTGTTTTGTCAATGTATGAATATAAAAAATGGCCGTTATATTTTCAATTTCCATTGAAAGATACATATTCTCCTCATTTCAACTAGAAAAAAGTGAGAGATGTTCTGTTTAAACACTTGCCTCTATGCTCTTGCTCCATAACCTTTCCATAGTAATTTTGTTAAATCTCTCTTCCTGTGTTTTTTGGCTGTTTTTTGATTGTGTGGCTTGTTACTGTGCCTGCTTGACTGTCCTTTGCTAGAAATATATTTTTTACATCAGATAAATTTAAAGCAATATTTTCAGCAGTTCATCTCCCAGGTGCTTCTGGAAGAAAGCTATAGTCCTACCTCATTTAAATTCCACCTCAATGCATTTCTACAGAACTTCCTTCTGAAGACATGCTATTGAACAATGTGATTGCTCCTGAATAGTTTAGGCTGACAGCAGATAACAATATAATATATATCATTGTTCCCACATTTTTGTGTTTTAATGTTGCTAACATTGGTATTCTGAAAATATCTGTTTTTCTGGCAATTCTTCTATAAAATCCAATGGGATGTATAAAACGTGGTTAGCATTTGAAATGTGTTTTAAAATTAGATATCCCTACTTCTGGATTAAGAGTAGTCTTGATTGTTTCATAAACAAGGAATATTAATAACATTTTGAAATGATCTAAACTAATTAGAAATATATGTTAGAATGTATAATTGAACATATATTTTAAATTGCCTGATTATAAGTTTGGCAGGTGGAGGTACTCTGTCAAGATGCCAGAGGACATTGCCCCCAACATCAGGAGGGGCCTCCATCTTCCAAATCTAGAGCTGTCTGCCAGCCCTGATGGGCAATTCTTAACATTGGCAGGAACCACAGTTGCTGCTGTTCCTGTTAATGCTATAAATGTTTGACAGATGTCTCCATCCAACAAAACAGTCCTCTGTCAAACATTTACAATGGTTTACATTTTTAAAAACAAACTCAAAAAGCGGGAGTAGGTTATTGAAAAATGTACACCTCGTGACCCCCACACCATGGAAAATGTCTCCAATGATATGAAGTGTCAGTATTTCTACTGCCCTAACTGCCAGGTTCAATCTGACGGTGATGGGCAGTAAAAAAAAAAGTCATCCAACCGCGAACTCGAAATAGGGTGGGCAATCGGATGGTTATCGTCCGAAGGCACATACTCCAACAGGACATTGGAGAAGTATGTCAGCCACAGAGCTGACATAGGCTCTCTCTCAGGGCCATATTTTGGTCTGCCCAGCTCTAAATGAGGCAGGCAAACCTACAGTTTGGTTGAGTACTCCCTCCGTAAAACTCTAAATAAGGGCCAAAATATATTAGGTAGTAAACTTTAAGCCTTCAAACACCCTATGCAACTAGAGGAACAACAAAAAAGTGCAAGCCAACATGTAGTGAAGACACAAGTGCAGCCTGTCTTTCTGTTCATGTCTTATATTTTTTTAGGGCCTGTTTTGTAGATGTACCTTAAGTGTAACAGAGAAAATAGGGTTTCAAAGCCTGGTGCAAAAAAGGCATATGCGATTCTATTTTGCTCATATCCAATCGCTAATCTCAATATATTAAGTTTTGAAAACGTTATAAAAAAACTGGTGGAAAACCAACCGGTGCAGTGATTTTCTACTGCCAAAACTATATGGCTAAAGGCATAGAGGGTGTCCAAGTAAATGCAAGGGACATCCACTATCCTGTTAGGGGCCGATTTCGATGTCGGACAGACCTGAGTCCGTCCGACTGCGATTGGGTACTGGGACCGACCGACCTCCTGTCGGCGGACCCAACCCAGCAATTAGGATGTGACCAAACAGTGTTCGGTCGCAGTCCTATTCTTTACAATGGGAGCATGCATTCCAACCGGAATGCATGCTCTCATTGTAAAGAGAGGAGGTGCAGTTCATCCCTGCAACCTGTGGCAGTCACCTCAAGGTGCCTGCCACGGGGTGCAGGGATCATATGGTGCCCCCTCTGCTGCCATCCTGTAGGCCTTGCACCCATGGGGGCCCTGCCTGGGGCCCCCAAAGGTGACTTCCAACAGCCTTTCTGTGTCAGAAAGGCCGGCACAGAAAGGCTGTCGGAATCCGACATTGTAATCCCTCGGGCGGAAAGAGCCACCCTTGGGATTACAGGAGGAATTCTGAATGGCAGATGGGCTCTCCGAGCCCATAGTGTTGTATTCCGCTTTAGGTGTCCGTATATAGGCTTTCCTGAAACATGTCCTTATATAGGCACAGTTTGCATTGCCCTTATATAGGCATAGAATCCCAGTCCTTATTTAGGCATTAGCCGTGCACTCCAAATACAGGCATGGTCACCGACATCCGTCCACCCTAACGTCACAACGAGTTCTTAGAAACCAGATCCTTAAGCTCTTGGGAGTTCCCCTAGCACAGGATTATTGATTTCTCCGAGAACTCATTTATTATGCATGAACCGCTATACCTTAAGGGTTCATTCCTGACGTCTTCCTCTGTCCGACTTCACATCAATGCTAACATTCCAAGACACCTACCAGGTATAAATATACCTTCCCTTGCCCAAGCAAGTTAGGAGGAGACCTCGACTTTAGAGGAGCCCGTGTCCTGGCCTGACGCACTGAGAAGAGACGCTGTCATCCCTGCTCGCAGAGAATCCAGCCTCCAGTGTTCTGACTCCCTTCGCGGGGTGTTAGAGTTCCAGATCCGGAAAAAGATTCCCACCTCTCTCATTCTCAAGGTGTGGAGCTGACTAGAACCTAGAGGGACTCTTGGCATATCAGACTCTTAGTATATCATACGATAGAATACTCCACCTACTTCTTACCTTGCACCACACTTAGGTTAGGTACACTGGGGTAGAACTAGCTTAGAGAAGCATCTTATGAGTACTCGCATTTTTAGCTCATGTTATTTATGTACGTGAATATATGCTAAAAGATAATGCTAGCGCAGTATTATTTCTTTCTACTGCTTACGCTGTACATTATATATCTTGCATATTGTCTTGTGATCATAACAGCTCATATCTCTTACATGAGAAACAAGACTGTTCAATAAATTCTTTTATTGAAACGCCCGTCTATTCTTTCTGTGTAACTCTGAGGAAACTAAGCATGCACGATTAGCTGAGTGAAACTGTTATCTATTGTTTCCACGATTCTGAGACGTGTTCCGATTCTAAAAGGGAAACAAAGTTGTCATGTTTATGCGGTTGCTAGAAACTACTCCCTTCTTGTTTACAAGGAGTTTCTAGTGGCCTCTGAGCTAGCTGGCACAAAGTAATTAAGTTTAATATACTCGATAGGGACATACCGACCTCAGTCCTATGTCAAAACTATAGGGTATATTATTCCAATGCGCAGAGCCTATTAGGGAAATAGGAACTACACTACATGGCGCCCAACCATTTGGTAAGGCAGTAATTAAAAGCTAGATACTGAGTAACTCAGTCATGCTTTTCTCTCAGAGACCCCTACTCACATACTCCATAAGACGTCTGGAGTGGGTAGGGTTAAATATCCGCCAAAGCTAAATAGGACAAAAAACCCTATATATTAGCTGTTTGGTTTGTTCAACGTTGAAGGATACAGTGTTCCAAAATATTGTGCACCTTATCTTTTGTTTCCTTGAAACTTGTACTACATTTTTAAAAAAACAAATGTCCGAACACGGGGACAATGACACCGGGAACGGTGTAGCTGCGGCTGAACCAGTCGTAACAGCTTTTAATTTTACCTGTTTAAATGAAACCGAGGCGGGTGTTATAGACATCGCTCCAAACTTAAGAAGAGCCATCACTCTAAAACTTATAAAACACGGCCTACCACCAAGAGGGAGTAGAGCAGTTTTCGTGATAGAGGCACACGAATCCTTTCAGACAGAGGTATTCTATTCATGGATAGTATTCCCAGAATCAAATCCAGTAACAAAAGTGTTTCACTTCTACAAAGAAGATGAACCACCAGAGGAATATATTCCTTTCGAGGATATTGAAATTCCACTCACATACCAGGAGCATCAGCTCTGGTTTAAAGGCGCCCTAAAACATCACAAAAACATTACCAGGCTCGGTCCACTAGGTAGACCAGGAGCAACATGGCCGATTCTAGCCGGCTACACACCTCATCCTGACATTGAAGAGATGTCAGACGAGGAATTACTTACTCAACTTACAGAGTTAATAAAAGTTACAGACAATTAGTCCAATATATCATGCGGACATTCACAGTCCAACCACCATTGACCATTCCAAATCAAACCCCTCAATAGGGGAATACACTAAAAATTACTCCACAGACTTTATACGCAGTCATGGGTAAAATGCCCACAAAACGTGAGCAAATTCCATTCTGGATAGCTCAAAAATTACTCAAATCGAAGCAGTATTTCCTAATACTAGCCCTTATGAGAAACACAGAATACTAACAATCTGTTTACCAATGGGGATCACACCACAACTGGAAGATTGCACCACTTGGGGCGCAGTCTTTGCTGCCATCTATACTAAAACACATGGTGTTCCATCAATTGCAGTAATACCAGATGTCCTGAAACAAATTCAAAATGAATACGGGGCAGAGCCTGCTCTGAATTTAGGTATGAAATTACTGAAAAATTTCGACCAGGTCTCAACAATAATATTATCTAATATTAAAGGGGAGGCAACATCAGTGGCGATCCGTCTACGCTTAAGGGAATTTGATGTTACAGAACATCAACATGAACTACCCAGAATAATAGAACAATCTTATGCAGAATTAGGCAGAGATAGTTTGGGTGGAAAACCATTGAAGCCAAAACTATCTGAAAGTCCTGAGAAGGACTCTATTAAACAAACTCCTACATCTTCTAAAAAAGTGGGAAACTAATAAACAAAATTCAAACGAGAAACGTTCTCAATCCCGAGGTAGGTCTCCTCAAAAGGAGCCCTCTGAAAGGAGGTATAACCTCAGGAATAGGGATAATTTAAGAAAACCTGACAGGTATCAAGATACTGATACACGTTCCTCTCGTACCTTTCAGATATCGTCACAGACATCGGAAAGAAGAGGACGGTCAGAACATAAAGAAGAACGCGTGAAGTCCAAAGACGACAAACACGTTCAGAAAAATAAATCAAAACCTCAATTCTCAAAAAGAAGGTAGCAGGTCTGAAGATCAGACATGCCGAGAATACTGAGAACACAACTCAAGAACGGAGAATGGGCTCAGACAATGCTGGACATTGCAGCAGAAGTCACAATAGCTCGCCAGAACCTGAAGGAACTTCTGGAGATAGTGGACTTGAATGAGTACATCACAGTAGAAACTGTAGACACCAGGGTTAGTTCTCCACAAAAGTTATATGGAATAACACTCCGAATGGAGAGAGACATACCAAGAAGAGTGAAAGCACTCTTTTGAGAAAAACTTTCAAGGGGTTATGATATACTTCTAGCAGAAAAAGACTGGCCACCACAATTTGTCAGGGAGTGCCCACATGGCGAGGACATTATTATGCCTGCCTTCTCCAGCCATATTCCAATTCACCTAAAATATAATTATGCCAGGAAATGGGCAGTTGCCCAGGCCCCAGCATTATATAAGAATCATGTAGGATGGGATGAGGACTCACCTCACCACAAAATACAGTTAAAAATCAACCTACTGCACAAAGTCAGTATCCAATAAAGCAAGAAGCTAAAAACAGGTCAGGGAGATCTTAGATCAACTTGAATACCAAGGCGTGATTGAAACATGCACCTCCTCAATGAACAATCCTTTGTTTCCTGTATCCAAACCAGACAATACATATCGTCTAGTTTTGGATTACAGACACTTGAACACTTGTTCTAAAACATTTGCAGTGCAAAATGCACATAGTACAGCATTAATGAATAACATTGTGCGTAAAAAATATAAAACCACTTTGGATATTTCAAATGGTTTCTTTTGTCAAAACATAGCACCTGAAAGCAGGTACTTAACAGCTTTCTCAATAATGGGGACCCAGCGTCAATTTTGTAGACTCCCACAAGGGTTCAAAAACAGCCCAGGGTTATTCTCAGTGAGGGTAACAGAGTTACTACAAATTTATGATAATGAGGCATTGTCATATGTCGATGACATCTATCTGACAGACGATGACCTGGATAGGCACTTGAACAGGGTGAGTACCATTATATTGGGCTTCGCCTCAGAGGGCTATAAATTCAACTTTAAGAAATCCAGAATTGCCCATCTCAATGTCCTTTTCCTAGGATATGAGCTTTCAAGTGAAGGCAAGAGCCTAGCAGCTAACTTTTTAGAAAAGTGCGCGCTGCTCCAACCTCCAAAAACGCAAAAAAATTTACAATCCATCTTGGGTTTCCTAAATTTTGGAAGAACATACATTCTAAATTACGCAGAAAGGGTTAAACCTCTCTACGAATTAATCAAACCTGATTTTTCAACAAAACATTGGACACAGGAACACACAGAAATCCTGCGTTCACTCCAAGCTAACATGTTAGCAACAAATCACTTACAAACACGCGTAAGTAGACGCAATTTGGTGATCCGAATAATTTCGGGTCAATGCGGATTCACCTATTTAACATTTAATGAGGGTGAAAAAGTACCAATTGCATACAAATCACATTTGTATACACAAGCAGAAAAGCGCTTCACTTCAACAGAAAAAATACTGACAGCAGTTCAAACCGCTGTAGCAAAAGAAAGAGCTTTAGCTCAAGGAAAACGCATTATTGTCGTAACTCCAGTACCAGCCTTAGAGGCGGTCACAAAAGCGAGCATTCCAAATGCAAAAGCTTTACATCCTAGATGGATACAATGGGTTAATTCTCTTGCTGCAACAGATGTTGAATATGTTTTTGATCCTGATTTAAAAACACAAGCATTCCTGCAATATGAACATGAATGTCCTCTGCCCACTGAAATTCTGCCTCTCGATCAGTATGAATTTATAATTTACACTGACGGATCCGCACAAACCGCTACAGGGAGTAAGCAAGCTTACAGTGCAGCGTGCGCAATCGTTAAAGGTTGCATGCAAGATGGTAACTTCAGACCAATGGTCACTAAAACTCAATCTCTAGGAGATTGTACAGCTCAGCGAGCTGAACTACAAGCATTCAAACTGGCACTTGAAAGTACAGATCGCGAATTCCCCACACTAATCGTGTGCGATTCTTTTTACTGTGTTCAGTCGTCTAATGAATATATACAAAATTGGCTTGAAAATGGGTTCAAAGATGCAAAAGGTGGCACAATAAAGCATAAAACGCTTTGGGAACAAGTAGTTCAGTTAAAAACGAACTACCAAAGGCTCACGTGATACACACGCTGAGTCATCGACGTGATGGTGTTCACGTTGCAGGGAATTCATTGGCTGACGAAGCCGCAAAGGGGGCTGTTCAGACGGCTTCCGTAGCTGCGATCACTCGTTCAAAAACGAGAATAGACAGTGAGATAGTGTTGGCTGTCAATGCTACAAGCAAAGGCAGTGGTGCAGCGTTACCTAAAAAGTTTCCACTCAAGTACTCTTATGTAATTGATGCGAACAACGTTCCTTTGCTCGAATCCCTGGAGTGGGGATAGGGTAATTCCAAACAAGGAACGTAGATTAGGACTAATCCTAGCAGCACATGAAGGGATAGCCTCTGCCCATGCAGGTGTTTCTTGCAACAGTATCTTTACTTAAACAAAGATATTGGTGGCCTGGCATTAGGAAACAGACCAAGAACTATGTTTTAGAATGTGAAATATGCCAACAGATGAAAGTCTCCACAGTGAAACGTCCTGCGCAGACACCCCTGTTAATTTCAGACAAACCATTAGCTTGTGTTTACCTGGACCACTGCGGTCCCTTGCAAAGGGACGGTAACTATAAATATATCATGGTCACAGTGGATTCGTGCTCAAGGTTCCTATGGATATGGCCTCAGCGCTCGGCTGACGCTCGAACTGTTATAAAAGATTTGCGAGTCTTTATCGGCACATACGCAATAGGCACACTACATTCTGACCAGGGCCCTGCGTTTAGCTCTCAGGCTTACAAAGAAGCCATGGCCAGTTTGGGCGTTGCATTGCGGTACTCCTCTCCGTTTCATCCTGAGGGAAATTCTGTTGTGGAAAGGAAAAACCGGGACATTAAGCAGTCTATAACAGCTAGAGTATTAGGTTCGGGTGATGGGTGGGTCAAACATCTTTATGGGGTCCAACGCTCATTAAATAATTTGCCAAGAAGTTCTCTAGGGGGGGTCACTCAATATGAGGTCCTATTTGGGACAAGAATGTGGGTTCCCAATCTCGAATGTAAAGGCACAGTGGTGGAAAATAAACCCTTTGATATCAAAGATCGTTTGGCTGTTTTACAGGATCTAAATGAACTAAGATCGAAACAAAGCAACGTGTTCCTGAAGCCAACCACCACTGGGGAAACACCGGCAGTCCCAGAAAGGCCTGTCTGGATCCCAAAAGTTGGGGATCTAGTCAGAGAGAAGATTGCGGGCAAGAAGGAATTTGGACCTTCTTACAGACAACCAGTACCTGTCCTAGCCATCCACGGAACAAGAACAGTACTTCTGCCGCCCCTTGCTGGAAAAAAGGAGGAAAGATTTGTGTCAATCGACCTCATCAAACCACAGTATGTGGCCAATACTAAATAGTAGGCCTCGTGGACTCCGACCTAGTAGCAGACGCACTCGCTACTATCCAAGAGGTTCAGACTGAAAGACTGATAACCATAGAGAATTCCGCAGTAACAGATTAAGGACTAAGCAACAATGCTATGGAACTCATCCCTCTTGAAACTCAAGTAACAGTTCGTCCAGATACACCTGTCTACACCAACGTAACAAGTGATCAACTGGTTCCAGCGATTTCAACAAATCCTGATGCAATTCCAACAATTGACCGAACTGCTTCTGGCTATTTCATTAACTTTGATACGTTTTCTGAGGATCCCAGTGAACCTGAAACGACGCCAGCATCAAAAACTTTCAAGCAACAAGTACAAGACCTTTTTCATTTCCTGAAAGAGACTTATCTGGTTTCACCATGGATTGAACTATGGATTATTTCTGGAATATTTTTCTTTCTGCTTTGGCTAGCTTTGGTTATGACTATCAGCATGCTTATAAATGGCAGATTCATCCGTTTGGACACTGAAAGTAAGAATGTGAACTTACTTTTAAAACCACACAAATCATCCCATCGTGAAACAAGAGTCTTGTCAGCAGTGAACATCACAGCCGTTCCTATACAGGATGGTATAGTGTGGGACAAAACCGATTTCGACATATTCGGCCCTACTGAGCTTTTGAACATTCCACATTTATTTAAAATTTCATTAAGTGATTTTATTACCTCCAGTACCTATTCTGATGATTGGGACTTTGAGACTATAAATGATATGATGTCTGATCTAGAAAGGTCTGCTGCGTTCTCTAACAATGAATACTTAGAGGGTTCATCAGACTATGAACAGCTTTATTGTTATATCCACCATGGTCATCATTTCTTGCATAAATCTGCAACACCTAGAAATGTGTTTATGTTTAACCAATGGGAACATTGTCCTACACCACCAAAAGGTAGTTCAAAAACGTTTGCTAAAAGTTTCCCTATTTTTCAGGGTACAATACATCTGATCCAGAATCATTTTACTATCAAAATGTAAACAAAACAGGACAGAAAATTATGTTAACTAATACAAAACAAATTTATTCTGCAGCCTTTATTACCCAACTGTCTAGACAAGGATTTGACTTTTAGAAAGACACAATAGACACAAAAACTGTCTGGGGTTCTAAAGATTGGCAAGTGCAGGGGATTGAAGCTTTGTTTAGAGCATGTATCATCCCAGATCAAATAATGTTTTTGAATGACACTGTGCAGCAAACGTCTTGCCTTGGTTTAGCCAAGATCAAAGATATGAATAGACCTTCTGTACCGACACCTGCAAGTAATAGCACTACACAGGGAGCAGTTACAGTTGAAACAATACTACAAACCAACAGAACAGATCCTGATTGGAAAAAATGGTTACTCTGGTCCACAGACACAAACATCTGTCGAGAAAGATTCCTGAACAAAACACAGGGCTTTACAATCCATAGGCCAGACCCACGATATGTTCAACGACAACATCCAGGGGTAGTAACAACATACAGTGTAGGGAAATTGTGCCTTGACTGGTTACAAAAGTCTACACTCGAGGATGTGAAACAACACTTATCTTTACTTAAAGAAGACGCAGACCTTAGGGAATTATTGCTAGGACCAAGAAAACCACGTCAAAAACGTTTCATATATGCCGGCATCTATGCTGCTTATAATGAGATATGGAAGGTTTCACAGGCAGAGGCCGCAGAAAGAATACGTGAACTTGATCGTATTAACTTAGAGAAAACTCTCTCTGTGGTCGACAATGGGTTAACAACTTTGTCATCCAGAATTTATTCATTGGACAACATTGTATCCTCTGCTATTGACATACTGTAACAGGATTTAGCCATGTTACAACAAGGCCAATCCCATGTACGTTCTATTATGTTATTAAGCTGGACGCTGCAATCTTTGCGTGCGGGCTATGTGCCTTGGCGTTTTATCAACACGTCGTCTCTGTTTGCAGAATACAATCTAACTGATAAACAGATCGAACTGGCACAAAGGGGAGCAAAGTAAACAGTGCTGAGCATTGAAAAACTGGAAAAATTACGATTCACAGTAGCAGAAAAACCAGCTACAGAATGGCTTATTCATGGCAAAATCACTCTGCCTGTCACTACTTTTCAGTTTCAGTATTGCCTCAAACAAATGCAAGCAGGCAAATATGAAAGTTTGGGTAAAGAATACATTAAGACATCCTGGGATTTACCTTATGATTACAGATGTTGGAGTGGGGATCGTGAAGTGTTTCTAAGCGGTACACACTGTGAAAATGCACTAAGCGGTTCACTGATATGTCAGGACATTTCTTTACACGGGGCTTGTAATGGTTCTGTGGCAAACTTGTCCTGCCACCAGCAAGGTACACCAGCTGCTGTGATTAATCCAACGTTTGGCCTACTTTCTAACGGGAGTTACCTCATGTTGAATGATCAGTGTTGCTGTGGCATGTTGCCAGGCATCCCATATCTGGTAACGGTCGACTCCAGGGTTACTTGCTGTATGCAAGTATTGTTCCCCCAAACAGAGACAGACAGGGAGTCGCCTCTATGGCCTTCATTGAATGTTTCTTTTATACGATTTGATACTTTAAGCAGAATGAAAGCCATGCTTTTACAACAAACCGTGCCTTTGACCTCGGCCAAAGAAATCTATGATTTACAAATTGCAAGGACTTCGGCTGAAATACAGGCTTTAATTCGTACAAACTGCCCTATACATTTCGCAGAAATGATGGGACGTATCTTTAACATGTCTGATACGAGCGGAATTGTACATGGATTTAAGACCATCTGTTCAGGACTGTTAGCACCTTTTCAAGCAGTCCTCGGAATCATCCCAAACTTTGCACATTCGGTGTTTGGTGGTCTGCCATTAATTCTAGCACTTGTTGCAGGAATCCTATTTCTATTCCTACTACTACGCTATGGCAAGCCTATTCACCGGCATCACTCCCAGCGATGTGGAGAAAGCTCTCCTAGAACGTAAGTGCCGTGAGCGCATAGTGCAACTTTTTGGCATACCTCGTCTACGGGAACTTAATACAACATGGTTTCTGTCATTCAGACCAATCTGGCAAGATTGCATCTTACCTGTTCTACGCTGCCTGCTTTGCGGTGAAGAATGCGTGCTAGACACCTGTCTAACACTCCCATCAGTCATGCCAACGGATATCGATACTCTGCTGGACCCGATAATGGCCCATGCTCTGTATTGTCCCCAGAGGCTACCAATCCTGATGTCAGCATTCATTGAGATCTCACAGATGCTTCCTGCTGCTGCTGAGGTATGAGATGGATCAACAGGCACACAGGTAACAACGGACGCGAACATTGCTGCGGCATCCTATGCTGAAGGCGATGCTTCTCATCTCTGTGTGATTAACCTTCTGAACGAGGTATTCCAAATGTCACCAACATCGGTAGACGATATTTTGTCTATAGAAATAGATGATTTCATGTTTACACCAGACCCATACACTGACTTTGATTCGGCTCTCAGTGTACCAGGGACGCAATGAAATTTGGCCTTCATATTTTCAAAACTTGGAACTCTTCCTAAAATTGAACTTTTTCTTTTTCTCTATTTTTTTTGAAAATACATGGCAAAACAATCTGCTTACAGTAGAACTATTCATATAAAACGGACTTCTTTGAATACTTCCAGGGACACATTGTCACCTTATCTGTCTAAAAATTTCATTTAATACCATGATATACAATGGCTTTGATTTTTGAGAACTTGTCAACCATTTCGTCATATGTATATATTTCTGTTTATTCATTCATGTTGCATTTTATTTATAATATATGCTTAGAATGAAAAAATGTACAGTACCAATTGCATTTACCAGTTTACTTTTAAACTTCCTTTTAATATGCTTTTAGAAATGTTTTTAGCAACATGTGGTACTCAGTTTAATGTTTAGCATTTCATGTTTAGCATTTAGTACTATCGTTCATTCGAAAGTGGAGTGGGTGTTGTATTCCGCTTTAGGTGTCCGTATATAGGCTTTCCTGAAACATGTCCTTATATAGGCACAGTTTGCATTGCCCTTATATAGGCATAGAATCCCAGTCCTTATTTAGGCATTAGCCGTGCACTCCAAATACAGGCATGGTCACCGACATCCGTCCACCCTAACGTCACAACGAGTTCTTAGAAACCAGACCCTTAAGCTCTTGGGAGTTCCCCTAGCACAGGATTATTGATTTCTCCGAGAACTCATTTATTATGCATGAACCGCTATACCTTAAGGGTTCATTCCTGACGTCTTCCTCTGTCCGACTTCACGTCAATGCTAACATTCCAAGACACCTACCAGGTATAAATATACCTTCCCTTGCCCAAGCAAGTTAGGAGGAGACCTCGACTTTAGAGGAGCCCGTGTCCTGGCCTGACGCACTGAGAAGAGACGCTGTCATCCCTGCTCGCAGAGAATCCAGCCTCCAGTGTTCTGACTCCCTTCGCAGGGTGTTAGAGTTCCAGATCCGGAAAGAGATTCCCACCTCTCTCATTCTCAAGGTGTGGAGCTGACTAGAACCTAGAGGGACTCTTGGCATATCAGACTCTTAGTATATCATACTATAGAATACTCCACCTACTTCTTACCTTGCACCACACTTAGGTTAGGTACACTGGGGTAGAACTAGCTTAGAGAAGCATCTTATGAGTACTCGCATTTTTAGCTCATGTTATTTATGTACGTGAATATATGCTAAAAGATAATGCTAGCGCAGTATTATTTCTTTCTACTGCTTACGCTGTACATTATATATCTTGCATATTGTCTTGTGATCATAACAGCTCATATCTCTTACACGAGAAACAAGACTGTTCAATAAATCCTTTTATTGAAACGCCCGTCTATTCTTTCTGTGTAACTCTGAGGAAACTAAGCATGCACGATTAGCTGAGTGAAACTGTTATCTATTGTTTCCACGATTCTGAGACGTGTTCCGATTCTAAAAGGGAAACAAAGTTGTCATGTTTATGCGGTTGCCAGAAACTACTCCCTTCTTGTTTACAAGGAGTTTCTAGTGGCCTCTGAGCTAGCTGGCACAAAGTAATTAAGTTTAATATACTCGATAGGGACATACCGACCTCAGTCCTATGTCAAAACTATAGGGTATATTATTCCAATGCGCAGAGCCTATTAGGGAAATAGGAACTACACTACAATCGGAAGTCATTCATAAATCCTGTTTGGATTAATTTCCGACCGACTCCATCCAAATGGGTTGGTCGGAAATTAATCCAAACTGCTGATTACGATGCCGTAGAAATGACTCCGACCAAGGGTCGGAGCTGTTTCCTACAGCATCGTAATCGGCCCCGTAGTTGGCATTGACATAAATGAGTACCAACAAATGTACAGACCCTGGAAAGCTTGTAAAGCTGATCCAGAAAGGTTGATGTATCTGTATGTTAAGGGTCAGGTTGGACATGGACTACTTACAAATATTATGTGTGTATGGGTTATGAAATTTCTCTAAAAGGGAACATATTTCACTTCTTAGGAAACATTTAAAGAACTGTATGTACAACAATGCTTACACATTCTGCACAGAAGAACAGATCTATAAATGTTATACAATGTTTATCTTGGTCAAAGAGATGTGTTACCTTTATAGTTTGTCCAAAACCTGCAATACTGAGGCACAACAACCAAGCCAAGGCTTACAATAATTTGTCATTGTGTATGCCCATTCATCATTTGACAAAGATTTTTTTTTTTTTAAATGAAATAAATAGACATTGTTTATCAAAACAAAATATACATTTGTTGAATGTATTCAAGAATCTGAGTTTATGGATATATGGCCTTTGCATCACTGTAAATTTTGGACTACCTATATTGCAAGGTAATTGGGATTACTTTCAATAGAAAACCAAGACATATGTGAATCAGTATCAGTACATTAGTACCAAATGTCCTATCATCTTACACTTCCACATTTCTCCTGGAAAGAACAGTAAAATTCCAATATGAGTTGGCCTGTTACATGGTACAGGAAAGGCCCAAAACTGAACTATGTCAAGGGAGTAAGAGATGTTCTAAAAGGTAGATTATTGTGGCAGGTATTGCTGCATTACTGCAGTGATATTGCCTGAGGTCAGCTGGCGTCAAATGTACCCTACCAATGTCAGACATTTTGAAAACTAGAAACCCAGAAAAAAGGTTAGTGTGGGTTTTGTGGATCCTACCTCTTTTTCCTTTTTCTGTGTGCCCTTTAAAAATGAAAAAATTGGTAAAATAGATTTTTTACAATTTCTTATTCATGAATGTGATGGAAAACACCAGAATTTGCATTGAATGGGAAAGCCCCACCTTTTAGCATTCCCACAATTCTACCTATAAAAATACCTGTCATACCTGCTGGTGCCCTATTGTTCCAGACAGAAAATGGCCACAACTGCCACCATCTCTTTTGTGATTTACAGGTCAAGAAATGGAACCAAAACCCAGTGTAGGATTGCTTGGGTTGGGTGGTACCAGGGAATTCTAATAACCCCAGACATTTTTGAAAACTAGAGACCGAGGGAATCCAGATCAGAGCTGCTAGCCTCAATCCCACCATTTGTTCTTGAACAGAATGGCCAAACATAAGATTGTCATTAACAATCACAATGTTCCCACCTTTCACAGGACATGTGTCAGTGGGCCTATAGAGCCACACAGGAAAGTACCAAAACTGTACCCATACATGGTATGAATAATGTGACTAGAAATGGTATAAAAAAATCATGTGAAATGGCTGCAGTGTTGGGCTCATGGTCACTCAGCACCCTTGAACCCTAGAATCCACCAGACATTTTTTTAAACTAGAGTTTCGGGGGAATCCAGGGTGATCTGGGTAATGTGTATGACACCCCTTTGATTAGTCCTAGAATGTCCTGCAAGCAAGAAAATATCAGTAAAAACAAAGGTTCGTCATATTAATGTGAAGGAAATGTCTAGAATTGGCAGAATTTAACACCATCAAGAGTTTCCAAATTTCAACGTTTAATACCGGTATCACACCTATGTGGATGAGCTATCACAAGGACAGAAAGGGCCAAAAGTTCAACCATGCATAGTAGCAGTTACATGACACAGAAATTGTGTCAAAACCATATGTGGGATGGCTGCATATTTAGGCCACGTTTCACTGGCACTAAGAGAACCTCAGCCCAAAACCTTTTTAGACACCTTAAGGGCATGCAGGGTGGTGTGGATTGCATGATCCCACCACTTTGTCTACCCCAGAATCTCCTTCAAATGCGGAAATATACGTAAAAAAAGAATTTCTTCTCAACTATTTGCTTGCAAACTGAAATGTAGAGTGAAGTACACACTTCTCTTTATAGAAATGGTACTCCTTAAATTTTGTGTGTCCTATTGTACAGAACAAAAAAGGACCAGAAACTGTGACCAATCCTAATGGTTTTTACAAGACCAGAAATGGGGTAACACTCATGTGGGTTCTCTGTCTGAAAAACAACTACACAAAAATTATGTCAGAAATTGCAAATTGTTTATATGGTTATAATACAAATGACCTAAATATCAAGGACAACAATCTCAACAGTAAAATTATAGTAAATACATAAATATTAACTACAACAATATAGACTTCAAAAATATATTAATTTGAAAAAGGTATCAGATTTGACCATAATATAGATATAAAATATACTGTACACAAAAGCATTGAAAAACACATTTTATAAAAAAAAAAAATACATAAAACAGTATCAATTTGATTAGGTAGTTTATTTTTCATTTAAAACATATTTTGTACGATTTTCCGTGCAAACCAAAATGAGTATTTAATTCATTAAATATACAGTCTCTAGAAATTAAAATGTAATATGCTTTAAATTAATAATTTAATAACAAAATAATCAATGAAAATAATTGACAATTTTTAAAGCAAGCTTTACTGTAAAAGAAAGAATAATGTAAATTATGCAAAAATATATTGTTATAATATTCCTGACCATTTAAAATAAAATATATGAATCCTAAAATATATAAATTGTTCATTAAAAATATTAAAAGGATCATACAAAGATATAATACTGTTTCATAAATGTAATAAACTGTTATAAAAAAATGTGAAACTAGTAGAATGAAAAACTATAGAATAAATATAAAATAAAGTGAAACTCCCACAAACAATGTGTAAATTGCATAAATAAAAGGGGTGACATTTATTATTCTAATTCTAGTCCACAAACTTGAGAGAATGCATTAAATGGGAGCTATATTTACTATTCTAACTTAAACCTAGAAACTTTGGAGAAAGTGCATACATTTGGGAGAGGACTCAGATTTGCTATTGCATCTGCAGTCACACCAAATGTGGGAAAGTACATAAATAAAGCATATCAGCTGACTATTCAAAATCATTGGCAAAAGTGCATAAATTGGTGGGAGTGAGATTGACTGTTCCAACCCCACTCCCACATACATTGGGGAAAGAGTACACTTGTTTTTTGGGGGAGGGGCAGGTTCAAATTTGCTGTTATATCTGCAGCTCCACAGACATTTGAGGAAGTTCCTAAGTGAGGGGCGGGCAGATTTACAATTCCTAACTCATTCCCATAAGCACTGGGGAAAGGACATACATAAGGGCTGATATTTACCATTCTAAAGCTAGTTCGAAAGATGGTGGGGAAAGTGCATATACCTGGGTGATCTAATTTACTAGTCTAATATTCAACATATAATGGGAAAAGTGCATGTATTGTGGGTGGACAGATTTACTACTTTAACTTCAACCCCACAAACATTGGGGAAAGTGCATATTTTGGAGTGGGGGATCGGTGCCTATATTTGCTGGGAAACAGATTTACAATTCTAAAAGTAATCTAACAAGCGTTTGGGAAAGCGCATAAATTGGGGCTCAGATTTACCATTCTATTCTATTCTATCATATCCGCTATTCTAACCTATTTCTAACAAATATTTGGAAGAGGTCACATATTGGCAAGGTTGGTGGTAGATTTACTATTCTAACTCTGATTCAACAAACACTTGAAAGAGCATTTATTGGAATGCTCAGATGTTCAATTCTAACTTAAATTCAACATCTTTTGAGGACATGGCATCTATATTGGGGAGGTCACATTTGCTATTCAAACTCCATCCCACAAACAATATGAAAGTGCATATATTAGAGGAGGAGGAGATTTACTATTCTAACTCCAATCCAGCAACTCTTTGGAAAAGTGTGTATATTCATGGGTTTAGATATATTATTCTAACTCCAGTCCCACAAACATTGAGGACAGTAATATGGATGGAGGGGGTCCAGATTTATTATTGTAACTGCTGATCTACAAATATTCAGGGAAGTGTCAACATCTGGTAGGATACTGATTCACTATTCTAACCCCAATGTAATAAACATTTGGGAAAACAGATATATATTTTTCATCAGATATATTATTCTAACTCCAATCCTTTAAACATTGAGAACAGTACATATATTTGGGGGGCCAGGATAGATGTACTATTCTAAGTCCAATCCAACAATTATTGGGGAAATTGCATATATATTTTTGGGGAGTCACATTTACAATTCTTACTCCAATCTCACAAACAGTGGAGAAATTGCATATGTTGGGGGGAAGATTTATTATTCTAATTACAGCAAACATTTAAGAAGGTATTATTGAATAATGATATTTAATTGTCAGTTTTTTAATAAAATGTAAAATAAGCAACACAAGGTCTGCTTTTTTTGAGGCACATGTGGAAACATTTGTTGCAATGAAACAAGAGCAAAAATAAATCTAGCCTATGAAACCTCTTCATACATTCAGATGATCATATATAAAGTGCTTTGTGCTTTGACTTTACGGTTGTGAATCTACCCCTCCCCACTAAAAGCTGCCCTGATGGTAGGTCCAATCCCTGGTCTTCACACTGCCGCTG
Organism: Calotriton arnoldi; assembly: GCA_963921515.1. Taxonomy (NCBI): domain Eukaryota; kingdom Metazoa; phylum Chordata; class Amphibia; order Caudata; family Salamandridae; genus Calotriton; species Calotriton arnoldi. Next base: position 156,999 of record CAWUFW010008308.1, read on the forward strand.
GCCATCGTCTTGAAGGTACACTTGTAGATGGCTTCTCACTTAATAGGTCCTCAGTGTTCGATGCCACCATGCTCTGGGTTTCACTTCTTTGCTGATTCTTGGCACTTCTCAGGGCCCATTGTCTTATTTAGTTTGATTCGGACAGCTTTCATACACTTTCCGATTTTGGCCAGGTCCGCAGGCACTGTACAAGTGAAAAGCCATGAGATTGCCTCAAAGCAGGTCCTAATCTCATGCCGTGGGAACATTGGCTTTAAGAGTGTCTGACGTGGTTGTAGTAAAGCAGGGCAGCAACATGCAAGGTGTAACAGAGACTCTGCTCTGTAGTAGTATTTTGTGAGGGTGCTCATGCATTCATAATTTTGTTGTACCAGTCTGAACTCCAACCTGGTCAAAAGGTTGGTTGTGTACTTTGGTAGCTTAAAGACATGTTTATAGCACTGGCACTGGGCTTTATCCAGTGCAAATTCCATCTGCCCTGGGAAAACTTGCTGAGCGTATCCTGCTACCGTTAACAACTTAGATTGTATTGCTCTCCTGATTGGTATTGACGTGGGGCTGCATAATTTCTCTTGTAGTTTACATAATGCATATGTGGTAGCTTGTGTTTTGGCTTTCATTGGCCTGGTGTGTCTTTGCTTTCCCTGTACTGTTCCTATCATCCGGTTTCCCAGCCTCCATCTAAGAAAAGCTTTTCTTACGTGTTGCCCAAAGACTACCACTTTGGTCTTACTTGCATTAGCTGCTAGCTCATTGGCCTCATTATATACGTTCAGGGCATCCATACTTCTTTGTAAACCTACTCTGGTATGATCAAAAATTACCAGGTCGTCCACAGAATGGAGCAGGTCCAATCTATGAGCCCCTATTTCTGGGGTAACCAATGTGGCACCTTGAAGGGCCTTGCCTAAATCTACTGGGTAAAGGTTAAAAAGCATCAGGGCTAGGAGGCAGCCCTGTTTCATGCTCGATCCGTGTACAGCCTTTTGGAGACTCTGTCCCCAGTCAATTTTATCCTCACCCAGGTGTTACTATATACTGAGATGATAGTCTTTAGGAGGTTATCTGGGATAATCCAGCTCTTCAGTTTTATCCACAGCTTATTTCTGGAGACACCGTCAAATGCCGCTGAGTAGTCCACAAAGCAGGCACACACTGGCATACTTGGCCCGCTGGGCCAAGTATGATAATGCTACTATGTTATCAATCGTTGAACCACCCTTTCGAAACCCTGTTTGATAGAATGTCAGAATGTCATTTTCCTTGATCCAGTCATTTAACTCATTTAAAAGAGAGCTGGTGTATGCTTTCCCTTCTATGTCCAACAGGGCTATTAGCCTGCAGTACTTTGGATCCGTTTTGTCACCTTTCTTGTATATTGGTTGCAACATGGAGCCTCTCAAGGAATCCGGTTCATCTGCTTTTGCCCGCATTCCATATAAAGAGTAGATACTGTATTTGCCCAGTAAGCCAGGCCATCTTTGAACATGCCGTTAGGCCCTGGTGCCCCATCTCTTCTTAACTTTTTTACAATTCTTTCAACAGCGTGCTGCTCCTTTGCCTTACCATCTTCTGTCTTTGGGAGCCCTTCCCCTGCCAATGTGCTATCTGCCAACAGGGTCTCCCTGGCCCCTTGCCACGATGCACTTGGATCTCTTGTATATACGTTTGCTACATGCGCTTACCATACTTCATCTGTTACTATATTACATGATCTATCTTTTCATTTTCTAGTTTGGCTACATAATCCCAGAATTGCTTCTGTTTGTTGTTTTTGCACAGCTCATGTATCTTAATCCATTTGCCTTCTATGTGTCTTTGTTTTTATTTCCAGGTGAGATGTTTGTGCCCTCGGTTGACTTGCTTGTATGCCATCTCGGTGACTTGTGTTCCAATTTTTGGGTGGATCCTTTTTGCCTGCCTTAGGGATTCAAATGCCATCCCTTAGGCCTCTACTGTCTTTTATCTCACTCCTGGCTTTCCAGTTCCTCTTGTATGTTGGCATCCGGGCACCTCTTGAGAGGGCCGTGTGCAAGTCTGCTATCCAGATTCCTAGTTTTTTAAGGATGGGATAGGATTTTCTTTTTTCCACCCATTTCCTTTCTCTAATATCGAATTTCTCTAATTTTAATGTGTTATCTGTATTCCACTTGATTCTTTTTAGCAGCTTGTGTTCCTCTGTGCCCCTGGTGTTGATGATTGCGTCAATTTGTCCCCGTTGTTCGACATTAAGGTTGAAGTTTTCTCTAAGCATGGCGTGATCGCGTAGTTCGTTTCGCCGCATCTCAAATTCCAATAACCATTGTTTGATGTTCATATTTAGAAACATATAATCTATAATAGTGCAGTAGTTGAAAGAGAGGTTGCTTGTTGCCTTAAGTTGTGCTTCGGAAGCCCAGATCTCTGCTGAGGCCAATTCATGAGCTTGAAGGAAGCTGCTGAATTCTCTTTCTGCGGGTGTGCTCCTTCTATTGATGGCCGCGTCTGTGCCCAGATGGTAGAGATTGAAAATCTCCTGTTACCATTGAGGCCATAGACAGATGTTCACACAGCCTCCCTTCTAATGCGGAGATTGCCTTCTTTTTTGTCTCTAGCTTTGCAACTCCCAGCCCGTTTAGGTATGCATTTATAATTAACAGATCCTTCCCTCTTGTGCCATCATGAATGCCCTCTAGTATGACACTCTGAAGTGTGTCCGAAAGTCTCCTATGTTGTTTAATGGTGACTTCTAATGAGTGCTTCACATATATTGAAAGGTCACCAGAGGGCCTGCCATACGAGTGTACTTTCCTTCCCGGTATATGGAGGCCAGTAAAACCCTCTAGATGTACATCGTTAGTTGCCCAAGTTTCTTGCAGGCAGAGTATATCCCCCTCTTGCAATGCCTTCAGAGCTGATCTGTTACTCTGGACGTATGCGATGCCGGCGACATTCCGTGAAATAAGATTAATGGTAGTCTTTTTTGCTCTATGACGTACTCCTTTGCCTTTAATAACTTGTTTCGGCCTCTCGGCCTCTCGGATCCAATGCCCCATATTTTACTAGGAGCACAATCCTCAAACCATTTATTACAAAATTATATTATGAAACAAATGGAATGCAATACTAAAATAAAATATTAAGGGGTTGTTTATGAGTTTAGCGGTCCGACTGGTGGACCGCCGTTGTGGCCAAGCCAGAAGCATCCTGACCGCTGCATTACAAGTTAACCGCCATGCCGGTGGTTTGCCAGCAGCGGTCTTGAGGCGGCGGCATGTTTCGGCTCACAGAGTGAGCCCAAAGGCAATGCTGCTGAACTGCAGTGCCTGCATTGTCATGTGCACATTGTTGCCAGGCACCATGTCATGCATGACACACAGTGTGAGTACGACAGTGCAGGCATAGGAGGCACAACATGTGCCCCAAGCCACAATGCCCAATGGGCAAAAGCACCCAGGGGCCCTGTTTGGGGCCTCATTTCTGCCTTTCTGCCGACCTTTTTATGGTGGGGTTCCCACCATGAAAAGGTGGGTGGAAATCCAACTCCTAATTGACATGGTGGTGCCGGCATTGGCACCGCCTCCAATTCCCCCAGTCTTCCATACTGCCGCTGCTGTAGGAACCAGGATCCTGGAAGTGGGGCAGTCTTGTGGCGGTTCGACCATCATGTACGTTATCGGGCGGTCCGACCGCCTACCTAGTTCCCGGACCCTCAAATTCGTAATCAGCCCCTCAGTTATTATTATTACATTAAATTGAGAAATCCAATTTAAAATCAACTTTATATTATTTAAAATACCTTTACATTGAAAACACAATTCACTCAATTCCAAATAAACTGCACAACCCATAAAAAAAAAATCAAATACACAACTCTAAATAGTGCAAATTAAATACACAAAAAGTACAGAAAATTATTTAATTATGAAAAATAATTTAGATGGAATAAACCAAAATATTAAAAAATATCTTGCTTCCCATCCGCCCCCCCAAATTTTCAAATCAAACCACAACTCAACAAAAATATCATAACATTTTTAAATGTAAACTTTTGCTTAAAATTAATGACAAAGCATTCATAGCACAAATTCGAAAATAAACATGTGCATTATAATTTTAACAAAAACTATGTTAAGAGCCATGATATTTTAGTATGCTATATTTGTAACATCAATATTTTTACAAGAAGGAAAAATTATATGCTTACTTTTGATATTATGTCCCAAAATATTTTCTTGGTCATTATATTTTGACCATGATATTATGGCAAAACTATATTTTGGAATCAACATTTATTCAGGTAAAAGACCCCTACATGTGACAGCTGTAGTGTTTGAGCTCAGGTTCCGCAGGGAATCCCACCATCTCCAGCTATTTTTGAAAACTAGAGAATCAGAATTATCCGGAGTGGTCTAGCCTGTGTGGATTCCATAATCTCTCCTTATCTAAAATTCCCTGCACATTATAAAATAAGAAAAACATACATATTTTCCATAGAAACACACAATTTTATGCTGATGACAAAAGCCCTACCATTCAGTGTTCCCACACTTCTCAAAACAAAGGCACTCCACATCTGTGCGTAGCTGTATGATATGGGACAGGAAAGGCCCAGATATTGACCAAGGAGGTCATCTATGAAATTGCAGCATGTGTAAAACACTCCACTTTTTCTTAACCAGAATGTCCTGTAACATTCACAGTGTGGTTAATAAAAACACAATTTACTTACAGTCCCCAGGAGGAATGGCTGCAGTATTCGGTCCTAGCGTTAACTGGCACTCAGTGTACCCTAACAATTCCCATGATTTTTTTTTAAACTAGAGACTCATGGGACTTCAGAAGGGCATTGGTGCCCCGCCCACTGAGACATACTAAGTAGGTCAGGGCGACATTTTAATTATGTAGTATAATTTGTGTAATTTCGAGAATTACATGTTATGCTTGTTACTCGAAACTCCTGAAATTATGCCACAGCGCATGTTTACACCACTGTTTGCTGCAAAATTATAAAAGTGGGAAAAAGCAAACAACCCAAAAGTGCATGGCTGTGGTTTGTGGCACTTGTATTTTTTGTACTACTTTTTAAAACAAAACGCATCCTGGAGTCAAAATTTGACACGTTGAAGCACTACACGCTAAAATATAGTGCTAAATGACAGACTAGAATTGTGCATAATGGCTCTTAATTTTCCCGACATTTTGTGTAATTGTGCCAAAGCAAATTATGCACATTTTGCACACCACTAATAGAATATATTTATTACTGCAACCAGTAACCTTCAGTAGATAAATCAGCTTCTCAGTGGCTCTTCAAACAACACAAACAACATACATGCTGGGTGGTTGGTGCGGTAATACCATGCAATCCTGCACGGTCCTGTTTTGCTCACCCAATAATGTGTTGCAACATACTGCGTGCGTGGTCTGACACGGGGTGGCGAATCCTGTAGTCACACACTTTTTTTTTAAAGAAGATTACATATATACAGATTACTAACACTAAAACATTCTGTTATAAGTATTATGATGGATCAGCCATGTTTCAATACGTGATGCTTATAGTAAGCGCACAACGAGACATTCCCTCCTCCCCAAATTCCATCACCTTACCGCCCCGCTACGCACAAGAACTCACAGAATCAAGGTATGTTGTCTATGGCGTAGCCTTTTATTCACATCAATCCAAGTTATTCACCACAGATCATTACCAGAGAAAGTATCCTTCTTGGCGATATAACCATTATTCACAGCATCACTTTTATCTGCATCAACCTGTGAATGGCAGTAAGGAAATTAGGTATGACATTATACTTTAACTTTTGAACTGGGCCTTACACTAGAAATTGGCAGAACATTGTAACTTGGCCGTCTCGGCCCACCAGTCGCCCACTCTGCTGCGCAAGTTGTGCCGGCAGGCCCCAACGCGCTACAGCCAACAGTAAGGAAATAAGGTACAACCTTACACTTTAACTTTTTAACTCAGCCGTACACTAGAACTTAGCCGTACATTTGAACTCGGCCGTCTCGGCCCATCAATCTCCCATTCTGCTGCGCATATTGTGCCGGCCGGCCCCAACGCGCTACAGCCAACAGTTGCATTACTTGACATCCAGGGCACCGCATACCGCACCGGCCCACCGGGGTACCTGAACAAATGCAGCATCCCCAAGATTGTACTCAGTCCATACATTGTGGGTTAGGGCAGTAGAATCGAGGACTACCGGCAGGTCAGTCCCTCCTCCCCGCCTACCCAATGCACACGTGGAATCTACCCCCTCCTGGGGTCCATCGAATGGCTGCACCTCTATTGTTGTGCATCCCCCTTTGTTGTTAACTGTCAGCGCTGCGCCTCCTTGAAGCCTTGCTCGACAGCCGGGTGGGTGGGTGGTCGACGACGCGTCTGTAGCCCTGCTGTGGTCTGAAGGGACAAAGAGAATGAAAACACCCCGGGCACAGCCTTAAATACCTGCTATGTTTCATTTTCCTGTGCCACCTCCCCATGACAACACCACGGCCAGCCTTTCCATAACCAGCCCGCCCCTTTTTCAGGGCCCCGGAGGAGGCTCAGCCCTGTGGCGCTACTAAGGGCGCCCCTCCCCTAGGCGTGGGGGGCGCCTGCTCATAGTAAGCGCACAACGAGACATTCCCTCCTCCCCAAATTCCATCACCTTACCGCCCCGCTACGCACAAGAACTCACAGAATCAAGGTATGTTGTCTATGGCGTAGCCTTTTATTCACATCAATCCAAGTTATTCACCACAGATCATTACCAGAGAAAGTATCCTTCTTGGGGATATAACCATTATTCACAGCATCACTTTTATCTGCATCAACCTGTGAATGGCAGTAAGGAAATTGGGTATGACATTATACTTTAACTTTTGAACTGGGCCTTACACTAGAAATTGGCAGAACATTGTAACTTGGCCGTCTCGGCCCACCAGTCGCCCACTCTGCTGCGCACGTTGTGCCGGCAGGCCCCAACGCGCTACAGCCAACAGTAAGGAAATAAGGTACAACCTTACACTTTAACTTTTTAACTCGGCCGTACACTAGAACTTGGCCGTACATTTGAACTCGGCCATCTCGGCCCATTAATCTCCCATTCTGCTGCGCATATTGTGCCGGCCGTCCCCAACACGCTACAGCCAACAGTTGCATTACTTGACATCCAGGGCACCGCATACCGCACCGGCCCACCGGGGTACCTGAACACATGCAGCATCCCCAATGTTGTACTCAGTCCATACATTGTGGGTTAGGGCAGTAGAATCGAGGACTACCGGCAGGTCAGTCCCTCCTCCCCGCCTACCCAATGCACACGTGGAATCTACCCCCTCCTGGGGTCCATCGAATGGCTGCACCTCTATTGTTGTGCATCCCCCTTTGTTGTTAACTGTCAGCGCTCCGCCACAGGGTGAGAAGCTCCCCGGCGCACTCACCCTCCACCCCTCCGGCGCTGACTTTGCTCCACAATACCTTTACCTGTATGGAACTGCTGCCATTTGCCTACTGATGTACCTTAATCCTACCGAATAACGCCTAAATCCTGAGTGGAGCTAATTGTTCCAATTGTGCCCCTTGTGGAACCTGTTAAATTCCTTTGATTGAGTTGTCATTTGTTCAGCTGTTTAAGAATGTATTTCTTGCTTTGACCGGAACAGTCCCCGGCCCATACCGCTGGCGTTATCCACCCGCAGGTGGAAGCTGAATACCTGAGTGAACTATCACTCTTCCCCTTCCGAGAACATCCAGCACCCATTAATACGACCCCCGCAGAGCAGAGTGTGCCAGCCGCTGTTCCGAGTGTACGCCCATTCTACAACAGGCAGGACAACATCAATTTAAGTCCAATTTCTCCCCCCACCAGGGGAGTACCTGCTTCTTGTTACATTCACTGTGCAACAACCATTTCCCCCAGGATTCACCTAATGCATCCCTGCCCGTACGAAAGAGGAGTTTGCCGAAGAATGACTGTGACAACTGTACCACCCGTACATTTCCTCCATTATCATGAAGAGGGGCACTGCACACTGCATTGGCCCACTGTGCCATGCCGGCCACTAAATTATCTACAGGACCAGCACCTATATTCAATATTGGACTTCAGAGCAGAAGAATTTTCCGGGCACCTGTCCTCATTCTTTTACTAAGGAAGCACTGCCACGGAATACCGATCACAGGTAAAATCCTCAAGATCGCCAGCTTGTACTGTATATGTGCCAACTAGTATGGACACTTAGGACTGAGCGTATGCACGTTAGCAACCCCAGCAAAGCTAGACAGTTGCACTGGAACTGAAGCCAGATATGTATAGACCACCCTTATTTATGGAAACTCGCACCTGTAAGCAACCTGTTACCGATACCCCATATAGGGTAAATAAATACCATCTGGGCCGGAAGCAGCACAATCTGCCCCCTAGTGATAAAGCGCCACAAACATACGAAGTGTTCCATAATGCATTTGACAAAACACAGTCCCGCTGACACTGAAATGAAAAAGATCTGCGTCTATAGATTTTTGGCTATTAAAAACAGCTCCCATATTGTAGACGGATTTGTTCACAATACCGTGTCTGATCATAATTGCAGAAATAAATCGCCACCCGTTATTAGGGGTTGCTTGCTTTAAAATGCATTCTGTTCCTGAGGCTTATTCCATGTTAAATGTGCTATACGCCAGCAGAAGCCCTTATCGATCAGAAAGTATAGGTGATATGTGACCGCAAGGGAAAGGACCTTACTTTGCCTATAAATACCGTGAAAGCGAGTGATTTTAGTAATTACCATTGCCTGTGAAATATACTCCAATAAATTGCCCCCGTTAACGGGATGTGTTTTTCTTATCCATTTCCTACTGAAAACCCACTGCATGTTAAAACCGTAATAATGTGCCTATAAATACTTGGCCAGTTAGGAAAGCCACCCTAAGTAAGAGTGATGTTAGAAATTACCATTGCCTGTGGAATATGCCACCAATAAATCGCTCAGTTAATGAGATGCGTTTTCCCTTTGCAATTTCTTCTAAACGCCCACTCCATGCTAATTTGGGCACCCCACCCGACCTTCCAAGGACTGGTGCTTTTACTGGAAAAGAGAAACTTAGAATATAAATACTCGACAAATAAGCAACGCCCAGTAAATCTCTACAAATTATTGGGATCAGAAATTGAAATGTATTTTGTTTATACAAATTATTGGGATGATAATTTGAAATGTATTTCCGTTTTAGAGTCCACTACCTGTTAAATGTGCCTGACACCATCGGCTCTTACCAAGTACTACTGACCCAAAACCCCACATTGCATGTGGATTATGTTTTAAGCCATGTTTTAAGGAAATCGCTACTTGGAATCGGGATGAGCTTTTAAAATGCATTCCTTTACCCATGCCCGCTCCCTGTTAAGTGCAGAGTAAACCAGCAGCACTTGCAGAGTGACTTGCACTTGCACTTGCACCGTGCATTTTCTACCACCCAAAAGTGCATCTAGGAGTTGAATACCACCTGCTTATGGACCAACCGATTGTGCTCATTTGCCTTCCTGCGCAAAGATGAAAGGGTAGGCCAATGACGTCTGCACCAACCCATCCATATTACTGCCACAAAGCATGCCTTGCCCTTGCACCGTGCATTTTCTACCACCCAAAAGGGCATCTAGGTGTTGAATACCACATGCTTATGGACCAACTGAATTGTGCTTACTTGCCTACCTGCGCAAAGATGAAAGGGTAATCAAATGCCTTCTGCATCCAACCCAACCATATTACTGCCACAAAGCATAACTTGCACTTGCACCATGCATTTCCTCCACCCAAAAGTGGCATCTAGATGCTGAATAACAGATGCTTATTGACAAACTGAATTGTGCTGATTTGCCTATCAGCGCAAAGATGAAGGGGTAGTGTTACATCTTTATTCCTCCTTCTTACCCTCCCTCTCTATCCTTCCTCCTTTGTTACATCACCTGGTTCCTTGCCAACCCTGGCATGCGCTATGTTTACTTTCCATTGACATTCTAGATTCCACAAGGTTGTGTCATACTGATATCTTGTCTGTTGCCCAGTTGCATCTGGAGCTGTTAATGGATGGACCTACATTGCTGTGCTGAAACTGAAAATAAACCTTCTTCAAAACTAAGAATATTGGATTCATTTCAACATTTGGCGACGAGCTGAAGAACCACTCTTGTCATATACATCAGCACAGGTACAGAGTGTTTCTTGAACCCATGGAGAAAATTTAAAAGTATTGTACCAGTTCCACCATACTTTATTGGAAATCCATTTGTTTTTTAATCTACTTTATTGGAACTTAAAAGCACACTAGTATACTCCCTACTAGTCTCATCACTGCTCACCTTTAAACCCCTTATACCAGTGATCTGATAGCACCTGCGGATGTATTTCATCTTTATTGTGTCTTGATTGCACCAGCGGGAGAGTCTGTGTTAGCAGTGTCATCTGTATGTGCATTTTAGTGATGCGACTGCACCGGCGGCTGCTTTGATAACTGAGTTGTGCTCTGATTGCACCCGCGGCAGAGATTATTTCTATAACTGTGTGTGAGACGCGGCATCATCAGTGCGTATATTTCAGTGAGGTGACTGCACCGGCGGCTGCTTTGAATACTGCACTGTGCTCTGATTGCACCCGCGGCAGAGATTACTTCGATAGCGGTGTGTGCCGGCTCTGCACCGCATCTTTTCACCAAGCCATTCCTGTGGCAGCCTGCGATTTTATTTTGTCAGTAAGCGCCCCTGCAACTTGCTTGGTGAGCGCCGCTGCAGCCAGCTTGCGTTTGCAGCGTTTGCACACTCTACAATTTTTGTTAACGATCTCAGCCTACCGTATTTCTTTGAAGGCCTGATCCGTCAGTTTATTTTTCTGTTGGACATCCTTTGAATTCCCCACGCACGCTCCATTTCCAGACACGTCACTGCAATACGTGCACCTCCGACTTCAATCCCGGCTGTCTCTACAATCTACGCTCACGTCCAAAACGTGCAACGTCATCAGCGACCATCTTGGTTACCGCGGTAACCAGGAACTCTTTTCAAGAAACATATCGGGACCGCTATTTCGCAAAAGAAGCTTATTTAAGTATATTTAATACTAATTCAATCAAATTTTTTTGGGGGGGGGAATTCTCACTGTATGGTGTCAAGTTTACGTTAACTCATTTTCAGGAAAGTATCATTATACCTATGACTGTACAATATTCAAAAATGCAACACATGCGTAAGGTATTAATATGTGTTAAAGACCACTACATACACTTGGTATGTATTATATTCTAAATGTCACACGCTAGAAGTACTATCATATTACTACTTACTGTTCTATAAATCAGTTTATTATATTACACAATTCAAAATGCAGTTCGACCCACCAGCTAAGTTTTTACAATTAAAGGGGACCCACCTATACCATGGTCAAGGTGGAGGGAAGAATTCAGTACATATATGAAGGCCATAGATGGGGAACGAATGGGTGCAGAAAGGAAAAAAAGTATATTTTTACATTGTTTAGGCTCTGAGGGACAGGTAGTTTTTAGAACTTTACCACCTATGGCTGCACCTGACAACGAAAGTGGAGATAATTTCAATGTTTACACTGAGGCCTTAATGAGAATGGAGAAAAGATTTAAACCTGTTACAAGCATTGCCTTAAACAGATTTAAATTTTATACCAGAACACAAAAAGATGAAGAATCGTTCGATGATTTTTTGACAGCTTTAAGAGCTTTGTCCTTACACTGTAATTTTGGTCTTATCACTGATGAAATGATAAGAGATCAAATAATCGTACATGTAAAGAATAAGAAAATTCAAGAAAAATTATGGGTCATGGGAGATCCCAGTTTGACTCAAGCCATAGCTGAAGCCAAAGCATTAGAACAATCTGAAAAGTGGATGGAAGCTGTTAAACAAAAAGCTAATGTAACCACTAAGGAAGAAGAGATATGTGCCGTTAAACCCAAAAGTGAACAGCATCAAACACGTTACATACCTAACATGAGATTCAGTGGAAACAAACCACATTACACACAATTTCACAAAAGAAATGACATGGCCTTTAATCATAGTGTATGCTATAGGTGTGGCAGCAAGTCTCACATTGCTTCGTTTCCAGGATGTCCTGCAATAGGTAGAGAATGCAAAAACTGTGGCAGGACAGGACATTTCAGTAGCGTATGCAGGGATCACAAACGCAACACTACACAGGCACGTAGTGCAGTATCCTATGTTGTAGACAGTAAGGATGTTACACAACCTTGTGATCATACATCAGAAATGAACAAAGGATTTGTTGTATCTATTATTGATGGTGTTCCAGATAACATAATGAAATCTCCTAATTGTGAATTCCAAATTTTAGGAGAAAAACTCATACTTATGGTTGATTCGGGTTCTCCGTGGACAATCATCACACGTGAATACTTTCATGAACTATTAGGCCATGTGATACAGTATAACAGTTTACAACCATCTGATATAATAGCGGAGAGTTTTGATGGCACAAAAATTGATATTGAAGGTTTTTTTCAGGTAGAGTTACATTTCAAAGGTAGATGTGCAGTGGTGAAGTTATATATTACACCAAAAGGTGTTAATGTATTAGGATGGCGCGATCAATATAAATTAGGTTTAACATTAAACCCAAGGTCTAACGAACCAGTGTCATTATGTGATGATAAATTATTTAACAATATTGCAGTGGTCAACACAGAACTTGAATCGAACTGTAGGGAAGGAAACCTAGTTAGAAAATACAACAAAGTTTTTTGCAATGAATTAGGGAAATTGAAGAATTTTACTCATAAAATTATATTAAAAGAGAATGTTGTGCCAATTAAACAGAAAATTAGAGGAGTACCGATTAACATCAGGGAAGAACTCAGGGAAATGTTAAGGGAACTATCTGATGAAGGCATTATTGAAGCTATTGAATCTTCCGAATGGGTTTCACCCATTGTTTTGGTCCGCAAACCTGACCAAAAATTGAGAGTCTGTGTGGACTTGAGAGCCCTTAACTCAAACATTGTGGTGGATTGTCACCCTCTTCCGAATATCAACGAGGTAGTTTCTATGTTTGAAGGGGCACAAATTTTTCCACACTCGATTTACGTTCAGCTTATCATCAGATAGAATTAATGGAAGAGTCAAAAAAATATACAGCTTTTATCACACCGTTTGGTTTATATCAATACACAAGAATGCCCTTTGGGCTGGCGTCAGCAGCGTCAGTCTTTCAGAGGGTAATGTTTCACATTTTCAGGGACATAGATGAATATGTGAAATGCTTCCAGGACGATATTTTAATCTTTTCAAGAAATGAACCTGAGCATTTAATGCATTTAAATGAGGTTTGTAAGAGATTAGAGAATCATGGGCTCACGCTAAAGGCACACAAATGCAAGTTGTTTAAACGATCGGTTGAGTATTTGGGACATACGTTGTCCGGGGACGGAGTAATTCCAAAAAAACTAATGTTGATGCCATAGTTAAAGCTCCATCACCAGTAAACAAAGAACAACTCTTGTCATTCGCAGGGATGTGCGAATACTATAGTAAATTTGTAGAAGGATTTGCAACCAAAATGGAACCTCTAAGAGTTTTGTTAAGGCAGAATGTAAAATTTAGTTGGACAAAAGAACAACAAGGAGCTTTTGATAGTATAAAAAGAGATATTGTGAATGCACCCACTTTAAAACCCTTTCGCATGAAGAAAGAATGCATTATTACAGTGGATGCAAGTCTGTATGGTTTAGGCGGAGTTCTTTCACAAAAGGAAGGGAAGGATGAATGGAATGTCGCTTTTGCTTCGCGCACTTTAAATGAATGTGAGCGGAAATATGCCGTAATTGAAAGAGAACTTCTTGCATGCGTATGGGCAGTTGAACATTATAGGTTGTATGTGTGGGGCAGCAAGTTTACCCTTAGAACGGACCATAAACCGTTAGTCAACATTTTATCTACAGGTGGGGGCTGGAACTCCACAGCCAGAATTGCAAGGTTAACGTCTAAATTGCAAGAATATAATTTTAATACAGAGTATGTTCCTGGTAAGAAAAATGTCACTGCAGACTTTCTCTCTCGCTTACCCTGTGACCAAGATAAAGCTAATACCATCAAAGAATGTGATTTCGTTGTTAGCATTTGTGACATTGTTTCAAATCAATTTCAGGAAATCACGGAGGAAAAGTGGGATTATTGTGAACAACATGATGATAGGTGGAGCGAACTAAAAAATATGTTTTAAGCGGATGGCCAAAAAAATACGGTGAGATCAGATCTGGTACCATTTTTTAATGTATCTGGAGAATTAGACTTTGAGGGTAAGTTACTATTTAAGTCAGGGAAATGTGTACCGCCAAGAGGCATGCAAGACATCATACTTAATTTAGCCCACAAAACACATCCTGGTATATCATCCATGAAGCGTTTGGTTAGAAGTTTTTTGGTGGCCAGGAATGGATAGGTTTATAGATCGGGTTGTCAGGGAATGTCATGAATGTGTATCCAGTGAAAAAATGCTAAAATTGCACGTACCACCATTGAAGGTGGTTAAGTGGCCTGAAGTACCATGGCAAAAAGTGGCTTTTGATATATCAGGTCCTTTTAATGATTTACCGGAATATTCTCGTTTTGCTTTGGTCATGGTTGACTATCATTCCAAATGGCCAGAAGTGAAATTTGTGTCCAAAGCCACAACCAATGCAGTAATTGTTTTTTTAAGGAAATTTTTGCATCGCGAAGGATGCCCATCCATTTTAGTCACAGATAATGGGGTGCAGTTAACATCTGGAGAAATGGAAGGGTTCCTTAAAGAATGTGGTATTGAACATAAATGTACATCATTATATGAACCACATGAAAATGGGCAAGTGGAACGCTTTAATAGGGTTCTGAAAACTTTTGTGGTTGATTCATTAAAATTGGGCGGTAATTGGATGAACTCCTTGAGAGAAAAATTATGGGTCTATCGTATCACACCTCACTCTACGACAGAAGTCAGCCCGTTCAAGTTACTCAAAGGAAGAGATCCTGCATCACGTGTTTGTCCATGGTGGTTCAGGAACAAATGCCAAACTAAGTTTAATGATAAGGAATGTGTGCATGATACTGCAAAAAGAGTAGAAATAAAACAAGACAGAACTGTGAGATGGTACAATGATAAGTGGAAAACCAGAGTACACGGTTTCCAAGTTGGAGATTGGGTTAGAATTCTTAAACCTGGCATAATGAATAAGAGTACTAATAAATTTGGCAAACCTATTCAGATAAAAAAGTTTTCAGTAATAGTGTAATTACTCAAGACGGTAAAGTCTGGAATGTAAGGAAAATAGCTAAGTGTCCTAGCAATGACATTATCCAGCATAACAACTATAGGACAAACAATCAGTTGGATACCAAGACAGGTAATGGAGTAAACAATGAGACGGTGGCCTCAAGAGTCAAATTATCTGATCGAATGAGACAAATGCCAAAAAGGTTTGATGATTTTATTTAGTGTCACGTTGACATTTTGCTATTATTAATTAGGGGATGTGTTACATCTTTATTCCTCCTTCTTACCCTCCCTCTCTATCCTTCCTCCTTTGTTACATCACCTGGTTCCTTGCCAACCCTGGCATGCGCTATGTTTACTTTCCATTGACATTCTAGATTCCACAAGGTTGTGTCATACTGATATCTTGTCTGTTGCCCAGTTGCATCTGGAGCTGTTAATGGATGGACCTACATTGCTGTGCTGAAACTGAAAATAAACCTTCTTCAAAACTAAGAATATTGGATTCATTTCAACAGGTAGGCAAATGACGTCTGCATCCAGCCCATCCATACTACTGCCACAAAGCATGACTTGCCCTTGCACCCTGCATTTTCTACCACCCAAAAGGGCATCTAGGTGTTGAATACTACATGCTTATGGACCAACTGAATTGTGCTTACTTGCCTACCTGCGCAAAGATGAAAGGGTTGTCAAATGCTGTCTGCATCCAACCCAACCATATTACTGCCACAAAGCATAACTTGCACTTGCACCATGCATTTCCTCCACCCAAAAGTGGCATCTAGATGCTGAATAACAGATGCTTATTGACAAACTGAATTGTGCTGATTTGCCTATCAGCGCAAAGATGAAGGGGTCGGCAAATGACGTCTGCATCCAGCCCATCCATATTACTGCCACAAAGCATGACTTGCCCTTGCACCCTGCATTTTCCCCCCCAAACGGGGCATCTAGGTGCTGAATAACAGATGCTTATCGACCAACTGAATTGTGCTTACTTGCCTACCTGCGCAAAGATGAAAGGGTAATCAAATGCCTTCTGCATCCAACCCAACCATATTACTGCCACAAAGCATAACTTGCACTTGCACCATGCATTTCCTCCACCCAAAAGTGGCATCTAGATGCTGAATAACAGATGCTTATTGACAAACTGAATTGTGCTGATTTGCCTATCAGCGCAAAGATGAAGGGGTAGGCAAATGACGTCTGCATCCAGCCCATCCATATTACTGCCACAAAGCATGACTTGCCCTTGCACCCTGCATTTTCTACCACCCAAAAGGGCATCTAGGTGTTGAATACTACATGCTTATGGACCAACTGAATTGTGCTTACTTGCCTACCTGCGCAAAGATGAAAGGGTAGTCAAATGCTGTCTGCATCCAACCCAACCATATTACTGCCACAAAGCATAACTTGCACTTGCACCATGCATTTCCTCCACCCAAAAGTGGCATCTAGATGCTGAATAACAGATGCTTATTGACAAACTGAATTGTGCTGATTTGCCTATCAGCGCAAAGATGAAGGGGTCGGCAAATGACGTCTGCATCCAGCCCATCCATATTACTGCCACAAAGCATGACTTGCCCTTGCACCCTGCATTTTCCCCCCCAAACGGGGCATCTAGGTGCTGAATAACAGATGCTTATCGACCAACTGAATTGTGCTTACTTGCCTACCTGCGCAAAGATGAAAGGGTAGTCAAATGCCGTCTGCATCAAACCCAACCATATTACTGCCACAAAGCATAACTTGCGCTTGCACCATGCATTTCCTCCACCCAAAAGTGGCATCTAGATGCTGAATAACAGATGCTTATTGACAAACTGAATTGTGCTGATTTGCCTATCAGCGCAAAGATGAAGGGGTAGGCAAATGACGTCTGCATCCAGCCCATCCATATTACTGCCACAAAGCATAACTTGCACTTGCACCATGCATTTCCTCCACCCAAAAGTGGCATCTAGATGCTGAATAACAGATGCTTATTGACAAACTGAATTGTGCTGATTTGCCTATCAGCGCAAAGATGAAGGGGTAGGCAAATGACGTCTGCATCCAGCCCATCCATATTACTGCCACAAAGCATGACTTGACCTTGCACCCTGCATTTTCCCCCCCAAACGGGGCATCTAGGTGCTGAATAACAGATGCTTATCGACCAACTGAATTGTGCTGATTTGCCTATCAGCGCAAAGATGAAGGGGTAGGCAAATGACGTCTGCATCCAGCCCATCCATATTACTGCCACAAAGCATGACTTGCCCCTGCACCCTGCATTTTCCCCCCACACAGGGCATCTAGGTGCTGAATAACAGAAGCTTATCGACCAACTGAATTGTGCTTATTTGCCTGCCTGCGCAAAAATGAAGGGCTACGTGTACTCGCCGGTAATTGAACCTGTGACCAAGAGGTGAACACGGGACCCCGACATGGATACGTTAATCCACTACTGCACCCGGCCCGGCTAGGTGACGGACACAGCCATTACTGAACATAATAAACAAAAAGGTGCACACTTTCCAGATTGCGAAAAATTCCTAAGGCATTAAATTGTAACCCCAATTAACAACACGTTTGTGGCAAATACTTGACGCTATGACAACGTAATCCAAAAAAACTTCCACGTAACAGCACCCAATCCTTTCAGTCGGGAAATAGCCGTGAAGCATTTTGATCAAGGGAAGTACCGTATTCAGCGCCTTCCAACTGCCATTCGTCATTGCTATGGCTCTGGTACCCCTAAATGGCTTTTTGTACTCATAAATTATCCCCCCGCATGGAATCGACACACCGAAACAACTGCCACATTTTTCTGCCCCGATTAAACAGGTTCAGCAACCTACCTCCCATTAGGCCCTGCCGCCTCTGTGTAATTTTGCCTCAACCTCTACTTTACTACCATAAATCTGGCATCCCGTAGGCTATGGCTCCAATGGAGTATCTCTGCAAGGCACCTACATATTGCACGAGGCAAGGGTGACCCGTTTCCTTTTGTGGGCCAGAACTTAGAGACCCTCCCCCTGTAACCTGTGACCTGTCCATTAACAATAAAAACTCCAATTGTGAGGCCGCGTTTACACGCTGAAGCAAGGTACATTGAGGAAAAGGATGAGACTGCGTTCTGCAACCGGCCCTGATTCTGCCCCAGGACACAACTGGCACGTGAAAGTGTTGACTTGTAGGTCTGCCTTGCCACCGGCATACAGTAACTAGGTTGTAATAACCCCGAAGGTCTGACAACTGTCAATGACCATGGAATGCGGACCTGTTCAGATACTTGAGCGGGCTTTCCTGCCCCCCGCATCTTTAACAACACTGCGAGGTGTTATTGATGGAAGATATAGTCAGCAGAAGATCTTCCAATGTAAAACTATAATACCCGTTGAGATGTAACAAAGCCACCCGGGCGCGGTGTGCAGCAACCTGACCAACGCACTGCCCCCCCAAAGGAACTGTACGACCAACTCTTTACAGCACGTGTGATTGCTTCGCGACCACTGAACCGCACACCCTGGCCCAGGCCGCCCCCCGCAACCAACAGTAATTAAAACTGTTTGCGTCAAACAGCGCGACACACAGTACTCCAAAATACCACTTCTAAAACACTGTCACGTTTAGTAAACCTACCTAGAGCCAACAAAAGCCGTAAAGTCAGGATAAACTATAGACTGTATGTTCATGCAGATCTGAGAAGAATAAGATGCAGTGTCGGGAAAATTAAACAGGAGCGTAGCAATTAGTAAGTCAAAGACGCCCCCAGTAAGGATAGTTCTATCTCTTTCACTCCAAAGTCAGAACGGTAATAAGGCAGCATAAACAGTTCGGTAGAATATTCCAAGTATCATCCAATACATGGCAATAGACCCGATTCAGGCGGGAGACTCCCGGTTCTTAAAGCCAAAAATGGCTTTATTTTGGCTGTCTCCCACCTGAAATCTCCACTTCTTCCATAGAAGTCAATGGGTGAAATGCATTCACCGGTTTAACTTTTCTAAATCTCCCACTTTCCTTTCCTAAAATGTTTGCATGTATGTTAACAGACATCCGGTAATCAAATAAAGGTGTCTGTACCTCACCGCGTAAGAAGAGGCCAGGAGATAACCAGACGACTGCGGGTGCAACGCCAAAGGTCCGAGAGGATTGTTCCCCCAAATTGTAAAGAATGGAAGCCGCATAACCTAGGGAAGATGTAGATTTAATATTAGAAAGAGTACTCAGTCCGCACCTTGCAGTGTACGCCAGCATTCTGGCGCTCAACGAGCGTACCCTTCCCATGATTCCCCATACCAGGTGCCGACTGAGGAATTTTAGAATGCGACCCCACAGTTCAGTCTGGTAAATCTGAAGTCAAGGAGTCAAAACAATCCCACTCACTTCGACCCATCACTACTTAGTAAAGGAAAGGACTTATATTATATAACGCATAACTAAGAAACAGGCATCAAACAGCGCTTCTTTATATCCGCGCGACCCCGAGCCTAGGTCGAAACCTATACCACGAGGCCACGCCCCCTACATTCAGGCGCGCTCTACACCCCTCAGGAACCGCAACAAAGACATTGCAGCTGTCTGAATCGAAACCCCTACCGCGAAGCCACGCCCCCTACACCCGGGCGCGCTCTCCACCCATCGGGACAGCAACAAAGGCACAGATAACGGCCTCATGTACCTACCTCGATACAACAATCTCGGTAGAAGGACGTCGCTGTCCCAGGCCACACTAACCGCTCCCCCGCTACCCCAGCGGTCCCTTAACAAGTATTATATTTTGTACCTTAAGGGCATTTGTTCATCTGTAGTCCCTGCACAGCAAACTCCGTGCGGTCCCCATCTATGATTAAAAACGCCCATTATGCGGGCAATAAAGAGCATCAAAGCGCGAGAACGGGGAGACCACGCGACCCGCCCAGAGCCACAGGATGGCGAGCGTCGCCGCCGAGACCCGAAGCCGGTCCCCATCCGACCGAGCACCGACGTGAACCCATTCCCAAGAGGACAGAACCCAGTCCCCTCCAAGACTATATCCCTTGGATGTGTAGAGCGCGGCACTCTCTAGAGCGGCGCCCCGATTTTACATAAACGATCCATTACTACAAAAGCCCTTTAAGAGGGCACATACTACGCCACGGCCCCCTCAAACCCAGCTTGCCACACAACGCCAGCCGCCAACCGGACACTTCTCTCTCCATCGACGACGCGTCTGTAGCCCTGCTGTGGTCTGAAGGGACAAAGAGAATGAAAACACCCCGGTCACAGCCTTAAATACCTGCTACGTTTCATTTTCCTGTGCCACCTCCCCATGACATCACCACGGCCAGCCTTTCCATAACCAGCCCTCCCCTTTTTCAGGGCCCCGGAGGAGGCTCAGCCCCGTGGCGCTACTAAGGGCGCGGGGGGCGCCTGCTCATATGCTTCAAACTGGTCCATTCACCACTGAGGGAGAACTGTAGGTATTACAAAAGTGATCGGAGTCAGTCAGACGAGACCTATAATGAGTGCACGAAGTGGCTAGAGATAGTTTTGAGCCCATTGGAGGGAGTTCAGAAGTCTCACTCAAATGTATTGTATCCCGCAGTTTCTTACATCATCAAAGAG
This sequence comes from Calotriton arnoldi, assembly GCA_963921515.1. Lineage (NCBI taxonomy): Eukaryota > Metazoa > Chordata > Amphibia > Caudata > Salamandridae > Calotriton > Calotriton arnoldi. The sequence continues at coordinate 177,882 of CAWUFW010008308.1, forward strand.
ACACAACTCATTTAGAATCTACATTGTTCCCACAGTCAGCCAAACTTATGAGTTCGATCCTGCAGTCACCCCAGTTAAAAAACTGGTGGATGCCATTGCTGGGCATGACCGGCATAACATGTAGGATCACCTCATGATTGCTCATCGCGGGAAGCGGTCAGGTCATCACCTCTCCTGGGTTTGATATGTTTTATGGTGGGGGGGGGAATGTAGCTCCCAGCATGTAGTGATAAGTGTGCTTATTTAACAAGGTGTTCACCAAACATTTTCAAAAACTCACACAGACACCACAGTATTTGAATTACCAAAACAACAACAAAAGCAAAAAATTAGGAAGCCAAATGGTTACTTGTGATCAGCCACTCAGAGTATAAATTTTACCTATTTTAGAGTTAGGATCATGTGGGGTTTAATTACACAATGTGACAACGAAAAAATGGCTGGACAGCCGTTTTGATGGCAGTTTCTTAAAGATGAGTCAAATTTAACTACATAATAGACATAGTTTGTTTGACAAAAACCAATAGTTTATTGTGAATGTCTATTGAGCTGTGTCCAAGGGATTTCATCACTGAGTTGGGACAAGGCAAATAACATGAATGTAAGTGGCTGATGGCTATGGCACTTATGCTTTTCGCACAATTTGTTTATAACAAAATGTGTCCTTGTGTCAAAAATTGACACGAAAACTCATTACACACTAAGATATTGTGCTAAATTGCAGACTTGCAGTTCACGTAATTACTCGCAATTTTCCCAAAATTCTATGTAATTATGACAAAGCAAATTAAGTGAATTTCGCACACCACTAATACACCATATTTACTACTGCAACCAGTGACCTTCAGCAGATAAAGCAGTCCCCCCCCGGCCCAATGACTAACTCTGTACAGTCATAAAAAGTGTTTTCCCAGCCCATAGGGGTCCTGTCATTTTTCCAATAATCATCCCATCAGTAACAGAAAGCCAACTAGACCGCAGGGTACATTTTCACCCTGCCATGACCAAAGAAAGAGGCCTAGATCACAACATCCCAGGGTCTGAGATAGATGTGGCTGCACCAGTGAGAAAGGGGAGACTGTCATCTCTTCAACTGTATGCCTCACAAAATGATTACTGATACCACCAGGACCATGATTGGTGAGCACAGATATTTCTAGTGTGGTGCCAACACCCTTCTAAAGGATTTATGCTCCAGAATTATGGTTCTGAATCTATCTAAGAGAAAGATGTATTTTGGGAGGGGCGTACTCGAAAGTAAAGTCGGTGGGATTTTTCATCACCTGATTTACCCTTTTCATGGGACCTGAAATGCCCCAGGGACATCACAACTCATTTTAAGTCAAGCAATAAATTAATAGAAGCACAGAATCGGGGCTTCCTGGGGCAAGGTGTACTTTGTTCTGCACTCTATGCACCGCCTATGTTTTAACTCCTCTGAGAAACACTTTAGTTGGTGTTACTCTGTGATCCACCCAACTCAGAGGGTCTACTTCACAATGGTAACTCACACTTTTGAGTAACTGTACAAGTTTGAGTTAAAGCGTACTACTTTTTGGTATACACAAACACTGAGTGTAAGTTGCTACTAAAAAAACAGTTAGTACAGCACTACACATGACCTCTCACTTGTACAACATATGGTCAATAAAAAATAAAGGAGGTAGGGAATTAAAACAATTATGTTAAATGAAATTATTTAAAAGAGTTAAAAATATAAATAGGTAAGCATTACAGTTTAAAATTCTTGATAAAAAATAGTACGTATGTATTATTTAATTATAAAATGCTTTAATACCATATTTTGAATTTTTTAAACTATTTTTTCATTGTGACTTTGCTCCAGATTTGGAAACACTAGTAGTAAGGAAAGGAAGGAAAATGTTGGTTAGACAGCAGAGCAAAACAATCTTGTGTCACAAAGCTCAGCTCTTGACCCTGTTTTTATTTTTGTGCGTGACCAAAATTGATCCCCTGTGCCATGGCGATATTTAATGTCCCCAGTGTGGATGAATTCTGGGCTAATCACTTTTTTGGGAGTTGCCACTGAAAATCCTCTAGCCACCCTGGAATTCTTTCTAGAATCTTCTATGATCATCTCTAGAGATTTGAGGCCTGTGAGCCAATGCACAAACCTCGAATCTCAGAGATTCTCAGGACCACTCAAATGTCTGAGTCTCTCCCTGGGATTTCATGGGTCCCCCAACTTGAAAAAGAAAAACTAGTCTCAGCCCTGATCTTAGTGGAAGGAGGACTTTATGATTATTTTTTTTATCCTATAGTTTTGTGAAAAACATATATTTTCTTCCATGTTGCTGGGTGAATTTCAGCTTTTCATACAGAGTTCCTCTCGCTCTCAATTTCTCTCTCGCTGTCTTGCTTTAATATATGAAATTGCCATTTATCTTTATACATATTGTATTAGCTCTGCCAACAAAGTATTACTATGATTTGGCACATGGTGCAACTGAGGTCAGTGCCCCTCAGCAGTGGTGGCTGCTGCCAATATAAAGTGGTGGGGTAGCGGGGGTGAGGATAATAATAAATAGAAAAGAAGACTTATCTACTGGCTGCCACAGTGCTCCTCTGCTCCTTGGGCCACACAGTATAGACTCCCCACCCAACCCAGACGCTGCTCTCATGCTATTACCAAGCATGAGAGAAGCGCATGGATTGGTCTAGATGGGCTGGTTTGACGCTCGCTCAGGCAAAGGGAGCCTGTGCCTTTTCTCCACCCGGCTGTGCAACACAGCTGGAGAAACTTAAGTACGCATGCCAGTTTGGCCGTCCTAAGATGGCTGGCGAAACCGACATGCGCATTACTGTGCACACCACTCTCCTCCCTGCCGTGGCCTGTCCCCGCCCCGCCCTGCACTTACATGGCTCTCTGAGCAAGGTGATCTGACAGAAATAACCGAAGACCACAACCTGTATCCACAGTTGGCTATCCATGCTCATAGGGTGACAGGGAACATGGCCTGACCAAAAGGTGCACTGGGTGCTTAGCTCTTGCTGGTCTTGGTCAAAGGCTACACCCCCTTCAGCATTGAGGAAAATGACATAACCAAATTCCATACGAATATGTGAAAACAAAACCCACGTTCACTGATATCACTAGATCAGTAACTTAGCACTATTGTAGGAAAGTAGGATCTGCTTCTTATGGTTACCCCCACTTTTTGGTTTTTTGCATCCACTATTTTGACTAGTCTGGCTGGGATCCTGCTATTCAGGACCCCAGCCTATCTGCTTTCTCCCTTAAATTGATATGTATGTACTTTGGTACAACTCCAGATTGGATACTGGGGTACCCTTATCAGTCCCTAGTATATGGTACACATGTACCCAGGGCATAGGTACCACAGAGGCCTCCCATGGGCTGAAGCATGTATTATGCCACCCTTGAGAGGCCACGCAAAATGGAACCTCAGGTCTGCTACTGCAGCCTGTGTAAGCTGGTGCTTGCACCACTTACGAGAGATATAGGTTCACTATATCTATATATGTCACTACACTTAAAACCTTATAAGTCTCCCCTATAGCAGGCCTTATCAATCCTGAAGGCAGGGTGCTGGGTTTTACATGAGAGGGTGCTCCTGCATGAGCAGAGCCCCTCTGCAGTCTTCGGAGACCATTCTCCCGGGCTGTACGTGATACTACCAGACATATAGGTAGAGGTGCATTATAACCTCGCGGTAAATGCTATCTCGAAAACGACTGCAACGAAGTATGTCGTGTTTGGTGTCAAACACCTTGGAATCATACCTCCACACCAGTAACTGGTATGGGAGGTATGATTCCTCCCCTCAGAACCGAGGTTCTGGGGGTACCTAAGTCTACCGGTACCAACTTTCTCGAGCCTTACAGCACAAAAGGGATGCTGCCAGCCACAGACACGAGTCTGCCCTCCTGCTGCTGCTGAGCCAAGCTCGAGCAGGGGAAGGCAGCACAATAGGCATCCTGTCACAGGGAGGTGTGACCACCTCCCAGACAGAATTTAGTGTATTGGGGCTGGGTGGGTGCACTGTCACAGTGCCAGAAAGTCATTTGGTGTCCCTGTTCATACTCCAGCTCAAACCAGTTCTGGGAGCCATTTGCTCCTGCTCTGGCGCGAGACTGGACAAAGGACTTGGGAGTAGCCTCCCCCTGTCCTGTCCCTCACCTAGGAGGGTCCCTAGAATCTGTCCAACCCTTTCCCGTGGGTATAAAATGGGTTACCTGGCTACAGGACATTAGATTTTACGTGGACAAAATTCTGCAGGAAGATACCACTACACTTCGACCGTCTGGACACGCTGGACTTCGCTGGACCTCCCTTGGGCTCGAATTCGTCTTCCCTTGGCGGCCCCAGTCTCGCCACTGTCTGTGATCCATACAGGCTCCGTGCAGGACCCTGTGGACCTCCAAGACAACAGAAGAATCTCCCTTGGAGTGAAGGAGTCACTCCCCTGCAAACGCAGGTACCGTAACGCGTCTGACCGGTTTGCTGATCCTGAGCTCCTGCGGACTCCGAAGGCTCCAGCAACACAGAAGGTAGGTTTCTGAAGGTCTCCGAGGTTGAGCTACCCTCTCACTGAGTTTGTGGCGGATATCCCTCGTGGGGACCGTATACCCGTACCCCTTATTTGCAACTGCACATACTAGTTGTCGTGCAACAATTCCGTGCATTGGGCCAGTCAGTCAGTCAGTCAAAAATCTTTATTCGGATTGTTGTCAGCCATAAAAGAAAACATCGTAAAAAAGACATTTACAACAAATAGGCAAATAATTTGAGTAATAAGATGTAAACAGCAGGTAATTATTCCATGGCAGCAGCAATTTCATTATCAGAATATCAATAATTTAAATAATATTTTCCACGATTAACATCTTAAAATATGAAAGCAAGAAATAGATAAATCCATAAAATCATTTTCCGACAATGTCCCGTGCTCGAACAGCCGAGGAAATATATCTGTAGATCATTAAACAGGTAAATTAATCTTTTAAAAGCTGGAGGTGATATAGTGCTGCCCGGCACTGTCTAATATTTAAAAATTTTAAAAGAGGGGTAATAAAAGCACGCTTAGGTGTAGTATAAAGTTTGCAAAAAAACATAAAATGTAAAGTGCTCTGGGCAGACTTTGAATCACATGGACACAAATCCAATTTAGCATCACAATAAACTTTGCGTGGGTAAGAAACCAAGAAATGTGAAATGCCAAACCTGAATCTAATAAGATAGAACAGTTTGGCATGGCTAAAATAGAAGGAAAGATAAGGCTCAATGCCTGGGGTGCAGACCAACAATGAGTGTTCTACAACACTCTTTTTGGCCTTCTCTGAGTTTTCTCTGGTAGAATATAAGTGCGTCAGAAGATCTCTTTTTAGCTTCGCTTTTGATATCTTAGCAATACTAATAATTGAAACAAGCAGCTGGGTTGCAGAGGATTGCACTGCCAGGACTAGTCACAATGGTAATAGGATATTGCCCACCTCAGATGGTCAGCTGCCACATGACCACAAAGTTCAACATTAATTCAAAGGGGTATGAGAGGCAATATCTATACAATGTAAAACATAAAGTATGTACATATAGCAAAAATTGAGGAAATCCACGTTGTTGTTTGTGATCTTAAGTTGTCTTTATTCAAGATGCACTCGGTTTTCATAAGAAGACAGCCAACGTGTTTCGCCCAGACATGGGCTTCTTCAGGGCAAAACAAATAGTAGTCAGAACGCCATGGGGTAAGGTACTCGTCCACTGGCTAATCAAGTCTGTGTCGGGACTATTGATATACGAGGAATCGACCTCTCAGGAATGAGGCAGAGGTAGTCCAATATTTTGGAGGGCACAGGTATCTGCTTCTGTTGCGCTAATCTGTATTCAAGGTAAAGGTATCCAAATGGAAAGCGAATTTGGATAAAGGAGCTCCGTGTTCGGGCAGTGTCCAGCGCCGTTAAGTCCTCGCTGGAGATAGTGGTTAAGATCACAAACAACAACGTGGATTTCCTCCATTTTTGCTATATGTACATACTTTATGTTTTACATTGTATAGAGATTGCCTCTCATACCCCTTTGAATTAATCTTAGCGATACTACCTGGGTTTTGAAAACAGTCCACCAGTCCCATAGTCTATAGCTGATTTTTTATAAAGCTTAGCCAAGGTATCTTTGTCTTGCACTCCAGTTTAAGGCAGTCTAAAATAATGGCACGATTTAATGCTGGTTCTTTCTTTGTCCAAATGGTATGCCACAGAAGTGTCGGGGCTAAGTGTGTGCGAAAAGATAAAGGGATCAGGCCGAGTCGCTATGGCAGACGGTAGCTGCAATGCTTTTAGGGACTGTCAGCAAGCGTTTCATAAACATGTTCTCGGCTCTTTGAAGATCCCCTGTATTGCAAAAGCCCCAGACTCCAGCACCATACAATGCGACAGCACATGAACGGGCTTTATAAATATTAATAATCGCATTGATTGGTTTTGAGCCTAGTTTTTTAGTGAATCTAAAAATTGCCTCCAGATTTTGATTAAAACTGCTAGTTCTTGATTCTACCAATTGATGCCAGGTACTTTTTTGATCAAAAAGAATCCCCAAATAGGAAAAAGTGGGAACATAAGACAATTTTTCATTATTTATAAAACAGGTTTTTAAAATGGTAGGGGATTTACCCACCACCATAGTATAAGATTTCCCTACATTAGTCTTCAGGTCAAGGTCATTCATAAAATCATTAAACCTGGTCAAAAGCCTCTGCAACCCCACCCCGGTTCTGGACATTAAAACGCAGTCATCGGCATAGAGTAATGCAGGTAGCGGCCTACTGCCTATCATGGGGGCGTCCACATTCCCATGTTTGATATGATTTTCTAAATCGTTTATATATAGGCAGAATAAAAAAGGAGCAAGAACGCAGCCCTGGTGGACCCCACGATTAATTTTTATTGGGGCCGTAAGTTCCCCACCCACTCCATAGCGGACTCTCCCTGTCATGTCCTGATGCATGGCTGCTAGAAAATGAACTATGGATGGTTCAATACCCATGTTCAGCATCTTTGCCCAGAGCCTTCCTCTCTGCACCCAGTCAAAAGCAGACGTCAAGTCCATGAACCCTAAATAAAGGGATCCGGGCTTGGCTAAAGTATATTTGCCTATGACCAGGTGCAGATTAAGGCATTGTTCTACCGTACCCAAGCCTCTCCTAAAACCGTATTGGATGTCTGAGAACTTCCCACTGTCAGTTACCCAGGCCTCCAACCGCTCTAATATTACCCTGCCCATCAATTTACAAGTACAGTCAATTAAGGAGATGGGCCGGTAACATTTGGGGTCAGACCTGTCCCCTTTTTTAAAAATGGGGACTATTGTCACAGTTCTCCATGAATCAGGGGGACCCTGAGCCGCATAGCAGCTTAAAATGTTTGTTAGCAGTGGGAGCCATAAAGGTGGATTAGCTAAAAACAGGTCCGCTGGGATGCCATCGGGGCCTGAGGCTTTGTTCTTCACTGTTTGATTTAGGGCCCTTTCTACCTCATCTAATGTCGGCTGTGTCAAAACTGATGCCCCTTATTTAGAATTAAAATTGAATTGTGGCTCACTATTAGTGTTATATAGACCAGAAAAATGTTCTACCCAAATTTCAGGCATGATTGTGACGTCAATGTTGCCATTACTAGAGCTATTGAAATAATCCTGATTAATAGTTTGCCAGAAGAGTCTTGAGTCTCTGCTCTGGCATGCTACGTGGAGTTGTTCCCAGGCTTCTTGTCTTATCTCTAATTTGCGTCTCACTAACGCCTGTTTGTATTCAAAACGTGACTGTTTTACTTCCAATTTATCTCGAGGTTTATTCTTCAGTGTCTTGATTAGTTTACTATGAGAGTGTGTACAGTCACTATTAAACCACCTTTTCTCGCTCAGAGGTCTTATTTTGTGTTTGCCAGTTAAGGCGGCATTAATGGTCTCGGTTATTGCCGAGAAGGATAAGAGCATAGATAGAGGATTTATGCTATCCTTCAGGCAATCTAGGACGTGTCTCATGTTAAGTGTTAAGATCTGCCGTAGGACAAGATCAGGGTTTATGGTGGATCACTTTCGCAATAACCCCTTATTTTTAACGTAAGTTATTGGACAAGTTTTAAAAGGTGTAGAATAATCATCCGATTGAATCTCTAATTCCAATGATAGCGGGTAATGATCACTAAAGCAAACCTTGTGTATATTAAAAGTCACCGATTGGGGTTTAAAGTAATCGGATAGAGCAATAAAATCAATCAAGGTCCCTTGGCCTCTCCCAACATATGAAACTAGTTCAAAACCATCTGAATGGGTAAAATCAAGTGTGAGTAAGAGGGAAAATTTCGACAATAATGAGTTAAAAATATTCCCACAAGGGTTGTGATTAAAGTGGCAACCGCCATCACTACCCCCATTTCCTAAGTGGCATGCAGACAGTTTAGATAGGGGGCATAATTTGCAATTAAAGTCGCCCCCCCATAGTACTATAAAATCCATATTTACCTCCTGTATGTGTCTGCACAGTGAATTTTCTAATTCTGGGGCAATGTCGGTATTCTTAATATTAAAATTATTATGATAAAAATTAACAAGATTCAAAGTCACAGTTTTTCTAAAAAGAATATTGATAATCTGAAAGTGTGGTGAATGAAGCTGGGTCTTGCCTACTCTGCCAGACAATGTCGTTGATACCAGAGTGAATAGTCCGCCCTTGGCATGACCACTTATGGCTGCATTGGCTGATGTATGAATAGAAACATAGCCATTAATGTGTGCGGGCTCTCTCAACCAAGTTTCTTGTAGGCACACAATACTATACTTTTGGATAAAGGAAACCCATTGTTCAGATTTTAACTTATTTGATAGCCCAGCAATATTCCAAAAAAAGGCTACATTAGACAGTTGTGCAATTGTAACTGCCAGACACTTCCTCTATACAATGTACAACTGGCTCACAAACGTCTTGGGGTGTCCTAGCCATGTCACGTGATACCACAGGTTGAGCCACCTCTCCAGGTGGGATAGCGTTTGATGCAGATGATACTGGCTCTATTGGGCTAGGCGAATTAAAACTAGCTGCGTGGGACACGACAATAGATGTTAAATTTCCCAGGCCACCCCTATGACATTCAGACAATGTATGTTTTAAGTCGTGCTTGGTCTGTCTTATACAACCATTGGCCAAGGGGTGTAGTCAGTCCACATAATCCAAAGGAGAAAAGCGATTATAGGTTGGAATTACAAAATCATGTATTGTATTAGCGGTTAATCCCTTGTCCCATGGGTGCTTGTGGTTTGTAGAAGTACCCTAATGGTACTGCCTTGATGGGGCCACTACCATTGTTGCCCCAGTAGAGCCTATCCATGAGTCAATGAACTAATGACCTGTTTTTAGAATTTACCACAATACAATCACCTAGCTCCATTTTGGCTTATGTGCCCACCAATGAAACCCGTTCGACATTATTTACATTGTGAAATAAGTGAAATAAGTCATCGCTTTTTGGCCAGTCCGCTGCTTTCGCCAGCCAGTATACAGTTTTATTTTTTAGCTGGTTCCAATCTTCCTCCTTATTAGATGACAGAGATGGTACATTCTTTAATACTATTACATATGGAGTGGCATCGGGTGGAAGATGAAGTATTCTTTTGTGGCTTTTCCTTGTACCAAGTTGACGAATGTTACAATGGCTGTCGACAGGTTTGTTAAGTTCCTTCTGTTTTTGCCCAGATATCATGACTGGCTGAGCACTAACTGGCACAAGGAGCCAGACATTTTACAGTATCAATGGCGATAACAGGGCCATCTTCCGAGGACAGAGCCAGGGGGGAAAGTACTGCATGCAGTATATCAGAATTAAGATTTGAATTTGGTGTAGTACTTATTCCAGAAGATAATTTAGATAGACTTGAGCCAATTAAAAATTTTAATGACACATCAATACTGTTCAGAATCCCTAAGAATGGTTCAAGTAGTGTCTTCATGACTACTTCCAAAGAACTGATGAGTTGTGTGTACAGCAGTGAATTCCCTATGGGTTCGTTTACTTTCAATCCTGCAACAGATTCTGGTTCTGAGTCTAAGGCCCTTGCGATCTTCCTTGCAGGGGGTGCCGGTGTTTTCTTGCGTGTTACCGGGGGCAATGCATCTTTTTTGGGCTTACCACACGCCTTTGACTTTTTCGGCGGGGGTGAGCATGAAGTATCTAAAAACCTGCCTTGCTTGTTAACGCTAATGTTAGACATATTTCTAGTGGCCTCCGAGCCCTTCAAAGCCGTGACACCTATAGCAGGGTCAAAGTTCCTCGAGTTACTACCCTCTGCTGGGCACTCCAGCTCTGGCTCCGGCAAAATGCTATTGTGTAAAGCCCGTTTTGTAGCCCTCAGTCTCTCCTCCACAGACTCAATCTCACTAGTGATGGCCCCCATCGCAGTTGTCAAAAAACTGGTAATTGTTGTAGTTAGTGGGCGATCCTTGCTGGAGGGCATAGTAGTTTTCCGCTTCCCCATCTCCTTACCTTTAATCAGATGTCGTTACCAAACCAAACGGCAAATCCAGAATCCAGGATCCAATGTAAGGGACATGGCCCAGCCCAGCCGCGGCCGGGCGCGGACAGGCGCAGACGGGCCTGCCCTTGGCCTGGGATTTGCTCGGGTGCAACCTGCGCAGCGGGAGCACAGTCCGGCTTTAAGCGCCAGCTGGCGCGGGTCACGTGACACGTGCGGCTCCTGCACAACGCGCTCTGGGCCTCGTAGTCCTCAGGTGCGGGCAGTGAAAGGTAAAGTGCTGTGTGCAAAAAGCAGGGGCTCCTGCACAGCGGGAGCACAGTCCGGCTTTAAGCGCCGGCTCGCGCGGGTCACGTGACGCGTGCGGCTCCTGCCGCAATGTGCTCTGGGCCTCGTAGTCCTCAGGTGCGGGCAGTGAAAGGTAAAGTGCTGTGTGCAAAAAGCAGGGGCCATTTGTAGCCCTGACCCCAGCGCATCTTTTCCGAGAAGGACTCCGGCATCCTCGCACTCTGTGCCATGCTAGCTGGTATCCTGCGAAACCGCCTGAGGTCCCCTCGCGACTCCTGTGCCTTCGGCCTGTGTGTCCACTTGAGGGTCAACTTTGCTTTATTTAGGCTCCACTGGTTGCTCCAGGCCTGCCCTGACTCCCCTTGCTGTGGTGAGTCTCCTGGTCCTTGCTGGGCCAGATCGACACCGAATTTGACCATCCACGTTGTTGCCGCTGCCAAGGCTTGATTGGTGCTCCCGCCGGACACCAACCCCTCAGCACTCGATATCCTTCGTGGGACAGCACGCCTCCGGCTCCTGGTCATCCTAGACGTCTCCGGGTCCTCGCAGCTGAAGAGTCAAGATCACCGTCATCACACCTGAAGCACCTGACATCGGTGGGCATTCGTCTACCGAGCCCCTGGTCACTTCAAAGTGACCCAGACTCTGTCCCCTCTGCTTTCAGGTTCTTCTCATCTAGAATACACGTTTGGATTCCATCGGACACTTTTCTTTCTTCCCTCAGCAGCATTTCTTTGTCGACATCCATAGAGAACGACAAGGGTTTCCGATGCCACTTCGTACCTATGCACCCGGCTGCTCTGGGATAGGTAACTCTGGTACAAAGGTATCCATGGGTGGGGTGGCTCTCCAAACTCTTAAGTTCCAAGGGTTGTTTTCGTAATCTGCTGGGAAGGGTCCTGAATCTCTAATTTTCCAACCGCGACTTTCCCATTGTGTTGTACGGAGCACGCGGTCATGTTCTCACACTGCACCCGTCCTCCGTGGGGTCCCTACACACTCACCTTGGGTGGTTCCTTGGGGTCCCAGCGATTCTACACCTTCTAGACTAGGTCTAGTCCTGAGTCGTGGTTCTTATACCACTTATTTAGTATATGGTTTGGTCTCCCCCGGGAGCCCACTGTGTATTGTACTACTTACGTTTGATTCTTTGCAACTGTATTAATTGATTTGTGTTCTATCCTCGTATAGAGGATACTAGAGAGTGTTATATATAATAAATACATATTTTTATAACTACTGTGTGGTTTCCCTTTCATTTAACCAATACTATAAGGTTGCATTCTGGTAAAACAAGGTGCTTAACATTCCTTCAAGACTTAGCCTGAAGGCTGCTCTCCATAGCTACCACTAGGATAGCTTTCAATAAAGGTTATCTTTGACCTAATCACCATAAGAGTTGTTTGGACTGGTACAAGGTGCCCACTTTAACTAGTGGACAGCATATACCAGGCCAACTTCTCACAACTATTATACAGTCATTAAAATTCCATTACACATTTCAATTAAAAGGAAGTTTTTGCTATGATCAAAAACCTAAAATCACTGAGAGTTAACAGTTATGTTTGCTAGTTAACCGTAACGTAACTCCCGCTAAGGCAGTGCTCGTGACTTCATACATGATGTGAAAGATGACTTCACAAATTACATCATAATTAACATCGGCACTCAGTCCGACTTGGCGCAAATGTGAACTTTTGAAACATCATGGAGAGATGACTATTTCTCCAATTATATATTTTCATTTTAATTCATATTTCAATGCCACACAACTAATAAGAAAAAGAAAAGACACAGACAGAAACGGATTTTATTGATTAGTTTTGGAACATACATTTTTTATTCTACTTTCAAGGTATTTCCAAAACAACATTTATCATTTTCCGCATTCATTATGTTCCTTCTTAAGGTTTAACTTGTATAATCAGATTTTTCTAGCAATGAATAATGTCTGAATAATTCAATAATGATTTTGTTGTGCTGGGTGGGATATTTATTTTGCCATCCTGCTATTGCTGGTTGATTTGAGAAATGCAAGCATAGTGCTGTTTCTATTTAATATTCTGAGCCAAACAACATTTCATATCGGCTTTATCAATTTTTGAGCGGAAATGTCATATTTATGTCAAACGCCTCTTTTATCAATTATAAATAAATGTAAAATCTTAAAGGCCAGGAATCTAAAAATGCATAATGTTGAAATATATGTCAAATATTTTTGCTAGAAAAAGAAAAGTCTGTAATAAATCAGGCTTTAGCCACTCATCACTTTCAGTAGATGTATTTTGCATCATTAAAAATGGCTGCCCTAACCTCTATTAGGGATCTACTGGCTTTCTATTGTTTGTGGAGCTCTTTGTGTTTTTCTTCTCTTTTAAGGTCCCACAAACCTAACTACACACAACTGTCACAGTGCAAAGTTCTTCATTTCTTTTGGTTGGAGTTGTCATCTGCGGAATTGTGGGTGGTAAATTTCCATAGAATAGATAATATTATTATTCATTACTCACTAACCGAGCAGCTTTTAATTCACATCTAATTATGTTTATGGTATATATGCCTTTCTGATGTTAGGTGGGAGCTGTCAAACCAGTTCTCAGAGACCTCTTGATCTCAGGAACATTCTAGCAATCATTTTGATAAGTATTGTGTTTTGTCCTGGAATCACAGAAATTAGATGCAAGTGTGTGGAATCACAGAAATTAGATGCAAGTGTGTGGAATCACAGAAATTAGATGCAAGTGTGTGGAATCACAGAAATTAGATGCAAGTGTGTGGAATCACAGAAATTAGATGCAAGTGTGTGCTCACTGAATTGTCAAGTACCTCTTAAGGCTTCGACTTTTAGCCGTGTGGTGAAGACTTAAGAGCCAGATTTATCATTGGATTGCATTGCCTTTGCGACTCTCATGGTGCCGTAAGGGCAATGTCATCCTTAAGTAAGATTTGCAAAGCAAGGCCACCTTACGTGGCCTTGCTCTGCTTGGTAAATCTGGAGTAATGCAAGGTAAAGCAACTCGCTGCCTTTCGTTACTCTGCCCTGGGAAGGTGTTCCATGGGTAGTGCATGGGGGTCCCCATGCATCCACTGAAGGATTTTGCTGCATTCCCACATTTACCAAGACTGGTAAAACTGGGAATGCATCAAAATCTATGTCTTGCCGATAGAAGCGGATTGAGGAGAAATAATCTTTACTTCTCCTCGTACTTTCCTCTTTCTTAGTGTGCTGCATTCTGCAGCACAGTTAGAAAGAGGCAAAAAAGCCTCTAAGAATTGTTTTTGTGCAGGAAGGTGCCCCTTTATGCACAAAAACAATCCTGCCAGCAACACAGGCACCCTTGCTCCATGACGCAAGGGTGCCTGTGTTGGCATTAGGCCTCCCGGAGTGCGCAAGGAGAGAGCATGAATGCGCAATATCTTGATAGATATGGTGCATTCCTGCCTTTTTCATTTGACTCAGAGCAGCACAGCAAGTTGTCTTGCTGCTTTGAGCCGCACCAAAGTTTGATACATCCGGTCTTTAGCGCCTCATTTTAAGTTTGGCAGAGCAGGACCCTTGGAAATTGGCGCGGAGATCTGGACAATTCGCAGAACCCCCTGATTATTTAGAGGTAGGGAAAACAATTGTGCACCAGTACGTCTTCACAGTCTCTGTCAGCACACAATCATTGGCAGTAGCCTGTCTGCCACAAGCAATTATCTTTAATACACAGGGAGGTCTGTCCAATTCAGGGTTGTCTTCCGGTTTCCCTCTCCAATTTTGGGGAACTATGAATCAGTGGATAAATGCTGTGACAAGCACTGTATAAAACATACATTTATAATGCTGTATGATATTGCAAACCAAGAAAAGGTGGTATATTGGGATTTGGTTTCTGTGTCTTTCATGTTTTCTCATAGTGTTTCCACACAATACTTTTATGTGTTTGTGTTATTCTTTCATTTCTCTAGTGGATCATTTTCATATGTTTTTCAGTATAGGCACACTAATATACCATATATCAGTGGCTTACCAGACTGATCCTCTATCTTGTACTGATGCAATGGTTCTTTCCAATATGTTTAAATTATCAGAATTCTAGCACCTGCAAGTAGAGTTTCAAACCTACTTTGTTGGGCAGTAGTGGAAAATACTTTGATTTGTCGGGGAAGGGCTAAATCTGGATGAGAACCAATGGTGGAATTTCCTGCACCATATACATAATATCGTGGAGAAAGTTCAGGGGTATATTTACGAGGGCATTGCGCCACAGGAATGCCACTTTTAATGATGTTCCTGTGGCGCAATGCCCTGCTCCATATTTACAAGGTGGCGTTAAGCCACTTAATGTGGCTTAAGGCCACCTTGGAAATATGCCCCTTACCGCAGCAGTTCGCTGCGGCAAAGGGCAGGCAATGGGTGTTGCTGTGGGCGTTCCACCGCAATACCCATTGCTTTTTTATGCTGCCCCCTATTAACAAGGGTGATGTAAATATGGGGCAGCACCAAAAATAAGACCAGGGAAAACCTGGTCTTAAACAGGCACAACAAGGGGAAATGAATAATTTCTCCTCGTTTTTGCTGTTTCTATGTGTGCTGCACTCTTCAGCACCCATAGAAAGAGCAAATCGCCATTAGTCATTGTTCATGTGTAGGAAGGTGTCCCATCCTGCACATAAACAATCATTAAAAAATGACGTTTTGCAGCTTCTATATGTGCTGCTTTCTGAAGCACACATAGAAGTTACAAATCGCCATTATTGATTGTTTATGTGCAGGAAGAGACACCTTCCTGCACATGAACAATCATGCCCTACAACGCAGGCACCCTTGCTCTATGGTGTAAGGGTGCCTGAGTTGGCGCTAGGCAGAAAAATTTAGTGCCAGCGCTAGGGAAAATGCAGTGGTGCATCACATGTTTGTAAATATGGCGCATCCCTGCGTTTTGAAACTGTTGCAGCACGGCGTTAGCAATTTTGGCTTAGCACCGCACTCCAACAGTTTCCTTGTAATTATGCCCAATGTGTCTTCCACAGACTTGAGGAGTTTCCATTACCACCCAACCCTACATCAGGTCAATAATGTATGATTTAGCAGAGAGTGTTAGCCAAGGAATCCATTATGAAACTAGCAGATTCACCGTTCATTCCTCCAGTAGCATTTCAAGAGATACACTTATATACGACCTGTGGAGATTCTTATGGGGAAGCCATTCACCCCGACAATTTACAGAGTTAATTATTCCAGAAATGGTGGCAGCTCAACTGCCCTCTCTCAAGTGTCTGAATATCTAACATGGCTGACAGGGGTGGCTGTGTGAAAGACTACAATGGCATGGAAGAAAGACGTTCATAAAAATGTGAATCTAATGCCAGTAATACCCTCGAAAGCACACCAGGCATATCAGCGAAACTAAGCATGGGTTTGGCAATAGGCTCCCAAATCAGGAGTACATTTCAATTTCCTATATTTAATGGTTGAAATTCCACCATCGGACATTGGTGGATTTTATTTTATTTATTTATTTTATTTATTTGCAGAGTTTTATATAGCGCTGGCTAGACCCGGAGGTATCAGAGCGCTTTGCATGAGGAATCAGCGAGTTACAGGTTACAAAATTACATCAGTTACAGGAGCCATGTATAAACATTGGAGAAAAACAGTGATTATACAATAACATAAGTTATTAGCGCATAGCATAGCCAGGACATACGTCTGATGGGGAATGGAAGGTAGAGTGGGAATGGTAAAAAGGGGTAAGGAAAGCAGATAGTGTCAGGCAGACCGGCAAGGGGGAAAGTACTTCAGGGGGACAAAGCAGTCAAAGAGAGAGATAGACAAAACCGTTTGGGGACCTGCGATCCAAAAACATCCCGTGTATCGGTGACAGAATATGATGAGAGAAAGGCTGGAAAGGGGGAGGCAGCCGCAGGATCACGGACGGAGGAGGCAGGGGAAGGAAGGAAAAACACAACGCGGAGACGAGGAAAAACAATGTCCAATGTCCGTCTGGGTAGGTGACGGCCGAGGGGGTGAACCAGAGCCAAACTCCTCTATAGCTGCCTAAACAGCTCCACCGGGCATCGGCCATGTTGCTCAGGCTCCGCGGTAAGTACAACATTCAAGGTTTCCGCCCGGAGGGCATCGTCAAAGTTCCATCGGCAGCACCAGTACCGGTGTTACAAGGAAGCGCCGCCCGCCTCACACTCCAGCTCGCCCCCAGGAGGGCCGAGCGCGCCATCGTAGTACATTTGATCTAGGCAGGAGAAGTTCTCCGCCACCAGTTAGACTTTGGCCAGGTTCCGACCCGAGTCTCCTGAACGCACTACGGAAGGTTTGTTTGCCTGCGATGATTTACTGATGCAGTGATGCAGTGTTTAGACATCGTGGGGTAGATATTCCAGATTTACCAGACGCTCGTGCATTTAGAGATTAGTGCATGGTTGTAGGGAGGAAGGCTCCCATGAAGCATGTAATGCCACCATCTTGTAAGGCAGTGCTTCAGAGTTAGTCCGGGGAGGCCGAGGGGTATTATGCTGTCCGTCGGTGGTTATGGAGAGAGCAGTTGTGGAGCGCACATATGATAAACAGCTAGATGCTGATTGCCTTGATCAGTGCACGAAATGCAGAATATTCGGCACACGTACGGTGAGCCAGTGTTCATAGAGCTGTGGCTGCCATATTAGGGTCAGGCATCTGCCAGCTCAAAGTTATTCCGCCTCTGTTTGTAGCCTGCCGCATGGAGCTCCCTCGTGGCCTCCCCCACTGCTGTTCTCTTCTCCGTTGTTGGCCCCTGCCTCTCCGCTCGCGCCAGACACTGCTGTCTGACTCACCGGATCGGCTCTTCCCGGTCGGGCCGCTGCGAGGCTCCTCCTTCCTCTTTCCGTCAGAGCTCCACTCCTCGCACCACTGCAGAGTGCTTGTATCCGCGCTCTGTAGGCGGCGAGTCGTCCGTTGCAGTGGAGGGGGGGGTTATTCCCTCCAGTCTTGGCTCCGGTGTGCTCTTCTTGCCGGGCCTTCTCCAATTAATGCGGCTCAGTAGGTCGCGGTCGCCATCTTGTTTCAGCGGCAGTCGGTCACTTGGGCCCGGTTCAATGCTAATCCGGCCCCTGCTGGGTTTGCACTCGGCACTGCTGCCTTCCCCGCTGTGCAGACTCTCCAAAACGCTGCTCAAAGTTCAGGTACGGTCTCCGGGTCTTATTAGCACGGCCCTGTGGTGGCGGAGTTTCCCACGCAAAGTGGCTCCTTCCATGTTGATGCAGCAACTTGGGTGGAGAATACTTGACTGTTTTGAGTTAATACTGTAAATGTGGTGGATCACCATAGACCATCTTGGAAAAGGGGGGATATCTGCCCCAATCATAAACAGATTAACCCGCCACTCAAACTGAAACTCAGGCTCTTCATCTCTTGAGCAAATCCAACTTGCACCACAAATGTTGCTTCTCCATGTTTTTTCCAACTGGAGAGTGTCATGGCGAGGCTGACCCTGGCAGAATCTGAAGCATTTTTTCTTAGCGTTGAAGCTAGTTGTCATCATTTTAAAATGTTTGTATTAAGTAAGAACTCGGATAAGGAAGATGGAGAAGAGGTCACACTTAGTTATTTTCAAGTAATCTTTTTTGACCAAAAACAATAGTTTGCTTTAGTATATGATGTAGGAGCTGACAGTGCTTAATTTCTGCAACATTTATGTGGCACGGTCTCACGCGTCACTCAGTTGCACAGCCCTTAAGTGAGATACTTATTCTTGCAATAAACCACAATTCGTCAAGTACTCCTCTTTGAACCAAGTTTTTATTTATTTTATTCCAAAATTCATCAATTTTTTGTTTATTCACTCCAAAGGTAGCGTTAATTCAAAATGACTCTTTTTTCAACTGACATCCACATGCCCATCCAGGCCTTATCAATGCCACATCAGAATTGATAGTTCGTTCTAAGTGATTTCATACTTTTAAACCCAATCCATTTCGGGCTTTTTTTCAGCCCTTCGTCAGGGGTAACTGCAAAGATAAATAGAACCTGTAAATATTCTGATTTTTACGTCTCAAAATGGCTTTCGTATCTAATTATACCTTGTGCTATTCAAAAACGTGCTATTTTAACACAAAATTCTCACTATATATTCACATAACTGAAATCATCATTTACATTGCTAATCGTTTCAAAATCATACGCCACCCTGCCCTTCTCCCAACGAATACTGTGTACCAATAAACTAATGCTGTGTACCAATAAACTAACGCTATAACAACCACCCCCTGCTTCTTTCTTGTTGTAACAAAGAATTTACCCCGTGCCCCATCGCCTAAGCCCATACATCAGTGCCCTTTTGCAAATACGTGCACAACAAAACAAAAACAACCAAACATTCACCTTCTGCGCGTTCTGACCAGCCACCATTGCTGCTTCCTTCCTCACCTCCACGTCCCACGTGTGAACCATCTATTTCAAACCGTGACTCAGAGTGGTTTTTGCAAAAGGGCACTGATGTATGGGCTTAGGCGATGGGGCACGGGGTAAATTCTTTGTTACAACAAGAAAGAAGCAGGGGGTGGTTGTTGTAGCGTTAGTTTATTGGTACACTGCGTTAGATTATTGGTACACAGTATTGGTTGGGAGAAGGGCAGGGTGGCGTATGATTTCGACACGATTAGCAATGTAAATGATGATTTCAGTTATGTGAATATATAGTGAGAATTTTGTGTTAAAATAGCACGTTTTTGAATAGCACAAGGTATAATTAGATACGAAAGGCATTTTGAGACGTAAAAATCAGAATATTTATGGGTTCTATTTATCTTTGCAGTTACCCCTGACAAAGGGCTGAAAAAAAGCCCAAAATGCATTGGGTTTAAAAGTATGAAATCACCTAGAATGAACTATCAATTCTGACGTGGCATTGATAAGGCCTGGATGGGCATGTGGATGTCAGTTGAAAAAAGAGTCATTTTGAATTAACGCTACCTTTGGAGTGAATAAACAAAAAATGGAGGAATTTTGGAATAAAATAAATAAAAACTTGGTGCAAAGAAGGAGTACTTGACGAATTGTGGTTTATTGCGAGAATAAGTATCTCACTTAAGGGCTGTGCAACTGAGTGACGCGTGAGACCGTGCCACATAAATTTTGCAGATTACATCCGTGGTTTTGAGGACAGATCATGGCATCAGTTTGCACGCCAAATATAACTTGGAACATTCTGAAAAGCGATTAACAGGAGGTGTGCATTCTACCACTATACTCACAGTGCTTAATTTCTGCCAGTGGTTACAGGAGATGGGCACCAGCACTTATTTTAAGGCACCTGAATGTATTTCTTATCATCATACGCTGACCTTGAGAAAGAGAAGCGAAAGCAGAAAAATGAGAAAGTACGAGGAAGAGCAGAGAGAAAGCTGGGATGAAAACTAACCTGAAAGAGAGATATTAAGGAACAGGAAGTGAAGGTAATGCAATCAAAACTAAGCAACTTTGTTAGCGGCACCGCCAGCATTGACCAGCACTGGTGGCGGCTCCAATGAAAAACTTTGGGCTGCTGAAGTTATTTGTATTTATTTATTCATTCTTACAAACTCCGCAATTCAATACGGTGGTGGTAGATGTCTTACAAAGGTACTTTTCAGTTGTGGCTATATGTGCCTTTTTAAAAGGTCATCTTGCTAAGTAACGAGTGTGAATAATGAAGATTACCAGTAAGTAATTGGGACATGTATTTTTCTACTGCAAGAGATTCTGTAAATCAAAGCAATCCCCGACTAGTAGTTCTCGCCTGTGCTGTACAATCTGTTTGATTATTCATTCATTCATTGTCAGGCACGAAGTTATCACTCCTGCAAACTATGAATCACAGAGATCACAATTAAGTACAACTGGAAAACATCTGATGTCGGGTTTCTTTGTAACATTTCTGTGACTTTTTAAAAGTCTTTTTAAACTCCCAGGAAAATTTAGAATGATGTGTTAGGGAGCATATTCTGCAACTGAAACAAAACTACATTTCGTAGTCATTTGCTTGCCTTCCGAAGTCGAATACCAGCTGTATTTTCCAATATATACACGGATTTTACCTGCAGTGCAAAAATCATAAACCAATTTGTATTTAAATGTCAACTGCCTTCCACTATGTACATTTCTTTGAGTTTCTGTTTTTTGTTTGTATTTTTATTTAGTTGTTCCAGAACACCAAAAGATGCACATAAGAAGATTCACTGAAAGTTGTTTAGAGAGAAAGGGGTATCATTTTGACCCTTGTAAAATCAGTAAATATAAGCAGAATCCCAATAAATACACATTTTCCCGGTTTGCTCAGATGTTGTTGGCAAGACTGCTTGTGTGACTGAGCATCTTTCACTGCAGGATGACCAACCCTATTTTAAGGAGGAAGGCATGGGCCCCCCGAAGTTTTGTGCAGTGTATGACCGTACCCGGCTTGGCAGGGATGCTGGCGGGATCCCTTTGACTCACGAGCCAACTCCTATGAAGCAAGAATGGAAAAACACAATACATTTGTGCCACTTCCTAGGTGCTGCACAACTGCTGTGCCTTTCATTAGCCTGTTTTCCCTTCGGCATTCATTGGTACTAGGGTACAGGCACAAAGACATTTTCTTAATTGCATGGGACCATACCCTCAAACAAATGAAGGAATGGACCTTTGACAAACTGCTGGCACGAAATGTCCCCCAACATGATTGGTATTCTAGATGGAGTCGTACAAGTGCCTGCAGCTTCTTCTGTGATACTGAAGTGCATTGGAGTGCAAAAAATGGGGCAAACGCCCGGTGTACCACCCGGCAATTGTATAATATATCACTTTATAGTTTTGTTTTTGTATTTAGACAGAGGCGGAAAAGGTACCTTTGTGGGAGGATAGGCAAGGTATTAGGATGGCGGATAATTTTTGATAATTTGGCATACAAAAAGAGAGATGCCCACAGGGTAATGGATTTACCCTCTTATCATGTATTCTACATATCCAATGGATCATCAGAGCCCGACAAGAGGATTTGAAGGTTACACCTAACAATAAAATTGCAGAAGAACATCTCTCAACATTGCTGAGTTTTGGAGTTTTCCACCTTAGGGCTCGAAGGGCATAAGTGTCAACTGACTGTCCACTTGTGCAGTTAATTTGATGTCATTTGGAGCCAGAGAACAGAGTTGAAAATAACCCCGTTATTGACAGTTGCCTATGTATAGAGCATCTTCCACATTGTCAGTCTTTTTAGCATTCTGTTTATTTGCAGACATCAAATCAAACCTGATCTAATGGGTTCTGTTACCATGGCAGGTACACAATTCAGAAACAGCGCTGATGGCTTGTTACAAATTTGAAATGCTCTCCAAAATTATATCATGATGTTTGACCATAATATTATTCTTGCATGGATGTAAGATATACACTTTTTGAAAAATATTTTTGAGGACAGTATATTTAACTTCAGTCTTGTCCCTAAGTGTTAAAGAGTAGTTGAAAAATTGTAACTTGTCATCACAGCATAATTTTCTTTTTTGCTATAGGTAGATTTACTTCTACGGCACAAGATTAGTACACCGGGTCTACCGTCCATCTCAGCCATAGTCATCTACAACAACACAGTGCTATGGACTGGAAACTTTGGAAAGAAAAATGGGTCAGACCCTTTGTCACTTCCTCCCAATGAATACACTGTGTACAGGTATGTTTACATTTTTAAATTACCTCAGTTTCCTAATAAAGTGATTTAGCAAAGTGTAAATAGAAATGGAACTATTCCTTTTTGAGTTTAAATCTTGGTCAATATACTTATGACAATAAAAAACCCATACCATATGTCTTTTCACCCAGTTTCAACGACTTCATCAAATGCAAGTGATATTAGAGTGGAATGGAATGTGAGTGGAGGGTAGTTAAAAATATATGGGTGGATCCAGGTGCTATTCATTGAGGAGCCTGAAAAATCTTTTTTGCCTCTATGTTGGCTTCTGAATGTGACTCACTTACATCCAGTGCTTAATTTGAGTGGGTGGTTGCATGTAGGGCCCACCAGCACTCATTTTTGGGGACTGGCAGTAATTTTACCTCAATAGACTTTGATACAAAGCAGGAGAGAGAAAAACACAAAAGGGAGAATGAAAGAGAACAAGAAAGACAAAAAATAGTGGCAAAGGTAGAAAGCAGGGATCAAAAAGAAGCTGCAAGAGTGAGATGAAGGGCAGGGAGTGTCTGATGGTGGACTAAGGAGGCATGAGGTAGAATCAAGGCTATGCAGCTTTGACATTTGGCTCAGGGCCTTTGAAAGCGTCGTCTGTGGGCTTTGGAGCATCTGCACTTACAAATTAAGCACTGCTCACATCCTCAGTGCCAATAGTGTTTTTTCTTCCTATTCCTTGTCAATAGCAACCAATTTCAGTAGCGAGTCAATTGCATCTCATATCTATCAAAGTTTTATCTTGGCTAGGTCCTGTAGAAAATTATTGATGTATTTACGTAGAGGTTCGTGGGTGGGATCTGAGCCAGATAATGCAGGGGTGAAAGGTATATCTATGACCCCTATGTGTCTTTGGTATCATGTTAATTTTGAAACACCTGGGATTTTCTTTAGTCAACAATTCTTATGTTTTTCACTAATCCAGATTAAACGCAGAACATTGTTCATTAGCCTTTAAGGTACTGATTACTAGTGGCCCTTAAATTTCGGTGGGCCAACTAACGATAGTTATTGGGCTGATTGAAATTACAAGCTTTGGTTTTTCACATTGAAATCTCTGAGTGAACAACTGGGGACATGTGGCAATCAGCATGAAAGCAATGATTCCCACATGGTATTCAACAGAAACGCATAATCCCCTTTATTTTGCTCCTCCCTTTATTACTGGGATCCACAGTAACAGTAATTCTGGGATTTGAACATGCCACTAATAACGAAGGCCTAGGAATTTTCTCAAATGCAGAAACTGATGGCTATTGACATGGAAATAGAATAAAATGCCACACTGCATTTTATCCCACACAGTGACAGGAGTAAAGCAGTAAAACAGACGCCCCTTAAGTATGAATCAAAAGAAAAGAACAAAGTTTACTTTTACGCTTGTTTCATTTCTCGTTTTTAAACTGTTTCATACAGTAGAATCAACATTAGTTAAATGGGCCATCTATGGGCTCTGAGTAAATCTCATATGGTCATATATAGGGCAACATTTGAAAAAGAGCTCACATAAAAAAATTAGACTTGGACGAAACAACTCATGACTTTCTAGGGCTTCGTTGATCTTCATGTGGAGAACACCAAGGTATGGTTCCCGATTATTGTGACCTAAATATTGTCTGATAAAATCTTGTGCCCTCAATATCATTTAGAAAATTATCACCCCATTGGAGTTAATGATAGAAAATCTACACTCAATGGAGCAACATTTTTGCAAACAATATTTAGTCCACAATATGTATCAGATTATATGATATGAAGATTCTGACATACAACCAAGGGACAAGGACAATTTAAGAAGTAAAATTGAGAATCTTGGCACGCAACAAGAGAGAGTGAAAAATGTTCTTGCTATCGTAACAGAAAATTTCAATTCTATTAAGGACTCGGAGGCGAGGATTAGGCTTATCTTTCTTGCTTTATTTCTCACAGCAGCCTTTATAGGAACATGCAACGTTAATAAACTACATTTCCCATCAGACATTGGGAAAGGAAACAGTCATTAAGGGCCTGATTACGATGTCAGGTGAATTGCCGCGGTCTCGGGACCGACTGACCTCGGTCCCATCCGAGGTATTGGGGGAGTCACCCTCGTCCAAGGGTGCTGGGGTGGAGGGCTCGGGGCCGGGGGAGGGGTTTGTCAAACTGAGGGAGTGAGGAGGATGGCAGGGACTGAATGAACGCCAGCTTAAGGCGCTCAAAGACGTCTATATCCATGCTTGTAGGCTCCGCGCACTTGCGCTTACTGCTTTGGGGGTGGGTAGAGGAGTGGTTGTCCCTGGGGGTCTGTGGGCCAGAGGCCTGGTTAGGTCTTCCCTCGACTCGAGGGGTCGAGGTACTGTGCCTGTAATTCCTCAATATGCTTCTCCAGGGGAGTCACCACATGAGACACTGCCCTGAAGATGGACACATCCATTATCTGACAAAAGCTGTCATCTATGGGCAGGTAAGCCACATCCTCCCCTTCCTCATAATACTCGTCATACTCATTATAGCTCTCCATGGGGCTGGATGTATAAACTGTAAAGTATGGGTATCAAAAACCCAAGCTGTGTCTCTGTTAACAGAGGAATGCCAACCGGCTCAGGGACCAGCAATCCCACGATCTAAAATAGAGCTGATGCGCTCTCCCGCCTGGGCAGTCCCTGAAGGCAATGCCATAAACACAATAGTCTTACCCGCGCTGCGGGTGTCAAGCTCCAGGCGGGGGCTCTCAAGTTGTGCCCAGACCAAGCAAACGATTTCACAGTCCCCGATACTGTTGCGGCCGGTCGTGTGTCGCTGAAACTTCCAGCGGAGAGACGCGTGGCCGCTCGGGAGGTAGACACGCTAAGTGCGCAAAGCTGCAGGACGGGGTCCCCTATCACTCGGAAGACCGCACTGACGAGCAGCTGCGAAGGAGTGAAGACCCTTCCCACGGCCGCTTACCACAGAATACTGGGCAATTTCAAGTACAGGATCACATGCATGCGGTAGCGCGGGTCATATAAGCTGCAAGCTAAGCATTCAAACGTTAAAACCAAACACCACCGGCAATAAATATACGAGACTAAATGGTACAAATCTGCAGGCTGCTGGAGCAGCAGAGAAAGAGGGATACAGATCGTCAACAGGAATGGTTAAAAGAGAGACATGGACCTGATTGGACACTTAATGATTGTTTCCTTTCCAAATGTCTAATGAGAAATGGAGTTTGTTAACGTTGCAAGTTCTTATAAAGGCTGCTGTGAGAAATAAAGCAGGAAAGATAAGCCTAATCCTCGCCTCCGTCCTGACATAGAATTCAATAAACACTCTATATTCAGACATCATCCCATTTCCCCTTTTCTACATGTGCAAGCTAGTGAACAGAACAAAAAATGACGATTGATTAACCTATACAACAAGCCAATAGACAAGCACAACACTTTGTACTACACCAGTTGCCATCATACAATTCTCAAGGCACATCGGTTTTTGAAATTTTCATTCATCAAAAGGATTGTTTCAGAAGTTGGTCAATATGATGCACAAAAATAAATTATGTGCAATAGGTTTAAAAGCCAAAGCTATTCTGATGAAACATTGAACAAGTTAAAACCAAAATGACCAACAGAAAACGACAGTGGCGGCTGGAAAGTCCCCCGATTAGAGGGGTGGGAAAAAGATTTAATACATTTAAAAAGAAAGTACTTAAGTACTATTAAATGCATAAAAAAATTGAAAGGTACTTACCATTTTCTAGAGGCACGTCCTCCTCGCTCCGGTCGTCTTCTTCTCCTGACGTGACCTCACGTCCAGCTGGGCTCAACCAATCCTGGCGCTGCATGTGAGCAGTGCCAAGATTGGAGGGAGCGGCATCTCTAGCCTCTCCCGAGGACAGTAGAGGCCTGTGTAGGCTTTCAAGCCAGCTGACCAAGACAGCCGGGTTGAGAGGGTTATAGTGCGCATGTAAGGCTGGCCTTCGCAAGACGGTCGGCCAAAGGGACATGCTCACTATAACCTAGTGCACAGTCAGGCAGCCCACCACTGCTGCCACTCAACTGGGCCACCGACGGAAAATAAAATGGTAATGACCATTACCATTTTATTTTTTGTCTCTGATGGAATTAAGTGGGGCGATGCTCTTCCGTTCAAACGGAGGAGCCGCCCCTGGAAAACGAGAAATGTAAATGTCTATCAAAAAGAAAATAGGTTAAATATAGTTTATAGTGAAATATTCCTCTCAAAGTGTGAGGCTAACCTTAAGCATCAAAGCATGCTTAGATTACAATTTCCGACGGATTTTCAAAGAATAACCATTATTCATTTACCAACGCAATGTAAACATCAAAGAAATAATAGCGAAGTCTAAACAAATATGGAAGGACACTGCACCCTTGACAAAAAGTAACGAGCACTGGCAAGGGCATTCGCACTCGGATTTGCCAATGTTGAGATAAAGACATGATGGATGTGCTTTGCCAATGCCAGATTGACAATGTTGAAAGTACAGAAAATAAAATACAAAAAGATTGTTTTCTATGCTTTCAAGCTGGTCACGTGTTGCCTGATACAACATGCAGTGCATTATCACTTGTTCCTTAATTGATGATGCAATGAATACGTGTCACACAATGCGGCACTATCTTGTTAGAATAGAAAAACATGTTTTCATTGTTTTCTGTACTTTGCAATGGAGTGTTGGCAAAGGCAAAAGCAACCCCCACCATGGAGAGTGGCAGCACTGTTAGTGCAGCGAGGCAACATCCAAGGCATCACCAAGGCCGTCCTCAGTCACCCAACCCAACATAGGGGAGCACTGGGAGGGTGAGAAGGGAGTGGCGGGAACAACACCGAGACTGGATTTGTCAGGTCAAAACATCCATGTAGGGGAGGAAAAGAAAAATCAAGTTAAAGAACTATGCTGCTTTGACAGGAGGAATTGCGTCTATAAATTAAGCAGTATTGTTATGAAGTGTTTTAGAAAAACTAATTGGACCGGGGACTATGTTGTTTGCTACCTATCTTTAATATCCACTTCAAGTTGTGTAAGAAAGGTTTGCACTAAAGCACACATCTTGTTGGAGTATTTGACAGTGCATTCTTATCATTTTGGACAGGATTGCTAGTCTCTCCAAGATCTTCCCCACTATCATGTTGTATCGGCTGTGGGAAGAGGGCAAAGTAAGCTCACTGGATGACCCTTTGGAGCGCTATGCCCCAAATTTCTCCATAAAAAACCCACTTGGTCGATTGCGGGAATCTGAACCGAAGCGCACTGTGGATGGGCTCCTGTTCCATGAGAGAGGATCCCGTCCAGTCAAAGCATCTCCCGTTACCCTCCGCCGTATGGCGAGTCAGCTTTCAGGTAACAATTGGTTCATGCCAATATCTTTTGTGACAATTGTCAAAAAAGCTTGGTAACTGATTTTCTTCTCCTTGTCTTTGCATTTAGTTATGAACTTCAGTATGAAAGTGTATTCTGTGCAGCAATGTGAGATAAAAGTATGTTCTCTCTCCAATAAATGCACAGCAAGCAATCTCCATATGCACATAGCAATGTAATACATACGTATTATGGGGAAACCCTCATCTTGTTGATGAGTAAGACTGTATTTGGTTAAAGGAAAAGACCTTGATTGAAAACCGAGTTTTAATATGATTGGGCAGTTATTTTGTCTAGGGAAATATCTGAAAAAATGGCATAAGCAACAAGTGATTTTGACTGGGAGAAGATAGCAGCGTTCTAGCTAAATTGGTAGAGGAATCACAGATTAACAAACTAGAGAGCCCTGGAAAACAAGATCTATAGAATTATAGATTGCTGGCTCTCAGTACCGGGATAGTTTTCCAAGTGAAATAGATACAACTGGAGTGAAACTCAAATGGTCTATTATGTCATTTGGAACACTGTGGTGGAAAACTCCACATTATTGCCAACTATTTATCTACAATTTAATGTTTTATATCTCTCAAATACTCATCACCTGCTGATTTGAACAGCTGTACAAGTATAAAGTCATTGGGGAGCACTTGTCAGGCCGCAAGGCACATTTAGGCACAAGAGCCTAGGAACTTGGAGGATATGGCACACAGGAAAGTAGAAAGTATGCATTCATACAAAAAGACTGCATTTCCCAGACACACATGCACAGCCCCAAACAATAGAGGACCAGCACAATCAGGCACACTACAGGTCAATAGTGGCAAACCAAGTATGCCCTTGTATGGCAACAGCACTTTTTGTGACTCTTTGCTGCTGGCTATAGTTTGCACTCAGCTTGTTCAACCAGTAGCCTTTTTTTCTTGCAGACCTTACTTCGTCTCTCTGTCGTACTCTCCCTCCTACCCATTTACTCCACCCACTTTCTCCTTTATGCTCCATTTATCCCTCCTCTTTGCTCTCTAATTGTTTTCTCATTGAGACCTAGCCGCTTGACTGATGCCCGGTGGAGCTACCTGATAGCTATAGAGGAGATGGGCTGTGGACTTCCCCCTCGGCCGTCACCTACCCAGCCGGACTTTGGGCAGACTCTCCTTCGTCACTCCATCCATCCTATCTCCATCCTTTCTCCCTCCTACACCTTTACCCCACCCCCTTTCCCTTCTAAGCTCCATTTATTTAATCTTCCGACGCTCTTGAAATGTTTTCTTGTAACTGATGTAACTTGTAACTGATGTAATTTTGTGGAACCTTATGTAAAGCGCTCTGATACCTCCGGGTCTAGCCAGCGCTATATAAAACTCAAATAAATAAATAAAAATAAATAAATACCTTATTCATTTCCTCTTGGTCCTCTGGTTCCCTTTCCCTTTGAGGATGAATCCTGCGTGTCACCCTCTTGTCAGTTTGTCTCCTTGTCTAGGCATTTTCTCTCCGAGTGCAGCATAGGTTTCCATCTTTGGCTCCTGGGCAATGTCCACGGTATGCTTGAAGCTACTTACAGGGTCCCCTCTGCTTGCACTGTGTAAGGATTGAACATTGTTACCCTTATGTCTAATGTTTATTCATTGTAGTCACCCATTCAGTAATTGAGTTCTCTCACCTTCAGGTGGAGACCTTGGTATCCTTAACTTTGCCCCAAGACTCTGTGGCACCGGAATCCATTCTGGGTTTTCCGAGAACCAGCCTGCAGGAGTGTGTCTCCGTAAGGCCTCACCCTGCACTGTACCTTAAAAATTAAACTTGGCTGGTGTCCTGACATCCACTTCACCAGCCTCTTGTAAACTCTCTCCACCCCCGGCCCCACCCAAATTACGAAAAATAAACAGGCTCCTTGCCACACTCCCCCAATAGCCTCTGCACTACTGTTCTGTATCCCACCCAATTACAAAAAATACCTTTCTTCCTGCCATCTCACCCCCACCCTCCTTGGGCCAAATACAAATAAATATCTGCCTATCTGCCATTTTGCCACTCTCCCAATCCACCTCCAATAGAGCCCTCCCCAGCCTAATGCAAAAAAACTGCTGTTTTGCCATCCTGTCCCATCCCCTTCCGAGCCTTCCTTCTGATTTGGTGCCATGCTCTCTGCCGTCAAAGCAAGTGCATGGAACTGATGCAGTCCTGGTTGCAGCTCAGTGAGAGCCGCTGCCTGTGTGAACTGCAATCCCCTGCTAGTAGCAGATATGCAGAGATGTTAGTGGTCGGAGGAGGAAGAGCACCGTCCATATTCCTTCACCTTACTCGAGTCTTCAGAGCCTAGTTAGTAAAAAACCAGGATTCCAATCTATTAATCTCTATAATGGCTTCTAGTGGAAGCCCTGCACTATAAACTACTGTTGCTTTTTCATCTCCAAACACAGGATGCAGCAGATTATGGAGTTACTTTCATTTGTAGGCCCCAGCAAAAGGAATTGTATGGTTTAGTCTTACAAGATCATTATATACTGTGGGCCCGATTCACAAAGGGGCTCCGCACTCATGGAGGAGGCCCTGTAGTCATGACGGGGACCCTCACTCATGGTGGGACCTCCGCAATGAGAAACTGCAGTTCGGAGGTTCCTCCACAAGTGCGGGCCCACCACCACGAGTGCGGAGTGTGTTACCTCCGCAATGAGAAACTGCAGTTCGGAGGTTCCGCCACAAGTGCGGGCCCACCACCACGAGTGCGGAGTGTGTGACCTTCTCAGGCGGGCCCTCCACCACGAGTGCGGAGTGTGTGACCTCCGCAATGAGAAACTGCAGTTCGGAGGTTCCGCCACAAGTGCGGGCCCCCTGCCTCGAGTGCAGAGGCCCTTTGAGAATCAGGCCCTGTATGTTTTCCTCTGGCACCATGAAAAGATGAACTCTCTTCAATAGGTGGATCTGAATAAATAAAGACTTATTGTAAGCTTTTTCCAAAGAGTTAGATAATGTCTTATGAAAAGCTTAAACAAGCAAACCTTATATAATGTGACTGAATGACAGTTTTTTATCTAAGGCTCATGGAAAATATTTCGAACATATTTCAGATGGAGTTTAGTTAATTCTTCACAGATACATGAGTGAAGTGAATGTTGCAAGCTTGGTTTCTGAAGTTTTGTGTAGCATGCTTCCTGGGGTTTGCAATTTTAGGGGTCATTTAGAAGACGGAAGATATCCTGTCTGCCAGCATCATGGTTCCCCATCCCCATTTCGGGTTTGGGGGAACTGGTGTAGCCTCATTTCCGTGAAATCCTTTACCCTATTGTCCATCTGCCACAGGACTGCTGGGTCACAGTGCCAGATTATTTAGGGTACATAAGAAACAATTTTCCTGGCATGCAGGAATTTTTCTCAGGGACATTTTCTTTCTGAAACAAACTCTCAGGGGCATATTTACAAGCCCCTAACACATCACTTTTTCTGACGGTCCGGTGGCGTTGCTCTCAACCCAATATTTACAAGGTGGGGTTAAGCCACAATGTGGCTTAACAGCACCTTCTAAATATGCCCCTTTACGCAGCAGTCTGCTGCGGCAAAGGAGCGGGCAATGGGTGTTGCTGTGAGTGTTCCACTGCAACACCCATTGCTGTATGACGCTGCCCCATACAAGGTATGGGGCAGAGCCAAAAATAAGACCCAGAAATACCTGGTCTTCAACAGGCGATACGAGGAGAAATGTTTTATTTCTCCTCGTATTTTGCTATTTCCATGTGTGCTGCATTCTGCAGCACACATAGAAACAGCAAATCGCCTGTAAAGATTGTTTATGTGCAGGAAGGTGTACCTTCCTGCACATAACCAATCACCCCTGCAGCGCAGGCACCCTTGCAACATGGTGCAAGGGTGCCTGCAGCTTTTTTAGCGCTAGGGGAAACATTGGGGTGCGCCATATTTTTGTAAAACAGCGCATCTCTGAGTTTAAAAAATGTCGGAGCGTGGTGTTAGCAATTTTGGAGTAACAGCGCTCCGACATTTTTTTGTAAATATCCCCCTCAATTTGAGAGATTGTACCAGAAAAACAAAAACCAATTGCAAGTGTGGTTGCCAGGTAGTTTTCTTTGCCTTCAGTGCTTCTCCCATAATGGCAGATGCATTGAAGGCATAGATATGGACTCCAGGCAGTTGCAATTCTCTAAGAATGGCACATGGTCCTCTACCGGGGCTACCAAGGCAGGTCATCCACTGACATGGGTGGGTTGGCAGGTCATCCCTTAGTGTAACATTTGAGAGGAAATTAATCCAGTGATTGATTACAGCAATATTTTACTTGCCTGTACTTCCTTGCTGCATAATGGCCGATATCTTGCACAAGTGTTTCTTGTGCCGTTCTGATCTGTTAACGCTTCCCAGATCTCTGTATAGTGCTGTATCTTCACAGGTGTGACTGCTTCCATTCTCTGATAGCGCGAGAAGGGAAATCTGAGCTGATGAACAGACATATTATGGTGATAACTGCGACTGGTCCCCCATGTGTATTAAGCCTTCGGCCCCTTCTGCTTTGATCCAACCACGCTCTGCATTCTGCCATTATATGGCCCATGTTTATCATGGTGTGAGAAGTTGGCCTGGTATATGCTGTCCACTAGTTAAAGTGGACACCTTGCACCAGTACAATTCGTCTCTTATGGTAGGTAGGTTTAAGACAACCTTTTTAGAAAGCTATCCTAGTGGTAGCTGTGGAGAGCAGCCTTCAGGCTAAGTCTTGGAGGAATGTAAAGCAGCTTGTTTTACCACACAATCTCCCGAATCACCAAATGAAAAGACACCACACAGGTATATATATCAAATATATATGTATTTATTACTAAACAACTCTCTACTAATCTCTTGTGAGATTAGAAGTCAGGAACATATGTACAAATCAACGTTTAACAATAAGTTAGCACAATCAAGTATCACAACCCTAGCTTGACTAGACACTGGGCCTAGAGCATGTAGAATCGAGGGACCCCAAGGAACCACCCAAGGTAGTTGTAGGAGACCCACAGGGGACGGATGCGGTGTTCAGACACCGATGCGAGTCCTGTACGAGTCTATGCGAAAGGACGCGATTGAGATATCAAAGTTAATGGACCCTTGCGTGTACGAGGCGAGAGCACTGACACGAACCCAGTACGAGTCGAAGGACGCGGTTACGGGTAGATTAGCAAGGGTGAAGGACGCGGTGTGTCTAATACCGACGCGACCCGCATATGAGTCAATGCGATAGTCGCAATTGGAAATTAGAAGAATAAGGACACTTCGGGAGTAGCTACAAGCAAGTCACTTACAGGGTAAGTAGTTCTAGGGCCAACACCCACAGGAGCACCGTAGTGCTGAAGTTACCTCACCCAGGGAAGCCGGGTGCATAGGTGTCCTTTGGTGTCGGGTCACGGCGTCGTTTTCAATGGGAGTCAGTGAAGACTTGCTGCTTGCGACGACAGGAGAAGTGTCCGGTGGAATCCAAGCCTGGATTCGGAAGGAGAAAGACCTGAAAGCAGAGGGGACAGTGTTCAAAGTCACTTGGCAGTGACCCGGGGCAAGGAAGATGGATGCCCACTGTCGTCGACAGGTTCAGGTCGTTAACGGGTGTCTTGACTCTTCGACCACGAGGTCCAGGAGGTGTCGACGATGACCAGGAGCTGGATTCGGCGTGTCCCACGAAGTCTGCAGCTTACTGCGGTGTCGGCGACCCGATTGGAGCCAACAAGCCTTGGTAACAGCAAGTCTTGTGGCGAAGACAAAAAGTCAACGGTGCAGACCAGCAAGGTCTGGGGGACTTACCCAGCAAGGGTAGGTCAGGGCAGGCCTGGAGCAACCAGGGGAGCCCTTTGGTTTTGTAGAAAAGTCTTCAGGGGACCCACAAGCCGACTGGCAAAGGATCGCAAAGACGCCTTGAGAGGATTCACTCAACAGGGGCCCACGGTCACTCGGGAGGGGTAGGCCTCTGATCTTGGGAGGAATCTCTGCTAGAGGCTGGGACCACACGTGGTCCAAAGCACAAGTTCGTAGAACGTCGTGAAGGGGTTGCACTCGAAAATAGTACACGGTACCCAGGGTCTACGGTTCCTCGTCACTCGTGGGGTCCACTTGCCTCAGCTTCGCTGGGGACTCACGATGGCCTTGGAGAAGTCAGGAAATCCTCTTCCTGGGCTGCAGGGACTTTGGGCTCCGGCGGGAGTGGCGTAGTTTGCAACCGTCGTTGCAGTTTTGGGTGCCTGCCAAGCAGGGGAGTCACTCCTTGACTCCAAGGGAGATTCTTCAGTCTTCCAGAGGTAGTGGAACGTCGAAGGTCCAGGATTCTTCTTCAGAGCGTCGTCCAGGGATATCTAGTTTGCAATGCACAGGTTCCCCATCTTATACTAAAAAGAAGGGAGGGACTAGCTTTATGACCCCACCTATGGGAGGGTCAGGGAAGTGGGTGGCTACACCCACTTCCCTTTGTCCAGTTTCGCACCAGAGCAGGGGCAGGTAGCCCCTGAGCCGGTTTGAACTGGTGTATGCACAGAGGAGCCTCCTGCTCCCCCAGTGCAGGACTTCAAAGCACTCTAGGATTGCACCCACCCATCCCCAATACACTAAACCCTGTCTGGGAGGTGGTCACACCCCCTTGGGACAGGATACCTATTGTTGGGCCTCCTCCACTGCGAGTGTCGGTCATCAGCAGGAGGGCAGCCCGGTGTCTGTGACTGGTGGCATCCATTTTGTGATGCCAGGGCTCTTCAGGATTCTACCGTGTTTCCACAGTAGGTACATGTCTATCCCTCTAGAAGGGTGGGATCATACTCCCACACCAGTTACTGGTGTGGGGGTATGATTCCAAAGTGTTTGACACCAAACACGACATGTTTTGATGCAGCCATTCCAAAGATAGCATTTACCGCGAGGATATAATGCACTTAAGAGTATATGGTTTGACCGCATTCACAAACAGCCCCAGAGAATAGACTCTGAGAGCTGCAGAGGGGCCCTGCTCAGGCAGAGGCACCCTCTCACATAGGAACTAAGCACCCTGCCCTCAGGATTGATAGGGCCTGCCTTAGGGGTGACTGATAAGTTTAAATGTGTGTGCAGGGGAGATATAGGGGACCTATATCTCAGTGAGGAGTGCTAGCACCTCCTCACCCAGGCTGCAGTAGCAGGCCTGTGGTGTCAGATTTAGTCTCCTTCCCAGGGGTGGCATAATACATGCTTCAGCCCCTGGTAGGCCTGTGAAGTACCTATGCCCTTGGTACCTAAGGTACCATGTAATAGGGACTCATAAGGTACCATAGTATCCAATCACTAGTGCACCTAGAGTGCACTCCAAGTCGTTTAGAGAGAACAGAGAGGCTGGGGCCCTGATTGGCAGGGTCCCAGCCAGACTATAGCCAGAAACCAGTGTAAACATCAGAAAAAAAAGTGGGGGCAACATAAGAGGCAGATCCTACTCTCCTAAAAAAAACAAAAAAACTGCAAGGTTCAGAATGCACAGCGGTGTTGGCTAAAATACCAGACTCTCTGAATGTGTCTCACATGGCATGGGCCACTTGTCCTCTCTTTGTGATCCCCTGAGGGGTCCAGCAATAATCATCTGTTTGTTTCTGAAAGCATCTGTCATTCCTGCAGTGAACGTGATGGCTTGGAGGACCTTGCCTTTTCAGAGGGCACAGTAGTATGGTAGGTTGTTACATTTCGATGTGACCATCTAAGAAATACTGGTGCCTGCACTGCTGTAAACATCGAGTGCGTTGATTTGTTCTTGAACAATGGCTATTTTTTTTATATGTTCTGATTGTGTATCTAATGTAAATTAAAAATAAATTAAAACATAGGATGTTTGTTAGTCCTTTTGTTAATCCAGTTGTTTAACCAGTTGTGATAGTTCATTCTATCTTTGCGATTGCCTTTTCTTGGCCTCAGCTGTCATTAGTTCATTAAATCTGAGCTGAATATTCTTCTCAAAATTAATAAAAACATTGCTTACTTATTTCATCCTATTATTCATATATTCGTTAATTTACATTTCTGTACCACAGGACCGCCAAAGCCTAAAATACTCATTAGTATTAAATACACTTCATTACATTCTCACAGTGATGTGAAACACTGACTATTTAATTAGTGTCATTACACTTGAGAGTAGTTCTTTTCTATTATTTATAAAGACAATTGGCTTGTAGATGTCTCTGCTGACACATTCCTGCGATTAACTACTGCCTCAGAACGTTTCTTCTTATTAGCACATCACAGTAAACTAACCCAGAGCTTAACATGGACAGTGTTTTTCAAATGAGGTGTGTAGATGTATATTACTCTTTGGAGTGGATATTGTTCTCCATTTTGTTTACTTGCCATATTGTTGTGGGGTTCGTGAGGATATGAAACCAAATTTGGCTGCCTGTGGTGGAACTTTTAATTTGTGCACAAGAGTATGTTGTGATATCACCCGTGAGTCACGCCTGCTTCTAAAATTATAGAATCATTGGAGGTGGTAGCAGAAGTGACATTGCTAAATAATTTGATCACCCAATGGAATGATAAAGATATGAAAAGAACCACGGTCCACATCAAAACCCCCCCTGACATGGAGGAACCCCCCTCTTAGTAACCTCCACAATCCTATTCACACTTCCCTGCTTTATAATGGTTTTCTTTTTAACCGGTTAATTCTAAATAATTAAGAAAGTAAAAGTTTATTTCGGAAAATTCATTCCATAAAACCTACACACAATAAAATAATGATTTAAATGCAATGTTACAAAATTGGTAAGAAAAGTTGTGATCACTTTAGGACCTAACATAGCATAACTCTCTTTAAAAACAATAAAATCACAAGATGGCTCTCTTTAAAAAGAAATAGATAGTTGAGCCGGTCCAGTAACCCCACCTAAAAAACAGACATGCGCAAAGGAGGCAAACTGTATAAGCAGCCCATTTTGGCCTGAGCTGGAGTTTAAGACCTTTAGCTTTCCTTATTAATCCGGCCATAAATAAAAATTTGCTTAGAGCAAAGACAATGTAAATAGTTGTGCTGCCCTTCAAGATTGTCATTGCCTCCTGGTATCTCCGGCAGCCATAGTACAAACAAATTGGGCGTATCCATTTCCCTCTAGGCTTTGCATATGGGCAGAAGAATAATGCATGGTGTATGGATTCCTTTGCAGCTAGCGAGCACATAGGGGTTACGGATGAGTGAACAACGCTCCTATTGGAATTCCATAGGGCAGTAAATGACCCCAGCTCCAGTGTATCATAGCAACGTTTTAGATATAAGGTTTTTGCTAGTTGCTGGAGTGGGAGGTCAAGAAAGGTTTCATAAAATGGGCGGTCCTTGATAGACAAAAATTGATCTCTCAGCGTACCAAGTGAGGAACTGCAAAAAAGACTAGTGTATATGTGCTCCCAGTAGCATTTTTTTAGCAGCAGATTAGAAGAAGCCTCCAACGAGGCGGGATCTGACCAAAAGGGTTCTAGGTCCAGTTTTTCAAACCGTCGGTGGGCATGTGTGAACCAGGGTAAAGTCAGGGCTTTGGCGAGGACCAGCAATTCCTTGACAGCCATCCAGTATAGCCTCAACTCTTCCGTGCTCCAGAGCCTCACACAATACAAAAGGGGCCTTAGTCTGGCTACTTCTCCCACTCTTTTTACGTTGACATCATAGAACATTGGTATTAAGGTAGTGCTCGATGGGAGATGGAGTAGTGAATGACAAACTTGTTTTCACTTATGGTGTAGTGTAGCTCCTATTTCCCTAATAGGCTCTGCGCATTGGAATAATATATCCTATAGGTTTGACATAGGACTAAGGTCAGTATGTCCCTATCGAGTATATTAAACTTAATTACTTGTGCCAGCTAGCTCAGAGGCCACTAGAAACTCCTTGACAACAAGAAGGAGTAGTTTCTGGCAGCCGCAAAACATGACCACTGTGTTTCCTTTACAATCAGAACGTGTCCCAGAGTCGTGGAAACAATAGATAACTATTTCACTCAGCTCAATCGTGCATGCTTAGTTTTCTCCAAGTTACACAGAAAGAACAGACGGGCGTTTTCAATAAAGGATTTATTGAACAGTCTTGTTTCTGATGTAAGTAAAATGTGCTGTTACGATCACAAGACAGTATGCGAGATAAATAATGTACAGTGTGAGCAGTAGAAATAAATAATACTGCGATAGCATTATCTTTTAGTACATATGCTGTTACATAAATAACACAGACTAAAAATGCGAGTACTCATACGATGCGTTGCTAAGCTTAGTTCTACCTCAATGTGCCTAACCTAACTTAGGTATAGGGAGAGGTATGAAGTAGGTGAAGTATTCCTTACTATGGTATACTAAGAGTATGTTAAGCCTAGTATGCCTAGTATGCCAAGAGTCCCTCTAGGTTCTTATCACCTCCATACCTGAAGAATGAGAGAGGTTGGAATCTCTTTGCCAGACTCGAACTCCAACACCCCGCAAGGGAAGTCAGATCACTGGAAGCTGGATTCTCTGCGTGCAGGGATGACAGCGTCTTTCTCAGTGCGTCAGGTCGGGAAACGGGCTCCTCTGAAGTCGAGGTCTCCTCTACTTTACAAGGGCTAGGGAAGGTATATTTATACCTGAGAGTACCTAGGAATGTTTAGTATTGACGTGAGTCGGACAGCTGAAAGACGCCATGAATGAACCCCTAAGGAATAACGGTTCATGCATAATATATGAGTCCTTGAAGAAATCAATAGTCCTGGGCTATGGAAACTCCCGCAGCCTAAGGGTCTGTTCTTCATGTACTGCTAGACGTTAGGGTGGACGGATGTCAGAGACCATGCCTGTATTTGGAGTGCACGGTTTAATGCCTAAATAAGGGCTGGGATTTTATGCCTATATAAGGGCAGGGCGAATTGTGCCTATATAAGGACATGATACTGGAAAGCCCGCTTATGGACACCCGAAGAGGAATACAACACCCACTCCATTTTCGTGTATACGATAATACTAAAATGCTAAACATTTAAAATGCTAAACATAAAAATGGAGCACCGCGATATATAAAAATATTTCTTAAAAATATTTAAAAACATAGTATAAAATGCAAAAGGTACTGTACATTTGAAGCAAATGCTTTTCATTTCAGGCATATAGTTTTGAAAATAGATGCAATTGGAATGAAATAAGCAGTAATATTTACATGTGACAAAAAAATGATCGATAAGTTGTTCAAAAATCAAAGTCATTTCATGTCATGAAAATCAATGAACTGTTTTTAGACACATAAGATGACTAAATGTCTGTGGAAGGACCGCCAAGTCTGTACTATAAGGCTAGTTCTACTTTAAGCAGATTGAAGTGCCATTTTCGCTCGAAAATGGGAAAAAGTTCAAATTTGGTAGAGTTCCAAGTTTTTGTAGAATGAAGGCCAAATTGTTACTGCATCTCTGGAACACTGTATGCTGAATTCAGTTTACGGGTCTGGTGTAAACATGAGATCATCTATTTCTATAGACAAAACATCGTCCACTGTAGTTGGTGTCAGTTGGAACACTTCGTGAAGTAGATTAATTGCACAGAGATGGGAAGCATCGCTTTCAGCATTGGTCGCAGCAGCAATGTTCGCGTTCGTTGTTACCTGTGTGCCTGTAGATCTTTCTCGTACCTCAGCAGCAGCCGGAAGCGTCTGTGAGATCTCAATGAATGCTGATATCAGGATAGGAAGCCTCTGGGGACAACACATAGCATGTGCCGTAATCTGGTCCAGCAGAGTATCGACATACGTTGGCGTATCCGATGGAAATGTTAGACAGGTGTCCAACACCCATTCTACACCGCATAGCAGGCATCGTAGAACAGGTAAGATGCAATCTTGCCAGATTGGTCTGAATGACAGGAACCACGTGGTATTAAGGTCCCGTAGACGATTTATGCCCAAAAGCTGTACTATTTGCTCACGGCACTTTCGTTCAAGGAGAGCTTTCTCCATTTCGCTCGGAGTGATGTCGGCGAATAGGCTGGCCATAGCGCAATAGCAGGAAGAGAAATAGAATTCCGGCAACAAGTGCTAGAATTAATGGTATGCCACCAAACACTGAATGTGCAAAGTTCGGGATGATTCCGAGTATTGCTTGGAAAGGTGCTAACAGACCGGAGCAGATGCTCTTAAATACATGTACAATTCCAGTTGTATCAGACATGTTGAAGATACGTGATATCATTTCTACGAAATGTATAGGGCAGTTTGTACGTATTAAAGTCTGTATCTCAGCCGAAGTCCTTGCTACTTGTAGATCATAGGTTTCTTTGGCCGAGGTCAAAGGCACTGTTTGCTGTAAAAGCATGGCTTTCATTCTGCTCAAAGTATCAAATCTTATAAAAGAGACGTTCAGCGAAGGCCATAGAGGCGACTCCCTGACTGTGTCTATTGGGCAAAACAATACTTGCATACAGCAAGTGACCCTGGAGTTGACCGTTACTAGATATGGGATGCCTGGCAGCATGCCACAGCAACTCTGATCATTCAACATGAGGTAACTCCCATTAGAAAGTTGTCCAAACGTTGGATTAATCACAGCAGCTGGTGTACTCTGCTGATGGCAAGACAAATTTGCCACAGAACCATTACAAGCCCCGTGTAAGGAAATGTCCTGACATATAAGTGAACCGCTTAGTGCACGTTTACAGTTTGTACCGCTCAAAAACACTTCACGATCCCCACTCCAACATCTATATGTATACAGTAAATCCCAAGATGTCTTAATGTATTCCTTACCCAACCTTTCATATTTGCCTGCTTGCATTTGTCTGAGGCAATACTGAAACTGAAAAGTACTCACAGGTAATGTTATTTTGCCAAGAATAAGCCATTCTGTAGCTGGTTTTTCTGCCACTGTGAATGGTAACTTTTCCAGTTTTTCAATGCTCAGCACTGTATACCTTGCTCCTCTTTGTGCCAATTCGATCTGTTTATCAGTGAGATTGTATTCTGCAAACAGAGCCGTTGTGTTGATAAACGCCAAGGCACATAGCCAGCTCGCAAAGATTGCAGCGTCCAGCTTAATAACATAATAGAACGTAATTGAGATTGGCCTTGTTGTAACATCGCCAAATCTTGTTCTAGTATGTCGATAGCAGAGGATACAATGCCGTCCAGTGAATATATTCTGGAGGACAAAGTTGTTAACCCATTGTCGACCACAGAGAGTGTTTTCTCTAAATTAATACGATCAAGTTCACGTATTCGTTCTGCAGCCTCCATCTGTGATACTTTCCATGCTTCATTGTAGGCAGCATAGATGCCGGCATATATGAAACGTTTTGACGCGGTTTTCTTGGTCCAAGCAAGAAATCCCTAAGGTCTGCGTCTTTACAAGTAAGGTTAAGTGTTGTTTCACATCCTGTAGTGTAGACTTATGCAGCCAATCGAGGCATAATTTTCCTACACTGTATGTTGTTAGTACCCCCGGATGTTGTCTTTGGACGTATCTTGGGTCTGGCCTATTAATAGTAAAGCCCTGAGTTTTATTCAGGAATCTTTCCTGACAGTTATTCGTGTCTGTGGGCCAGATCAACCATTTTTTCCAATCAGGATTAGATCTGTTGAGTTGTAGTATATTGTCAACTGTCACCACCGCCTGTGTATCGTTATTTCTTGCAGGTGTTGGTACAGAAGGTGTGTTCATCTATTTGATCTTGGCTAATCCAAGACAAGATGTTTGTTGGATTGTTTC
Organism: Calotriton arnoldi; assembly: GCA_963921515.1. Lineage (NCBI taxonomy): Eukaryota > Metazoa > Chordata > Amphibia > Caudata > Salamandridae > Calotriton > Calotriton arnoldi. Next base: position 219,378 of record CAWUFW010008308.1, read on the forward strand.
ATTCAAAAACATTATTTGTTCAGGGATGATACAGGCTCTAAATAAAGCTTCTATCCCCTGCACTTGCCAATCTTTAGTACCCCAGACTGTTTTGGTGTCTATTGCGTCTTTCCAAAAGTCGAAACCCTGTCTAGACAGTTGGGCATTAAAAATGCAGAGTAAATCTGTTTTGTATTTGTTAACATAATTTTCAGTCCTGTCTTGTTTACATTTTTATAGTAAAACATTTCTGGATCAGATGTATTGTAACCTGAAAAATATGGAAATTTACTAGCAAATGTTTTTGAACTACCTTTAGGTGGTGTAGGACAATGTTCCCATTGGTTAAACATAAACACATTTCTTGGATATGCAGTTTTATGCAAATAATGATGACCATAGTGGTTATAACAGTACATTTGTTCATAGTCTGATGAACCCTCTAAATATTCTTTTTTAGAAAATGCAGCAGATTTTTCTAGGTCAAACATAATGTCATTTACAGTCTCAAAGTCCCAGTCATCTGAATAGGTACTGGACGTAATTAGATCACTTAGTGAAATTTTAAACAAATGTGGAATGTTCAATTGTTCCGTCGGACCGAATATTTCAAAATCTGTTTTGTCCCACACTATACCATCGTGTATAGGAACAGCTGTGATGTTCACTGATGACAAGTCTCTTGCTTCACGATGGGAAGATTTATGAGGTTTCAAAAGTACGTTCACGCCTTTTCCTTCAGTGTTCACATGGATGTATCTGCCACTTATAAGCACGCTCACAGTTGTTACCAAAGCTAGCCAGAGCAGGAAAACAAAAAGTCCAGATATAATCCAGAGTTCAATCCATGGAGAAACCAAATAAGTCTTTTTCAAAAAGTGAAGAAAGTCTTGTACTTGCTGCTTGAATTCGAATGATACTGGCGTCGTTTCAGGTTCACTCGGATCTTCTGAGAACGTATCAAAGTCAATGAAATAGCCAGAAGCAGTCCTATCAATTGTTGGAATTGCATCATGATTTGTAGAAATCACTGGAACCAGTCGATCATGTGCTACGTTGGTGTAGACAGGTGTATTTGGACGAACTGTTACTTGGTGTTCAAGAGGGATGAGTTCCATAGCGTTGTTGCTTAGTCCTTCATCAGTTACAGCTGAATTCTCGATGGTTATCAGTCTTTCAGTCTGAACCTCTTGGATAGTAGCGAGAGGAGTGCGTCTGCTACTAGGTCGGAGTCCACGAGGCCTACTATTTAGTATTGGCCACATACTGTGGTTTGATCAGGTCGATGGACACAAATCTTTTCTCCTTTCTTCCAGCAAGGGGCGGCAGAAGTACTGTTCTTGTTCCTTGAACTGCTAGGACAGGTACTGGTTGTCTGTAAGAAGGTCCAAATTCCTTCTTGTCCGCAATTTTTCTCTGACTAGATCCCCAACTTTTGGAATCCAGACAGGCCTTGCTGGGACAGCCGGTTGATCCCCAGTGGTGGTTGGCTGTAGGAATACGTTGCTTTGTTTCGTTCTTAATTTGTTTAAGTCCTGTAAAACAGCCAAACGATCTTTGATATCAAAAGGTTTATTTTCCACCACTGTGCTTACGTGTTCAAGGTCCGGTACCCACATTCTTGTCCCAAATAGGACCTCATATGGAGTGACCCCCCCTAGAGAACTTCTTGGCAGATTATTCAAAGAGCGTTGTACCCCACTAAGGTGTTTGACCCACCCGTCACCCGAACCTAATACCCTAGCTGTTATAGACTGCTTTATGTCCCGGTTTTTCCTTTCCACAACAGAATTTTCCTCAGGATGGAATGGAGAGGAGTACCGCAATGCAATGCCCAGACTGGCCATGGCTTCTTTGTAAGCCCTAGAGCTAAACGCAGGACCCTGGTCAGAATATAGCGTGCCTATTGCGTATATGCCGATAAAGTCTCGCAAATCTTTTATAACAGTTCGAGCGTCAGCTGAGCGCTGAGGCCATAACCATAGGAACCTAGAGCATGAATCCACTGCAACCATGATATATTTATAGTTACCGTCCCTTTGCAAGGGACCGCAGTGGTCCAGGTAAACACAAGCTAATGGTTTGTCTGAAATTAACAGGGGTGTCTGCGCAGGACGTTTTACTGTTGAGACTTTCATCTGTTGGCAAATATCACATTCTAAAACATAGTTTTTAGTTTGTTTCCGAATGCCAGGCCACCAATATTTTTGCTTGAGTAAAGATACTGTTGCTGAAACACCTGCATGGGCAGAAGCCATCCCTTCGTGTGCTGCTAGGATTAGTCCTAATCTGCGTTCCTTGTTTGGAATTACCCTATCCCCCACTCCAGGGATTCGAGCAAAAGGAACGTTGTTCGCATCAATTACATAAGAGTACTTGAGTGGAAACTTTTTTGGTAACGCTGCACTGCTGCCTTTGCTTGAAGCATGGACAGCCAACATTATCTCACCGTCTATTTTTGTTTTGGAACGAGTGATCGCAGCTACGGCTTTGCGGCTTCATCAGCTAATGAATTCCCTGCAACGTGAACGCCATCACGTTGATGACTCAGTGTGTGGATCACGTGAGCCTTGGTAGTTCATTTTTCAACTGAACTACTTGTTCCCAAAGCATTTTGTGCTTTATTGTGCCACCTTTCGCATCTTTGAAACCATTTTCAAGCCAGTTTTGTATATAGTCATTATACGACTGAACACAGTAAAAGGAATCGCACACTATTAGTGTGGGGAATTCTCGATCTGTAATTTCAAGTGCCTGTTTGAATGCTTGTAGTTCAGCTCGCTGAGCCGTACAATCTCCTAGAGACTGTGTCTTAGTGACCATAGGTCTGAAGATGTCATTTCGCATGCGACCTTTAACGATTGCACACGCTGCACTGTAAGCTTGCTTACTCCCTATTGCGGGTTGTGCGGATCCGTCAGTGTAAATTATGAATTCGTACTGATCGAGAGGCAGAATTTCAGTAGGCAGGGGACATTCATGTTCATACTGTAGGAATGCTTGTGTTTTTAAATCTGGATCAAAAACATATTCAACATCTGTTGCAGCAAGAGAATTAACCCATTGTATCCATCTTGGATGTAATGCTTTAGCATTTGGAATGCTTGCTTTTGTGACTGCTTCTAAAGCTGGTACCGGGTTTACGACAATAATGCGTTTCCCTTGGGCTAAGGCTCTTTCTTTTGCTACAGCGGTTTGAACTGCTGTTAGAATTTTTTCAGTTGAACTGAAGCGCATTTCCGCTTGTGTGTACAAATGGGATTTGTATGCGATTGGTATTTTCTCACCCTCATTGAAGGTTAAGTAGGTGAATCCGCATTGACCCGAAATTATTCAGATCACCAAATTGCGTTGACTTACGCGTGTTTGTAAGTGATTTGTTGCTAACATGTTAGCTTGTAGTGAACGCAAGATTTCTGTGTGTTCCTGTGTCCAGTTTCTGATCGAAAAATCAGGTTTGATTAATGCGTAGAGAGGTTTAACCCTTTCTGCGTAATTTAGAATGTATGTTCTTCCAAAATTTAGGAAACCCAGGATGGATTGTAAGTTTTTGCGTTTTTGGAGGTTGGAGCAGCGCACACTTTTCTAAAAAGTTAGCTGTCAAGCTCTTGCCTTCACTTGAAAGCTCATATCCTAGAAATAGGACATTGAGATGGGCAATTCTGGACTTTTAAAGTTGAATTTGTAGCCCTCAGAGGCGAAACCCAATATAATGGTGCTCACCCTGTTCAAGTGTTTGTCCAGGTCATCGTCTGTCAGATATATGTCATCGACATAGGACAATGCCTCATTGTCATAAATTTGTAGTAACTCCATTACCCTCGCTGAGAATAAACCGGGACTATTCTTGAACCCTTGTGGGAGTCGACAAAAGTGACGCTGGGTCCCCATTATGGAGAATGCTGTTAAGTACCTGCTTTCAGGTGCTATGTTTTGACAAAAGAAACCATTTGAGATGTCTAATGTTGTTTTATATTTTTTACGCACAATGTTATTCATTAATGCTGTGCTGTGTGCATTTTGCACTGCAAAGGTTTTAGAACATGTGTTTAGGTGTCTGTAGTCCAAAACTAGACGATATGTTTTGTCTGGTTTGGAGACAGGAAACAAAGGATTGTTCATTGAGGAGGTGCATGTTTCAATTACCCCTTGGTATTCAAGTTGATCTAAGATCTCCCTGACCTGTTTTTTAGCTTCTTGCTTTATTGGGTACTGCCGTTGTGCAGTTGGTTCATGTTTCAGATGTATTTTATGGTGAGGTGAGTCCTCATCCCATCCTACATGATTTTTATATAATGCTGGGGCCTGGGCTACTGCCCATTTCCTGGCATATGTATATTTTAGGTGAATTGGAATATGGTTGGAGAAGGCAGGCATAATAATGTCCTCGCCATGTGGGCACTCCCTGACAAATTGTGGTGGCCAGTCTTTTTCTGCTAGAAGTATGTCATAGCCCTTTGATAGTCTTTCCCAAAAAAGTGCTTTCACCTGTCTAGGTTTGTCTCCTCCATCCGGAGTGTTATTTCAAATAACTTTTGTGGAGTACTAACCCTGGTGTCTACAGTTTCTACTGTGATGTACTCATTCAAGTCCACTATCTCCAGAAGTTCCCTCAGGTTCTGGCGAACTATTGTGACTTCTGCTGCACTGTCCAGCATGGTCTGAGCCCATTCTCCATTCTTGAGTTGTGTTCTCAGTATTCTCGGCATGTCTGATCTTTAGACCTGCTACTTTCTTTTGGAGAATTGAGGTTTTGCTTTAGTTTTTGGAGCGTGTTTGTCGTCTTTCGATTTCACGCGTTCTTCTCTATGTTCCGATCGTCCTCTTCTTTCCGAAGTCTGTGATCAGATCTGAAAGGGACGAGAGGAACGTATATCAGTATCTTGATACCTATCTGGTTTTCTCAAATTATCCCTATTCCTGAGGTTATACCTCCTTTCAGAGGGCTCCTTTGAGGAGACCTACCTCGGATTGAGAACGTTTCTCGGTTGATTTTTGTTTAGTAGACTCCCACTTCTTTTAGAAGATGTAGGAGTTTGTTTAATTGAGTCCTTCTCAGGACTTTCAGATAGCTTCGGCTTCACTGGTCTTCCACCCAAACTATCTCTGCCTAATTCTGCATAAGATTGTTCTATTATTCTGGGTAGCTCAGTTTGATGTTCTGTAACATCGAATTCCTTAATTTTTGGCGGATCGCCACTGCTGCTGCCTCCCCTTTAATATTAGATAATATTATTGTTGAGACCTGGTCGAAATTTTTCAGTAATTTCATACCTAAATTTAGAGCAGGCTCTGCCCCGTATTCGTTTTGAATTTGTTTGAGGACATCAGGTATTACCGCAATTGACGGAATGCCATGTGTTTTAGTATAGATGGCAGCAAAGACTGAGCCCCAAGTGGTGCAGTCTTTCAGTTGTGGTGTGATCCTCATTGGTAAACTGATTGTTAGGATTCTGTGTTTCTCATACGGGCTATTATTTGGAAATACTGCTTCGATTTGAGTAATTTTTTGAGCTATCCAGAATGGAATTTGCTCACGTTTTGTGGGCATTTTACCCATGACTGCGTATAGAGTCTGTGGTGTAATTTTTAGTGTATTCCCCTGTTGGGGAGTTGGATTTGGAAGTGTTAATGGTTGCTGGACTGTAAAAGTCTGCATGACATATTGGACCAATTGTCTGTAAATTTTTATTAACTCTTGTATTTGAGTAAGTAGTTCCTCATCTGACATTATATCCAGTTCAGGATGAGGTGTGTAGCCGGCTAAAATCGGCCATGTTGCTCCTGGTCTACCTAGTGGACCGAGCCTAGTAATATTTTTGTGATGTTTTAGGGCGCCTTTAAACCAGAGCTGATGCTCCTGGTATGTTAATGGAATTTCTATATCCTCGAAAGGAATGTATTCCTCTGGTGGTTCATCTTCTTTGTAGAAGTGAAATGTGTGTGATATTGGATTGCATTCAGGAAGTATTACCCATGAATAGAATACCTCTGTCTGAAAGGATTCATGTGCCTCTATCACGAAAACTGCTCTACCTCCTCTTGGCGGTAGGCCATGTTTTATAAGTTTTAGAGTGATGGCTCTTCTTAAGTTTTGAGGGATGTCTATAACACCCTCCTCGGTTTCATTTAAACCTGTAAAGTTAAAGACTGCTGCTTGGGCTTGATCAGCCGCAGCTCCACCGTTTCCAGTGTTATTTTCATTGTCAGGCATTTTGTTGTTTGAAAAATGTAGAACAAGTTTCAAGGAAACAAAGATAAGGTGCACAATATTTTGGAACACTGTATCCTTCAACGTTGAGCAAACCAAACAGCTAATATATAGGGTACTGCCCTATGTAGCCGTGGCGGATACTAAACCCTGCCCACTCCAGACGTCTTTTGGAGTATATGGGTAGGGGTCTTGAGAGAAAAGCACGGCTGAGTTACTCAGTATCTAACGTTGAATTACCGCCTTACCAAACCGTTGGGCGCCATGTAGTGTAGCTCCTATTTCCCTAATAGGCTCTGCACATTGTAATAATATATCCTATAGGTTTGACATAGGACTAAGGTCAGTATGTCCCTATCGAGTATATTAAACTTAATTACTTGTGCCAGCTAGCTCCGAGGCCACTAGAAACTCCTTGACAACAAGAAGGGAGTAGTTTCTGGCAGCCGCAAAACATGACCACTGTGTTTCCCTTTGCAATCAGAACGTGTCCCAGAGTCGTGGAAACAATAGATAACTATTTCACTCAGCTCAATCGTGCATGCTTAGTTTTCTCCAAGTTACACAGAAAGAACAGGCGGGCGTTTTCAATAAAGGATTTATTGAACAGTCTTGTTTCTGATGTAAGTAAAATGTGCTGTTACGATCACAAGACAGTATGCGAGATAAATAATGTACAGTGTGAGCAGTAGAAATAAATAATACTGCGATAGCATTATCTTTTAGTACATATGCTGTTACATAAATAACACAGACTAAAAATGCGAGTACTCATACGATGCGTTGCTAAGCTAGTTCTACCCCAATGTGCCTAACCTAACTTAGGTATAGGGAGAGGTATGAAGTAGGTGAAGTATTCCTTACTATGGTATACTAAGAGTATGTTAAGCCTAGTATGCCTAGTATGCCAAGAGTCCCTCTAGGTTCTTATCACCTCCATACCTGAAGAATGAGAGAGGTTGGAATCTCTTTGCCAGACTCGAACTCCAACACCCCGCAAGGGAAGTCAGATCACTGGAAGCTGGATTCTCTGCGTGCAGGGATGACAGCGTCTTCTCAGTGCGTCAGGCCGGGAACGGGCTCCTCTGAAGTCGAGGTCTCCTCTACTTTACAAGGGCTAGGGAAGGTATATTTATACCTGAGAGTACCTAGGAATGTTTAGTATTGACGTGAGTCGGACAGCGAAAGACGTCATGAATGAACCCCTAAGGAATAACGGTTCATGCATAATATATGAGTCCTTGAAGAAATCAATAGTCCTGGGCTATGGAAACTCCCGCAGCCTCAAGGGTCTGTTCTTCATGTACTCGTTGTGACGTTAGGGTGGATGGATGTCAGAGACCATGCCTGTATTTGGAGTGCACGGTTTAATGCCTAAATAAGGGCTGGGATTTTATGCCTATATAAGGGCAGGGCGAATTGTGCCTATATAAGGACATGATACTGGAAAGCCCGTTTATGGACACCCTAAGAGGAATACAACAAGAGCATCTAGATTAGCATATCCCCAGAGTTCTGCCCCGTACGTGTGGTTGATAGGGCCTTTAGTTTGTAGAGTTCAAGAGCCAGGAGTAGGGCTCTCCATGTTGTTCCCTGGAACCTCCTGTACATTGCTGAGGCCTGGTGTTGAGTCACAACCCTTCTTTTCTCTATGTGTGCAGACCACGACAATTTACTCTCAAGCATTATGCCAGGTACTCGAATCTAGATACTTGTCCCAGGTTTTCATTTGCCAGAGAGATAGCTTCCTTAAATGTTTTGTGAGGTATAACAGTTATAAATTTGGTTTTAGAGGTGTTGATCTCGAGGCCCTTAGTTAGACAAAAAGCGTTAAAATTAGTCAAGAGCTGCTGGAGGCCCATCGGGGTCTGGGGGATGAAAAGGGTGTCATCGGCAAATAGGAGTGCGGGCACCCTAGCCCCGTCCACTTTAGGTGCATCTAGATTCCCTAGGGAGAGGGCTTCCACTAGGTTGTTAATGTATAGGGAAAAAAGGATAGGGGCCAGGATTCATCCTTGCCTCACTCCCCTGGCAATCGGAATTCTGTCAGTTAATTGTCCTCCTGTTCCCCAACGGACTCGGGCATAGTTGCTCTGGTGGAGTCTGAATATCTGGGTGAGGAGGGCGTCCGGGACCCCTAGATCCTTTAAAGATGCCCAGAGGAGCCCCCTGGCAACCAGGCCAAAGGCTGCTCTGAGGTCAACAAATGCAATATATATGTGTCCCTCTCTGAGTCTTGTATATTTCCAGAGGATGATCAGCAGCCTTAGGACTTGGTCAATAGTGCTAACATTTGGCCTAAACCCTGCTTGGTATGGGGCACAACCTCTACTCCCTCAATCCTATTGTTAAGTTTACTTAACAATTTTCGAGCATAGACTTTCTGCATGGTGTTCAGTAGGCTAATTGGTCGGTAATTTGCCGGGTTTCCCTGCTCCCCCTATTTAAAGATGGGTATGATTTCTGCCCCTTTCCAAGTGTCAGGGATAGGTGCTCCTACTGCTACAGCATTAGTCAACCAAATGAGATAGGGGACCCAGTCTGCCAAGTTGTGACAGACCAAATCTACAGGGATTTTATCTGGACCGGGGGCCTTGCCCAGTTTAATTGAGAGAATTGCTAGCCTAGTCTCCTTATCCATCCCTCACCAATTTCTCAAGAGCCACTATTCTAGCCAAAACAGGCACAGTAGCAACAGTAAGCGCATATTTAACTTGGTCAATTACCCCCCCCCACTTCCCCCCCGTCCCAGCACGCAGTTAAAGTCTTTAAGAGTCAAGCCAGCTGGTTCGGGAGCGGGTGCTGGTATCTGGATGCTGGAATTAGCCAAGTTCCTGTTAGATTTATGACCCTGGTTGTTTTGACTAGCTCGGGCAGAGAGCAACTTCATTTTTCTCTTAGCTACAGGCTCACTCAGGGTTATACTAGCGGTGAGATCAGACATATCCACAGGCGATGCCTCAGAAGCAGGGTCTGGGCCATACCCAACTTCTGACCCTGGGGGGTTAGTCTCCTGCAGAATTGGGCCCAAGACTATAGGATCAGGTTGATGAGCTAACACCTTCTACATAGCGCCTTGGTGTGTAGAATTTATGCAGTCAGTAATAGAACTCTGGCATTCCCCCATGTCAAAGGACAATCGCCTCTCGGCCAGCTCTAGCTCCTTTGAGACTACATTAACCATCCGGGACAAGAAAGCATCCAAAGTGGTGCCAGTATGACTACCGGGGCTGGGAAAAGGACCAAGACCAGGTCCAGATGAGAGAAGGCTTTTCTCCATAACCTTCTTCTTCTTCGCCTTCTCCACTGTTAGTTTACACCCAACCATGGTCCTAGGATGATACAGGAATGATACAGGGGCAAGGCGACTGATGAACGTCTTTGAGGCAAACACAATTTTGCAAAGACGGTAAGCACATTGTAGTAGAGGTAGAACGGTAAGTGAACAAGTGAAACAGCAGATGAACAGCAGGTATCCACTTACCTCCTCCCCCTGTCTTGCTGCTGCTGCCTCCACCCGTACACGAAGGGAACTGAGGGAAAAGCTCCTGCAGTCGACAGTCTACAGTCTGTGTATATTGTAGGTTGTAATAGTTATTGTAAGTTGTAGGTTGTAGTTGTATGTTGTAATAGATATTGTATCAGGTGGATTGACAAATGGATTGAGGAAGTGGATTGAGACAGAAGGATCAAGCAAACAGGAGGGGCAAGAACCTCCTTGGGCTCTAGTCTCTATATTTCTTAGGACTCAAATATCCAGACGTCTGGTGCCCCTGGCCTAAGCCCAGGCCCAGGTTTTCCCTAAGGGCACAAGCCCCCCCCCCTGCAATAGCTCCTCCAAGGCTTCCCCAAGTCGACCAAGTAGGCCAAGACCAAAAACAACACCAACACCCTCCACCGGCACCTTGTACAGCTGAGCCTGCAGCTGAGCCCAAATGCCTTGTCCTGCGGCACACCTAAATCCACCCACCTCCATGAGTAAAACGGGCGCAGTGTCGAGTAAATGAGCACAGCAGAGCACAGCCAGCAGCAGGCAAATGGTGCCGGACAGGACCACAGAACCGTGTGTCGGGGTCATGCTGGGGGGGTGAACAAATCCCGGGTTAGTTCCTCTGCTGCTGAAGAGCAACAGTGCCACACCTCTGTTCCGCTCTCCTTCCTCGGCTTCCTTGGCGTGCGATGCGTGCGCATGAGCGGGCGGGAGGCCACGAGCACGGCGGGTGGGCTGGCAAGAGCACGGCTTCAGGGGGTGGGATCTCACTTGGTTGCTCTTTTTTATGGTTTTCTTTTTAACCAGTTAATAACAATTAATATGCGTGCTGTCATGAGTACCTCCTACACTATTCTCAACTACTCTCATTTGAGGAATTTCACTTAAATATTTAGTCGCTTAAGGACTAATCACCTGTGTGTCCATCCTAAATATGCATAGGGAAGTACACAGTCTGGTCTATCACTTTATGATATTAGCTCATCGCTGTGTGGTATGGGCACACAGTAAACAATAAGTTATTTTCCCCCATATTTCTCAATTTTCTCAATTAACAACTAAAATGTAAACTTTCCTATGATCATCTCATCCTGGTAATTGAGAAAAGATTTCCTGCAATATCATTATGACCTACAGAGGTTTCAATGACACCTCAACAGTCTTTAAATAAGCCAATTAATTTATAGCTGTTAAAAACTTAAACTTCTTTTCTTTAAATTGACAAGCAGTTAATTAAAAAAGAGTTTTTCAGGTTCTCCAATGATGAGGCAGGACTTCGTGTTTGTTTTCTTGCTCTTTTATGATGAGATTGACAAGGATATTCTCAGATCGAAACTTTTAGAAATTAATTCCTACTCTGCTTAAGTAAATGCTTGAGTTAGTTAATCACTTTACCCCGAAGTGTCACACATTCTGCTTCTTAGTTTCACATTTGCTTCTCATCAACCATCTTGCATGTATGTACATAAGGTAAAAACTTTAGACCTGGGGCATTTGTGGTAACTTTAACTCCATCCTTTGTGTAGAGAGGTTGTGTTCCTGAAATTACTCTGACCAGTTTTGGCAGTATGGTGATGGCACCACCTCTGCCACGCTAGTAGTGTAAAAGCCACCAGATCAAGAGATTACTCATATGCCAATGGGAGGAGCCACTGCAGAAGAAAAAACCCTGGCGAAAGTTTCCCCAGGCACATCGCAGGTGGAGGAATTGCCATTAACATATGTGGGTACTGTAATGATTCTCCTAATGTGGTAGTACATTATCAGTCCCCAGGTCTCTTACACATCCTGGGGAGCGTGTTCTAGACATGTTGAGGACCCCCTCTTCAGCCATGTATGAAAGACTGCCAGCCTTTGAGTGGTGGTGTTTCACTGTGGTATCTCCACTGAACAGGACTGCAGGCTGGCAGTCCTAGATTGGGTGGCCATGTCACCACCATTTATGCTGGCACTTATATTGGTCCTCGACAGAGAGCGATGGTGTTGCTGGAGGAGGCTACTTCAAGAGGTTGTTGGCCAAATACCACCAAGTAAACAGGACACTGGAGTGACAAGAGGAAAAGATGAGAATCCAGGTGGACTGTGACAAGATTTTCATCTTATCTCTCTACTAAATCAAAACCCAGTTATCATGCCCTAGCTTGCTGTCAAATAAATATCCTTTTGCCAGTCTGTCTCTGTTGTCTAATCTGACAGAACAACTGCACCATTTAGAATTGTGGTGACCATACGCTAATTTGAGATTCTTCCCAAAAATAATTTTGGGCGAGGTATCAAATTCATGAATTGTTAATATGCATTACCATATCCTTTTAATCTTGCTCCTTTTCTAGGGAGCATTTGATATAGTGGACTTGTTGCTTGTGCTATTGGCATACATTGACCATTGTTTTGTAGCGTGGTTGAAAAGTTTCTACCTCTTTCCAGGCTAACAGTACCTGAGAGGGAATCCAGAACAGTATATATCTCTCCTCTAGAGTTCTACAGGAGTGCAGGGCAACTCTTTTAATTCGCCTGCTATTGTTTATATTTTGATCAGACCTGTTCATTCTCATCTCCTTAGCCAACGGTAACTCTTACTGATGGCACTGAAAAGTGAAAGCATCTAATTATATTGAGGAGCAGATGAATGATATGGTTGTGTACTTCAAATAGAGACAAAAGCAATTTAATGATGGATCGAAAAATCATCATTTATAGTTTTTTAAACCAACAATATTAGAATCTTTACAAGGCTTTTCAATGTCCTTCCCTAGTGAAACAACGAAGCTGGGAGTCATTATGTATGATTACTGTAGGAAAGTGGAGTATTATGCAGTGAGGCTGGTTTAGGCTTCACTATGCAAACCTCTCACAATACCCCAAAAATAGATTAATTGAATTCACACTATTAAATCCCTAGCTCAGTCCTGGTAGAGTGGCACAGCGCAGTAAGGCTTTACTAGAGGAACATGTGTTAAGCATTTCAGAGTACCAACATGGACGATAAGTAATTGACATGACTCAAAAGAAATCAGACACCAATTTATAAAAATCAAGAAGATTTTTATATTTATTGATACACCGAAATGAAAACAATTGGATGGGTATAACCAGAGTTGTGGATTTTAGAAGGAAAAATAAATCAGTGCAATTCAATACTGTAAAACTTTAACTTTGTAGTCAATGGTAAAAAGCACTAGTGACAATCAGTGACTTGCCGGTCGAGTTGTGTGGAACCCACTGGGGGGTAAGGTGATGTGGGTCCCAGGACCAGGCCATGACAGACAGTTGAATTTTACCTGGCTCGTGGGGCCTGGGTGCAGAGTTGTCCTGGCTGTACCTTATGCTGAAGCGTTAACTGTGGGGAGCTGGTTCTACCGCTCTGATGGTGCTGGTGAGGAAACAAATGCAAAAAGTCAACAACGGGGCCACTGAGGAAGTTGGTTGAGGTTGTGCTGCGGAGTTTCCTGAAGTTGCAGCCTCGAGTGTAGGTAGTGGTAGCCGGACTGGTCACCAACAAGCCCTGGCAACTGTACGGTCAGCATTGATGTCCTGAAGTACGGGGGAAACTGTAGCCACCTGAAACTTGCTGGAGGTCAGGACTCCATTTCCCACAATGCACTGGACATCTACTTTTGGGTGATCCCTAGGCGGACCTGATGGCCAGTAATTCTTTGGTTCCAGGTGCATGCTTTTACCTGTGGACTGCAGGGTACTAGTGCCATTAGTTCAAAGGGGTCTGGAGTTGCATTTGGCTCTCAAAGGGGTCCCTCTGTCTGGGGGAAACAGTCTTTGGTCTGGGACAGATCGCAGTCATGCAGTTGCTGGGCGGTTGCCAGAGGTTCAGAGTATTGCACCTTTGTTTTGCTTAGGTTCTGAAGTCGCAGACTCGGGTTTCTTCTTTATACTTTGTTGCGAATCAGATCTGAGGTTCTGGTGCCAGGGGAGTCGCTTAAATCCTAGATTTTGGGGTGTTAGGGGTGTAGGTGCAAGAAGTCAATGGGCTACTAGCCCCATCTTCAAATCCACCCCTGAGGTGACCACATCCGGGGGTGTGGGCCACCTTTACTACCCAGAAACCTCTATTCTGCCACTTTTAAAAATGGTAGTACCTTTCCTTGGCTGCACATACCTGGTAGCCCACCCTAGAGGTGTGGCTAGCTTTCTCGGAGTGTACCCCTCCTGACTACATAATTTTCCCTCCTGCCTGGGTGCAAATATGCCTGGTGCAGGGGAATGGCTGTTTCCACCTTTGGGAGGCAGCATGGATGCATATCAGAGGCAGTGTAAGCTTTGAAGCTCACCGCCTTGATGTGGTACTTTAGTAGCCATCCAGTCCCGGACAGACCTTTGTTTCTGCTTCCTGGCAGTGTTCACACCTTCTGACAGGGGATCAGATTCCTGTCTTGGCAGCAGCAGCTGCGGACTATCAGCAATTGCACAGGAAAGGCTAGGGCAACCGGGTGGGCAACCTCTAAGGTAGCCACCTGGGTGCATGTCACATCAAATCCAACATGAGAATCACGTCAGGGCTGATGAGACAAGTTGTTTGATACCAAACATGACATACTTAAGTGGGACCATAATGGAGCTGGCAAACTCGGGGTTGACCAGGTGTCAGCCTGTGTTGTCCTGTAGCCCCCCTGATCACTTATAGTAATCCTTAATGGAAGGACGATACTATAGGGGCATAAAAGCTGGCACTTATATGTCCACACATTTAATATAATGCACTGTGCCTCTTGGGCTCAGGAGGCCTACCTTAGGGGTGACTGACATATATTAAAAATAGTGCTTTGACCTTGCCACACATTGTGAGGGAAGGCTCCAGGACACTTTCAGAGTCATAACCATCAGCATTGGGGCAAAAAGTGTGTGGGGGTGACAATACAAAAAGCGCACTTTCCTACATGACCCCTGTTAGAACCGTCAGCCCTGGGTGGTCTTCCCCTACATTTTTTCCCTTTTTGTGCCTCTTATCTGACCGCCCGTTTTGTTGGACATAGGACTCTGGGCACCTTGCCGCTGCTGAACAGTGCTGAGGTGCAGGTGCTCTCTCATAAAAACATGGTTGCCACAGGCCTCTGCTACTGCGGTGAGGCCACTGTCCTTTCTGCGCGCTAGTAGTTGGAATAGGCTGGGACTGGATGTTACTGTAGCCCTTACGGCCCCGCCTCTTGTCACCGTAGACAGACAGGACAGAGGGGACAGGGAACACCACAGAGCCCCTAGATTATTCCAGAACCTTCCAACCCCCCAGGTTGCCGCCAGACCTTGCTGCCTTTTTGGTCACATGACTTGAGGGTATAAGAGGGGGGTTGCTGGCCACACATCTTTGTTACACTACTGGACCTGGAGACTCTCTGCTGGAGTGAAGACGCTGCGTGAGGAGGATTGCTACACTACTGAGGCTGACTGCTCCCAGGAACTGCTGCCCCAAGTTAGCTGAGTTGCCCTGCCTGCCTGCTGATCTTGCCCTGCAAGAGGGGAACCAGGAATGACATCTCCAGTGTGTCTCCACAAACAAGGCTGACTGACTGCCTGGTTATGGGACTCTAAACAAACTACAGCGACTGTCCCTGCAACCCTGCCTGAGGAACTGCTTTGCTTTAAAGAGGACCACAACGTTTTTCTAGAACACTGCTCTGCAGTGCAAACTGTGTTCTCATCACCAGCTGCCAGCCTGGGCCCCCACTGCGCTGTGCTCTAAAAGCGCGGGGAGAAGAAGCGAGGGTTACTGCGAACTCACCGCCACTGCCCGGGGTCCCAACTGCGTGGGCAGCGCCGTAAACTGAAGGCGCTGAGAGCCGGATGCCATCCACGGCCGACCCGGGGCCGGAGTGTGCCTTGTTGCAGGAGCGTGTGGGCTGAGAAGTGCGGGTGGCCCAGTGATCACCGCCGCAGGCCGGGCCCTCCAACTGCCAGGGAAGCGGAGCTCTGCCTGCCCGACATCACCGCTGCGGCCCGGGTGCCTCGGGGGCCGAGGTACGTCATTGCCGACATTCCTGAAGAGTCGCGCTGGGATTGGAGCGGCTGAGGTAGCGTCGCCTAGCAACCGGGACTCCGGCCTGCAGCGTCATCGGCGGCATTCCTGAAGCGCCGCACACCGATTGGCTCATGAGCGGAGGGCGGCCCAGCAACCCGGGGGCTCGCCAAGACGACATCGCGAGGAGCCCCCGGAGAGCACGAGAGCTCGCTGAACCCCCCGGACCGGTTCCCCTGCTGTGGGGAGCCCCACGGACTTCGTCGGCCTCATCCTCCTCCCCAGGTAACAGCCCGCGGGAAGTGTGGAGAGGGCTGGCTGGGGGAGGAGTTGCCTGGAGGCCGAGTCAAAGAGGGCTACACGGAGGGGCCCTGCGTATGCCTCCCCCTTCGCCTCATCGCTTCTGGAACTCCCAACGGGACTGAATTGGTGAGTCGAGGGGACTGTGGCTCACGCCTGAACAGAGACTCACTTATTTGGTATCAGGGCTTCCCCCAGGGGCTCCGGGGGGGGGGGACGGGCCCGAACATCTCATTAAGGGGGATAGGCACGAGGAGAAGCTGGATCCTGAGTACATCAGGCGGAAGTGCCTTCCCTGAAACTGTACTAGATTGCTCTGAGACGGTACTAAATTGCTGTATAAGAATTGTTTCCTTTAGTGAAGGGATATTACTTGCCCCCTTCCTCTGCGAGAACCTTTACCTTGTGATATCGTGGAATTCTGTCCGCTTTGAAACTAGACAAGAAGTTAGATAAAGATACGTGATCTTTTGCATACAACTGAAGTAGTGTCTCTTTTGTGTGTGCTTTACTGTGTCAGTGTGGATGGGTGCTGCACCATCACTTTACACATTGCCTCGTGCGTGCCTACCTGCCTCGTGCCAAGCTACCTTGTCGGAATCGGTGGTCCCTACTTGGACTCGGGCCAACTGGAGACCCCGGTTCTAACATTGGTGTTCAGCGGTGGGATTAGGACTTGTGCAACACCCTACAGTGACCCAGTGTGCGCCACAATCCTACACCTGACGCAACGCAAGCTCGAAATTCTCCCTGACTGCCTGATTGCAAGTGCTCTTGTTCAAAGCCTGTTTGCCTAAGTCCCAGTGGTTTTCCCTGAGAACGTCTGAGGCCCTACCTAGCAAAATGGAATTTGAGCTGGCCAACCTGGAAAAGTACACGGTGGTGCAGCTGAAGGAGTTCTGCCAGGGGAAAGGGGTGTTCTTCAAGCGAGGCGCCAAGAGGGAAGAGCTTCAAAAATCCTTGAGAGCATGGGCATTGGCCCACCCGGAAGGGGAAAGGGACGAGGGGCGGTTAGAGCATGACGCTCCAGGAGAGCTGACAATGTGTTGGCAGGGCCAGGAAGGCGTTCAAGGGCAGGCAGTAGTGTCTCAGTGAGGAGCTGGTCGTCAGAAGAATTAGAGGACAGGAGGGAGGAGAGACAGCTTAAGCTACAGCTTGCCAGGGTAGAGCAGGAGCGTGAAGAGAAGAGGCTGGCTATGGAGGAAAGAAAACTTGCCCATGAGCTCAGCCTGAAGGAGCTGGAAATCAGAGCCCTACAAATAGGGGCTAACAGCAACACAAATGGTGGCAGCGTACAGACTGAAGCTTCACGTGAGTCCAGGTTCTATATGCCGAAAGATGTTGTGGCCAGTTTTAATGTGGGGGATGATATTGACAAGTGGCTAGCAGCCTATGAGGTGTCCTTAAAAGCCCATGGGGTCCCCGAGAGTTACTGGGGGGGTAGCCTGTACAGGTACATGCCTCCGGTGGGGAGGGACACACTCCTTACACTAGACAAGGCAGATCAGACCAACTATCCTGTTATGAGGGAAGTGCTAGTCAAGAAGTTTGGTCTTACCCCTGAGAAGTATAGGCAGAAGTTTAGGAATAGCCACAAACTTCCCACACAGAACTGGGTAGATTTCCTGGATTATGCCCGCAAAGCATTGGAGGGTTGGGTGCGGGGCAGCGAGGTAACTGATTATGAAGGGCTGTATGATTTGTTCCTAAGAGAGCACCTTCTAGAGAAATGTTTTCCAGAGCTGCACCAACACCTGGTTGACCACAAGCTGACCGATCTGAGGGAGCTTGCGGAGGAGGCGGACACCTGGGCCAGTACCAGGGTGTCCAACAAGGGATCTGGGGGACCCCAAAAGGGTGGACAGGGTTTCCACCAGAAGAAAGAGGGGGGAGATAAAAAGAAGGAGTTCTCCAAAGGCCCCCAAAACAGATCGCAAAGGAGAGGATTGGATCCCAGCCCCAATCTGGCTACCAGAAGCCCACTTATCCTGACAAAGGTCAGCAGCCCAGAACTGTCCGGTGCTATGAGTGTGGGGAGGTTGGACACTACAAGGGGGATCCCCAGTGTCGGAAAAGGACCCCAGCCCCTACTGGAGGTAAAAACCCGTGGGTGGCGAGTATAGCGCTGGGGGAGGAGCTGCCCCTAGATAATGGGGGGGAGTGGGCACGGCTGACTCTAGTATCCCTGGGAGACACGGAGATGGTCCCACCGATCCATGTGCCCGCAAATACTACCAAGTATAGGCAATGGGTCACCCTCAATGGTCGGGGGTAGAGGCTCTGAGGGACACAGGTGCCAGCATGACAATGGTAAGGAGTCAGCTGGTGTCCCCGGAGCAAGTGGTGCCTGATGTATTTCACCCAGTTGTGATGGCTGACAACTGGGAGGGCCACTATCCCGTGGCCCAGGTTCCCTTTGAGTGAGGAGGGGTTTCAGGCCTTCTAAGAGTTGCAGTAAGCCCTGCCATGCCAATCGACTGTCTGTTGGGAAATGATCTGGAGCACACTGCCTGGATGGAGGTAGAGCTCAAAGCGCACGCAGAGATGCTGGGATTACCAGAATGGACCTGTGCAATTACCCGGTCCATGGCTACCCAGAAAGGGAGTCAACCAGGGCTGGAGCCTGGGACAATGGCCCAGCCAGCTGCTGACGAGGAAAACGCTTCGGAGAACGCACCACGTGTGATGGATGGGGCACCTGCGGCGGTCGCACCGGAGTCCACGGAGGGTGACGGTGTTCCCGGGGGGGACCTGCCAACCCCTGCAGAGTGGCAGGTGGAAGGAGGGCCTACCCAGGAGGAGTTTTGTCGGGCACAGAAGGAGTGCCCCACCCTTGAGGGCATGCGGCGACAGGCCAAAGCCCAAGCAGCCAGAAATGTTTCAGGAAATTACCACATTTATTGGGAGGACGGCCTCCTTTACAGTGAGCCCAAGGCTCCGGTGCATGGGTCATCTAGGGCCTTAGTGGTCCCCCAATGCTATCGGGCCATTTTGTTGGAGTTAGCGCATGAGATCCCCTTGGTGGGACACTTGGGCCAAGATAAAACTTTTGCTCGTCTAGTCCCACACTTCTACTGGCCCCGGATGAGGATTTCTTCTGATACCTTTTGCAGGACCTGTGTGACCTGTCAAGCTAGTGGAAAGACGGGGACAAAATTGAAGGTCCCCCTGGAACCACTACCGGTCGTTGGTACGCGAGTGGGCATCGACATTGTGGGGCCGATGGATCCGCCGACCTCTGCTGGTCACCGGTTCATCCTGGTCCTGGTGGACCACGCCACCCGGTACCCGGAGGCTATCCCTCTGAGGACCATCACTGCACCTGCGGTGGCGCGGGCCCTGATGGGGATTTTTACCCGAGTGGGCTTCCCCAAAGTGGTGGTGTTGGACAGGGGCACCAACTTTATGTCCGCCTATATGCAGGCCATGTGGAAGGAGTGTGGGGTGACCTACAAGTTCTCCACCCCTTACCACCCCCAGACCAACGGGCTTGTTGAAAGATTCAACAAGACCCTGAAAGGCATGATCAGGAGTCTGCCTGAGGACCTGAGGAAGAAGTGGGACGTCCTCTTGCCCTGCCTATTGTTTTCCTACAGGGAGGTGCCGCAGAAGGGGGTGGGCTTCAGCCCCTTTGAGCTTCTGTACGGACACCCTGTCAGGGGACCTCTCAGCCTAGTGAGGGAGGGGTGGGAGAAGTCTCCCAGGAGGCTCACCCAAGATGTAGTGAGCTACATGTTGGTGTTCCGCAGCCAGATGGCGGAGCTGTGGAAAGAGGCATCTGACAACTTAGAGGCCAGCCAGGCGGTCATGAAAGAATGGTATGACTGGAATGCCCATCCTGTGGAACTGGATACTGGACAGAAGGTGTGGGTCATGGAGCCCGGAGAGCTTAGCGCCCTCCAGGACCGATGGACTGGCCCGTATGAAATACTGGAGAAGAAGGGGCAGGCCACTTACGTGGTGGATCTTAAGACCCCAAGGCAACCCCACCGGGTGTTGCATGCCAACCGCCTCAAGCCACACCAGGAGAGGTCTGAGCTGACCCTCCTGATGGTGACAGATGGGAGCGAGGAGGAGGAGAGCGAGCCTCTTCCGGACCTTCTGGCTTCCCAAGAGAAAGATGGATCGGTGGAGGGAGTGGTTCTCTCCCCATCCTTGACCCTTGAGCAACAGAGGGACTGCCGCCAGGTATTGGAGCAGTACTCTTCTTTGTTCTCTCTCATTCCTGGGATTACCCACCTGTGTACCCATGATGTGGACACAGGGGACAGCCTCCCTGTCAAAACCAAGTCTTATAGGCTGTCGGATAAGGTGAAGGCCAGCATCCAGAGCGAGGTCACTAAGATGCTGGAGTTGGGGGTGATTGAGCCCTCCAACTGCCCCTGGGCCAGTCCGGTAGTTTTGGTACCCAAAGCAGCCCCCCCAGGCACCACACCAGAACTTCGGTTCTGTGTGGACTACCGAGGACTCAACTCGGTGACCAAGACGGATGCTATCCTATCCCTAGGGTGGATGAGCTCATTGATCGGCTGGGGGCTGCCCGATACTTGAGTACCTTTGACCTTACGTCAGGGTACTGGCAGATCACCCTGACGGAAGGGGCCAAGGAGAAGTCCGCTTTCTCCACCCCAGAAGGCCACTTCCAGTTTAGGGTGATGCCCTTGGACTGAAAAACGCTCCTGCCACCTTCCAGCGGTTGGTGAACCGAGTACTGTCTGGGTTAGAGGCCTTCTCCGCTGCCTACCTGGATGACATAGCCGTCTTCAGCGGCAGCTGGGAGGAGCATCTGAGTCACCTGCGGGAGGTGCTGCAGGCCCTGCAGCAGGCGGGCCTGACCATCAAGGCTAGCAAATGCCAGATCGGACAGGGATCCGTAGTCTACCTGGGACACCTGGTGGGCGGGGGTAAGGTGCAGCCCCTACAGGCCAAGATCGAAACCATCCTCACCTGAGAGCCCCCAAGACCCAGACGGAGGTCAGGGCTTTCCTGAGCCTCACTGGATACTACCGCCGATTTGTCAAGGGGTATGGCAGTATTGTGGCCACCTTGATGGAGCTAACCTCCAAGAAACAACTGAGGAAAGTGATTTGGACCGAAGCTTGCCAGAAAGCTTTTGATTCCCTCAAGCAGGCTTTGTGCACTGCTCCGGTGCTCAGGGCCCCGGACTTCTCGAAAGAATTCATCGTTCAAACGGAGGCCTCTGAACATGGCATCGGGGCAGTACTCTCGCAACTCAATGAGGAGGGCCTGGACCAACCCGTGGCCTTCATTTCCAGGAGGCTACTCCCCCGGGAACAACGGTGGAGTACAATAGAAAGAGAAGCTTTCGCGGTGGTCTGGGCTCTGAAGAAGCTGAGGCCATACCTCTTTGGCTCCCACTTCCTAATTCAGACCGACCACCGGCCCCTCCGGTGGCTCATGCAAATGAGGGGCGAAAACCCTAAATTGTTGAGATGGTCCATTTCCCTCCAGGGTATGGACTTCAGGGTGGAACACCGACCCGGAGTAGACCACGCCAATGCTGATGGTCTCTCTAGGTTTTTCCGCCTTAGTGACGAGAACTCCCTAGAGGTTGGGTAGCTCTCCCCACTTTCGGCTGGGGGGGACGCGTGTTAGACCTGTCAGCCCTGGGGTGGTCTTCCCCTACATTTTTCCCCTTTTTGTGCCTCTTATCTGACCGCCCGTTTTGTTGGACATAGGACTCTGGGCACCTTGCCGCTGCTGAACAGTGCTGAGGTGCAGGTGCTCTCTCCTAAAAACATGGTTGCCACAGGCCCCTGCTACTGCGGTGAGGCCACT
The DNA here is from genome assembly GCA_963921515.1 of Calotriton arnoldi. Lineage (NCBI taxonomy): Eukaryota > Metazoa > Chordata > Amphibia > Caudata > Salamandridae > Calotriton > Calotriton arnoldi. The sequence goes on from CAWUFW010008308.1 coordinate 241,122, forward strand.
GTCCTGTCTGCGCGCTAGTAGTTGGAATAGGCTGGGACTGGATGTTACTGTAGCCCTTACGGCCCCGCCTCTTGTCACCGTAGACAGACAGGACAGAGGGGACAGGGAACACCACAGAGCCCCTAGATTATTCCAGAACCTTCCAACCCCCCAGGTTGCCGCCAGACCTTGCCGCCTTTTTGGTCACATGACTTGAGGGTATAAGAGGGGGGTTGCTGGCCACACATCTTTGTTACACTACTGGACCTGGAGACTCTCTGCTGGAGTGAAGACGCTGCGCGAGGAGGATTGCTACACTACTGAGGCTGACTGCTCCCAGGAACTGCTGCCCCAAGTTAGCTGAGTTGCCCTGCCTGCCTGCTGATCTTGCCCTGCAAGAGGGGAACCAGGAATGACATCTCCAGTGTGTCTCCACAAACAAGGCTGACTGACTGCCTGGTTATGGGACTCTAAACAAACTACAGGGACTGTCCCTGCAACCCTGCCTGAGGAACTGCTTTGCTTTAAAGAGGACCACAACGTTTTTCTAGAACACTGCTTCTGCAGTGCAAACTGTGTTCTCATCACCAGCTGCCAGCCTGGGCCCCCACTGCGCTGTGCTCTAAAAGCGCGGGGAGAAGAAGCGAGGGTTACTGCGAACTCACCGCCGCTGCCCGGGGTCCCAACTGCGTGGGCAGCGCCGTAGACTGAAGGCGCTGAGAGCCGGATGCCATCAACGGCCGACCCGGGGCCGGAGTGTGCCTTGTCGTGGGAGCGTGTGGGCTGAGAAGTGCGGGTGGCCCAGTGATCACTGCCGCAGGCCGGGCCCTCCAACTGCCGGGGAAGTGGAGCTCTGCCTGCCCGACATCACCGCTGTGGCCCGGGTGCCTCGGGGGCCGAGGTACGTCATTGCCGACATTCCTGAAGAGCCGCGCCGGGATTGGAGCGGCCGAGGTAGCGTCGCCTAGCAACCAGGACTCCGGCCTGCAGCATCATCGGCGGCATTCCTGAAGCGCCGCGCACCGATTGGCTCATGAGCGGAGGGCGGCCCAGCAACCCGGGGGCTCGCCCAGACGACATCGCGAGGAGCCCCTAGAGAGCACGAGAGCTCGCTGAACCCCCCGGACCGGTTCCCCTGCTGTGGGGAGCCCCACGGACTTTGTCGGCCTCATCCTCCTCCCCAGGTAACAGCCCGCGGGAAGTGTGGAGAGGGCTGGCTGGGGGAGGAGTTGCCTGGATGCCGAGTCAAAGAGGGCTACACGGAGGGGCCCTGCGTATGCCTCCCCCTTCGCCTCATCGCTTCTGGAACTCCCAACGGGACTGAATTGGTGAGTCGAGGGGACTGTGGCTCACGCCTGAATGGAGACTCACTTATTTGGTATCAGGGCTTCCCCCAGGGGCTCCCGGGGGGGAGGAAGGGCCCGAACATCTCATTAAGGGGGATAGGCACGAGGAGAAGGTGGATCCTGAGTACATCAGGCGGAAGTGCCTTCCCTGAAACTGTACTAGATTGCTCTGAGATGGTACTAAATTGCTGTATAAGAATTGTTTCCTTTAGTGAAGGGATATTACTTGCCCCCCTTCCCTCTGCGAGAACCTTTACCTTGTGTATCGTGGAATTCTGTCCGCTTTGAAACTAGACAAGAAGTTAGATAAAGATACGTGATCTTTTGCATACAACTGAAGTAGTGTCTCTTTTGTGTGTGCTTTACTGTGTCAGTGTGGATGGGTGCTGCACCATCACTTTACACATTGCCTCGTGCGTGCCTACCTGCCTCGCGCCAAGCTACCTTGTCGGAATCGGTGGTCCCTACTTGGACTCGGGTGCAGACTCGGGCCAACTGGAGACCCCGGTTCTAACAACCCCCCTCCAGACAAAAGGTAATGAGGAGCTAACCTATCCTCTTACAGTTCTCATCATCAAAGTGGAAAAGCCTGGAAAGGTCATCTGCATTGGCATGGTCAGTCCCTTGTCTGTGTTCTACTGAAAAGTCCATACTCTGTAGGGAAATGGACCACCTCAACAACTTAGCGTTCTCTCCTCTCATCTGCATGAGCCATCTGGGAGGCCTGTGGTTGGTTTGAACCTTAAAGTGAGTCCCAAACATGTATGGTCTCAGCTTCTTCAGAGACCAACTCACAGCAAAGTCTTCCCTCTCAATGGCACTCCAATGCTGCTCTCTAAGGAGAAGTTGCCTGCTGATATAGGCAGCTGGTTGATCCTGGACCTTTATCATTTGTGACAACACAGCCCCAATCCCATGTTCAGAAGTATCTGTTTGGACAATGAACTTCTTTGCATAGTCTGGTGCCTTCAGGACAGGTGCTGAGCACATAGCCTATTTTAGGGTGCTGAGCACATAGCCTCTTTTAGGCTGTCAAAAAGCCTTTTGGCATCCTGTGGTTCAGATGACCTTCTTAAGCAGTTTTTTTGAAGTGAGCTCAGTGAGTGGGGCCACAATGGTACTATATTTCTTCACAAACCTCCTGTAATACTCAGTCAAATCAAGAAAAGCCCTGACATGTTAGAAATTGGGTCTCTAGTTGGCAGTGTTTTGCACCCTGTCCAAGTAGGGCTAGTCAGGGTAAGGGAGTCACACAGCCAAGATAACCCCTGCTCACTCCCTTGGTAGCTTGGCACGAGCAGTCAGGCTTATCTCAGAGGCAATTTGCAAAGTATTTGTACATACTCACACACATTAACACAGTGAAAACACTACAAAAGGAGTCCACACCTGTTTAGAAAAACAGCCAATATTTATCTGAATAAAACAAGACCAAATTGACAAAAATCCAACATACAAGTCAAAATATCACTTTGAAAAGTTAAGCAAGTTTAGTCCATAGAAATCAATGGATGCATTCGTTTCAGCACAAAATTCCTTTAATGCTTCAAAAATCAAAGATGGTGGAAGGCGCAGAGGAGGTGAGGCACCGGAAAAGCAAAGCGATGTGTCTGTTCCTTACTACACAGGGGAGGTGATGCGTCGGTTCCTTACTGGCAGGGGAGGTGACGTTTTGGTTCCTTACTGCTAGACAAGGCAGGTGATGCTTCGGTTCCTTACTAGCAGGGTAGGCGATGTGTCGGTTCCTTTCTGCGGTGCGCTGTGGATGAAGAATCGGTGCCCAGGGACGATGCGTCGAAAATCCAGACGAGCTGCATCGATGCAACAGTGGCGATGCATGCGCTGCGTCAATTCCATACCCGCGAAGCAGGTGCTGCGTCGATTCCACAGCTGTGAAGCAGGAGTTGCGTCGTAGTCGGAGAGGGTGCCATGGACATCGGTGACACAGTGCTCAGGACTTACACAACAGCTATTTTTCTGATGCGCTGCTATCGCACGGTGGGGCCTGTGGTGAACACCGTGGTCGATGCATCGATAAAACAGGCACTGGGAGTCGATGCATGGAGATTCTCCTTAAGATCAGCAGGTTACACTTCCAAGGGCCCAGGAACTGGATTTGGCACCGCTTGGCAAGTCAGAACTCTCAACAGTAGAGACCATGCACTGGCAGGTGAAGTCTTTGATGGCCCTGAGACTTCCTAACAGGAAGCAAGCTCAACTCAAGTCCTTGGAGAACCTTGTATGCAGGATACAGAAAGCAATGTCCAGTCCTTTCACTCCCAGGACAGAAGCAGCAAGCATCAGGCCAGCACAGCAAAGCAACAGGCAGAATGGCAGTCCCTCCTACAGCATCCAGCTCTTTTTCCTGGCAGAATGTCCTCAGCCCAGAAGTGTTCTGAGTTTGGGGTGTCAGAGGTCCAGTACTTATACCCCTTTCTGCCTTCGAAGTAGGCAACCTTCAAAGGAAAGTCTTTGTAGTGCACAAGACCCTGCCTTTCCCTGCCCTGGCTCCAGACAGACTATAGGTGGGGTAGAGACAGCTTTGTATGAGGACAGGCACAGCCCTATTCAGGTGTCAGTGACAACTCCTCCCCCCACTCTAGCTCAGGAAGGCCTATCAGCCTGGTAATGGGCCATCGGGATATTGAAGGCACACCTCAGCTCCCTTTGTGTGACTGTCTAGAGTGAATGCATAAGAGCCCAACTGTAAGTCAACCCAGGCATGTATTCTAAAGACAGGTAGAGGCACAGAATGGCTAAGCAAGAAAATGACCACTTTCTAAAAGTGGCATTTTCAAACATGCAATTTAACAACCAACTTCACCAAAAGATGTATTTTTAAATTGTGAGTTCAGAGACCCAACACTCCAAATCTCTATCTGCTCCCAAGGCGAAATTACACTTAAAAGATATTTCAAGGCAATTCCCATGTTAACCTATGGGAGAGATAGGCCTTGAAATAGTGAATAATTAATTTAGCAGTATTTCACTATTAGGACATGTAAAACACACCAGTACATGACCTACCTTTTAAAATCACTGCACCCTGCCCATAGGGCTGCCTTGGGCCTACCTTAGGGATGCCTTACATGTAATAAAAGGGAAGGTTTGTGCCTGGCAAGTGGGTGCACTTGCCAGGTCGAAATGGCTGTTTAAAACTGCACACACAAACACAGTTGTAGGTCTGAGACATGTTTATAAGCCTACTCATGTGGGTGGCACAATCAGTGCCAGGTCACTAGTAGCATTTGATTTACAGGCCCTGGGCACATGTAGTGCACTATACTAGGGACTTATTAGTACATCAAATATGCCAATCATGGAGAAACCAATCACCATTACATTTTAGGGAGAGAGCATATGACTTTAGCACTGGTTAGCAGTGGTAAAGTGCACAGTACATAATCAACTATGTTCAATTTGGGCTCTTTGAGAGGTTTCTCCCAGCCTTCCCTCACCAAACTTAAGGGATCCCTTACAGGATGGCCAAACAGAAGTTTAAAGGGACTAAAGCTAACCCCCTTCTCTGGCATCTCTCTGCATGCAACCAAGAGGCTAGGTAACAGAAAATCCAATGTCCTGAATTTTTCAGGGAGGCCCATTATCATGCCCTTCATGGTTTTGTTGACTCTCTTTCAACTAAATAACTAAACAATGAAAGAGTGAATCCAACTGATGAACAGTAGCTGAGGAGTCACAGAGTGTTTAAAAAGAACCCTCACTCACCAACCTAGTTGGTGACATGCTTCATCATAGGGTTCCCACCCGAGGGGCCGAGTGCCTCTCGGGTGTGCTACGACGCCTGGTTACAGCGGAGCAGGTTTTTTAGTTGTTGTGAGTGACAAAGTAAAACCGTGATGATTAAAATCACCTTTACTTATCCTAAAAAACTTTTAATGGTGGAGAAGTAAGGTAAGATTAAAAGGATGATATAGTTGGATGTATTAGCTGGTTAAGATGGCCAGAGACATCCTAGGTGAGAGAGTGATAGCCGGTCTACATGTTTCAGCCTCCATGCACCAGTAGCGAGGCTTTCTTCAGGACCAGATATGCCACGGGGGTATGCACACGCTAAGGTGCACCCACACCAGTGGCAAGGAGTACTGTTTAACTTACAGTTATTTGACCTTCCGATTTGTGTGATAGGAAAGTCAAATTCTGAAAGAGAAAAACATGTCATGGTAGTTAAGACATTCTAATAACTTATCCACTGTGACGCTGTGATACAGTGAGTGAAATGACCCTCATGCTGCCAAGCGTGAAGATTCAAACGTGTTCACAGCAGGCTATAGTGCCTATCATGATATCTGTAAAGTGCATTAATCTTAGCACTATCAATATCTGTGGTTACAGGACTAGGTATATCCCCAACATTGCTCGTATTTCGGCAAGGAGTATAATGCATTATGTAGCCAATTAAATGCAGCAGCAGCACATAATTCATATGCTGCCGGTTTTAAACCGTCTCAAATGAATGGGAGGAGAAGACAAAAAATCAAGACAGAATCCGTGCAATAAATCTCGAAGGTACAAGAACCATGGGAGAGAGAAAGGTAACCAAGGCTCACATGGGCTGTAGATTATTCCTATCCCATGGATCCAAGCGGGGGGGGGCTGATCTATTGTCAAACACTAAAGAAAGGAGGAAAAAAAGGTGATGTTTCGGTTAATAAGCAGAAGCGCTAATGACGAGAAATACCTTAGGTTTGGAGCATTTCGTGCGAGTACTCACTACGCCAAGATTCAGCGCCCGCTTAGCACCTGATATCACCCGAACAGGGACCCCGTGGATGCTGGCATGTTCCTGTCCAGCGTATTTAAAACGCCATCGGTGCAACCGAAGGCGTGCCGCGTCGTGTCGAGCGTGATCACGTGACACATGCGCGTGATCACGTAGGCAAGCGAATGCGGCTGATTGGTTATGAAGAACTCAGAGGGAATAGAGTGCTAACCCTCTGTTCGTGAAGTATGTTACAAAACTTTAATATTCCTATTCATGTCATCTCTGGCGGCGATGCCGTTAAAACAACGGGGCAATTTTAAAATGTTGTAGACTCAATCGATTTTACATGAATATGACTAGGTAATAGGTATCCTATCCGCCATAATTAATAGGGGAATTCTCTTTCAACTAAACCATTTGTCTGGGGGTAATAGGAGGTGGTGCACTTGTAGCTTACATCACATTAATCCCACTTAGCTTTTAGGTATGCAGATATGAAATTAGTCCCTTTATCAGTTACCACCTCTTTAAGAATCCCCACTCTGGTAAAGATACCAAGAAGGGCCTTTGCCACTGCAGGGGCAGTGACAGTCCTGAGGGAAATTGCCTCTGGGTACCCAGTGGCATGGTCCACTACCACTAGAATTAATATGTTCCCAGATGCAGTTTGAGGGTCAAAGGGACTGGCAATGTCAATCCCTACCCTCTCAAAGGGAGTCCCAACCACTGGAAGTGGAATAAAGGGAGCCTTTGGCTGCCCCCCTGTCTTGCCACAAGCCTGACAGGTGACAAAGGAGAGACAAAACTCCATTACTTTTTCAGACATCTGGGGCCAATAAAAATGGACAACCAACCTGTCCGAGGTCTTGGTCTGTCCCAGATGTCCAGCTCTGGGGATGTCCTGTGCTTGCATCACAATAAACTCTCTGTTCACTTGTGGGACCCCCACTCTCCTGGCTACCCCTGATTTGGGGTCCCTGGCCTCACTGTAAAGAGTCCATCTTCCCAGTAGACCCTGTGGGTACCACTGACATCTCCCTCTTCTTGCCTTGCAGATTGCTGCCTAAGGCCTTCAAGAGTTGGGCATGACTTTTGCCCTTGGCATAGGTCCTCTCTGGAGGGTCCCCCTGCCTGCCCTTAGAATCTCTGCCAGGTCAGGCAAGGCTCCTTCAGCTGCAGTTCCCTCCTTGGGCACTAAGGCATCTCCCTCAAGAGAACTATCCCCTGGATACTGTGACCTCTTTGAAGCTGACATAAGGTGCTCGGGTACGGGTTCACTGTAGGCAGCGTTGCCAACTATGTTGCACCACCAGGAGTTCCTGAAGGGCAGCGGGCAGGTGGGTCCGGGGAGTCAAGAGAACTGGCATTGGGTCCCTCAGGTTGGGAAGCGAACCAACAGCTCCCTCCTTTGAGTGCATCTTCCTAAGATTAATTGGTTAAACCACTGCAGCTTTGCTGCCAAATAATATACTTCTCGGTCCGGGCCGTCATCCCTCCCTCCACCACAGGATGCTGCAATTTAGCCATCGCCATCCTGCATCTGCCCGCCCCCCAAACCAGCTCCAATAGCAATGATTCCAGGTCTTGAAACAGCTGGCGAGGGACAAGCAGGGGCAGCACCGAAAAAAATAATGCAGTCTCAGGAGCGCCACTATCTTGGTCACTGATATTCTACCAGCATCAGATAAGGGTAATGACGTCCAGAAGTTGACACTAGATAAAGCGCTCCAACAGCCGCCCCAATATTACCATCTAAGAGGCCTGGTGGTCATAATACACTTTAACTCCTAAATGTTTCAGCCAGTCCGCATTCCAGGTGAGGCCGTGTAGGTAAAGGGGCAGCGTGGCACCCCTGCAAAGTGTAAATAAATGGGATTTCTGCCAATTAATTTGTAAGCCCGATACCTATCGCCCCGGGTGAGTCCAGTGCCACATCTATTAGGAACAATAACATATCATCAGAATATAGTGTTGCATAATGAGATTGTCCCCGAACCTCCCATCCATGAAAAAACCCACCCGTGCCCGCTTTGCTGATTAGTGACTTCATCGCAATGGCAAACTGTAACAGGGAGAGTGAACACCCAGTCTCGTCCCACGTCCCAATGTATAAGGGTCAGACATTATTCGACTGGTGCAGACCCGTGCTGTAGGATCTAAGTAAAGGAGTTTCATCCATTGTATGAACCCAGGACCGAAAGCCATCTGTGCCATGACCCGATACAAGAGGTCCCAACTCAGGCTGTAAAAGGCCTTCTCTATCAATTGTCATAACATTTGCAGTCCGTTTGTCCATTGAGCTATCTATCATAAGAGAGAGGAGCCTACGAATGTTGAGCACTGTGTTGCGTCGGGGAATAAATCCCACCTGATCGGCGTGTATCAAGGTGGATAGGTGAGGTAGGAGATGGGTTGCAAATATTCCACTAAGAATCTTATAGTCCAGTTTTAGCATGGACAAAGGTCTATATGCTTGGACATCAGTGGGTGGGTGACCTGGCTTCAAGAGTAAAATAACCAGGGCCTCACACGTGGATGTGGCCCAAGTTATGGGCTGCCATGTAGAGGTTGACCAGTTTTGGAGCCAGGGTGACTCTATAAGTAGCAAAGAACTCCACCGGAGGTTCTCCGCCCCAGGCACCTTACAACGCGCCAAGATCTTAATAGCAGCTCTAACCTCCGGTAATGGCACCCCCTAGTTCATCCGCATCCTCCCGTGCAAGCACCACAAGGACCACAGGGCCAAGAAAGTGCTCAAGGGCCTGAGGCTAAACTTCTGGTGATGGGGCGTAAAGGAAAGTGTAATTGTCTCAGAACCTAGTATTAATGGCGTTCTCGTTATGAAGGGCTCTTCGACATCTGAATCCACCCCTAATATCAAGGAGCCCTGAGTATTTGGATTAGTGGGCCATGCTAACAAGGTACGGGCCTTGTCCCATTCTGCATGAGCACGGGTCAGGCACTCCCGGTAGTGAAAACAGCGGAGTTTCTCAACTCGGGCTGCTAACAATTACTTTGCTTCCAGTAGTCGGTGTTTGAGTGCCGGATTCCCAGGTCTCCATTACTCAAGGTCCCGCAGCACTCTCTCCTGATCCTCAATTTCAGCTACTAAAGTGTGTCAAACCCCAACTATTTCAGCGATACAACGGCACTGGACAACTGTTTTAAAAGCATCCCAGCTGACCAGAGGGGAGGCAGCGGTCCCGGCATTATCAGCAAAGTGATTGGTGAGGGCCTCCCCAATATTATGTTGTAAGACTGGATCACCCAGAGCCTCAACCTGCAACCACCAATCAGGATGCGAGGGAGCTTGTGCTCCCATCTCAGAGAGAGGACCACTGGGTTATGGTCCGATACTGTCCGGCATAGATAGTCCACAGTGTGAACCGCCCCATGGACAGCGGTTGTGCACAGGAAGGTATTGAGATGAAGCTCATACATACCGGAGTAGAATGAGCAGTCTCCGGACAAAGGGTGAAGGCGTCTCCAGGAATCCACCAATCCCCATTTCCTCTGCCAATCCAAAAAAGTGTGCACCAGTCAGGACTCTGGGAAGTCTCGCAGAGGTGGGTGGAAGCGATCAAAGGTAGGGTCGGCAATGCTATTGAAGTCTCCCCCTACCAATATATTTAGCATCAAGTATGGGGCCAGGATTCTGGATAGTTCAGCAAAGAACCACCCCTAATCTATATTGGGAGGATAAATCCGCACCATGGCTAGGTCTCATCCCACCAACCTCCCTGTAATCACTACGACTACCCTCTGGGTCTGTGAGCTCGCCCGGCTTCTGGAAGGGTACCCCATGTCTCACCCACAGCAGAACTCCCCTGGCAAAGGCTGACTAGGGCATTGCATGCACTTGGCCCCTCCACCTTTTCTGAAGTGCCAATCCCTCCAGTGCAGTGAGGTGGGTTTCTTGCTCCCCGTCTTCTAAAGTAAGTATAGACTTTATATCCTTTGGACATATTGTTGAGCCCCTGGACATTCCAGGAGATGAAGTTATAGGTCATGGTGGTCACCATTGTATAGTACTAACATTTCATGGTCGCGGGCCAGGGGCTCCACTCCCACCCACACAACAGGGGCTCGGCTCTCCATCATTGGTATCCAAAAACAGGAGGCTGGGGTAACGCAATAAAGATCCCACAAACAAAAACAATCAGACTAGCTCCCCATGCCCAGGCTTAGAAGCAAATGACTCCCCATCCAAACCAGTCAAAAAGCATCTAACACATGTGCATGCATCACAAGCACAACTATAGTCCGAGGAAACACCTGCCAAGGCGCTTCCCTTCCTCACATCATGTCAAGGGAACAAACAGGATGAACATTGCTACATGTAGCCCTGCAGAAGAAAGAATAGGGTAATGTAGTGATCAAAAAGAGGTACATAATGTCAGTCACCGCTGTCATCAAATCTCCACCAGCACCCAAGGGAGGCCTGTCCAGGGTGGTTGTGTCAGATTATCTCATCAGACATGCCAGGTGTAACTTTGGGCAACAAATCAGCAGATCCCTGGTAAGAGACCAAGGCCCCATAAGAGTTAGAGTCCTGTAATTCCCCTTCATTGAGGACAGACGATGGAGCCGAGCCCCTGCCACTCAAGGCAGCCACCACCTCTACCACCTGCTGGCGTTCTTGGTGAACTTGGGACTGAAAAGGGACAGTCCTCCAGCCACATTTGGCCCGCTTCCAAGTTGGTTGCCAGCCAGATCATTTGCACTCAAGGAAATGTCTCCCCTTTGTTGAGGGAAGTGGTCAATCCAGTCTCACAGTGCCTGCGGCGACGTGAAGATGTGCACTGCATTGTCCATGGTCACTCGCAGTCTGGCTGGGATCAAAATGCCATATGTGAGGCCTAGCCGGCAAAGGCGTTTCTTGACATCAACAAAAGAGGCTCTTTGTGTTGTATTTGCATTTGTACTTGTATAGAATGTGGAACCCTGCTCGTTAGAATGGTGGGGAATGTTTTGATTCAGGCAAGGTCAGTTGTTGCTGACTGTGGAGGTTGGAGGACGTTTCCTGGATTCATGAATAAAGAAGCCATTAATTACCTTCTTGTGTCCGGATTTAATATTGGCGACGATTTGCTGGTCCTCCAGCACTCCTGTGATCCCTGAGGTTGTCGTGGATTGACGAGAGACTGCTCAACACACTCCGTGTTGCGCCGGCACAGGATTCACTTGGTTGATCGCAACGTTGCTGGCGCTGGATTCACTTGATTGATCACGACGTTGCCAAGCTGCCGATGGTTGTGAGTTTCTTCACGGGCGTATATTCTTTTTTTATATTGATGTGCCTATTGTAATTGACGTAGGCATAGCGTGAGCCCGCGCGAGCACCAGTGTTGCTTTCAAACAAGCAAACACAGCGTGAGCCTGCGCGAGCACCAGCGTTCAGTTTGAAGGAGCCGGCGGGGCGTGATTACGTCATCACGACGTTGCCTGACTTCCGCCTGTACTCAAAATGGCGGTGTAACGACGCTGATCACGAACGATCAGTCAACTGTGCCAGCTAGTTGTGGAAACTCACTCCGGTGTTCAGTCGTTTAGAGACGTGGGACGTCGGTCCGTCTCTATCATTGGGGTTGTAGGAAGGTGGAATCTGACTATATGGTTGCCCCCACTTTTTTTTATGGTGTTTTGCTGGTTTATGACTTCGTTGGACTGGGATCCTGCTATTCAGGGCCCCAGTCTATCTGCTTTCTCTGTAAAAGGTTTCCATGTGCCTTAGGCACATCTCTGATTGGAATCTGGAGTGCCCTTATAAGTCCCTAGTATATGGTATACTATGTACCAAGGGCATAGGTACCTCAGAGGCCTGCCAGGGGCTGCAGCATGTATTATGCCACCCCTGGAAGGCCATCCAAACTGACACCACAGGTCTGCTACTGCAGCCTGGGTAAGGTGGTGCATGCACTCCTTACTGTGATATAGGTTACCTATATCACGAAATACATACACACATATAAACCTATAAGTCACTCCTAAGGCAGGCCTTATCAATCCTAAAGGCAGAGTGCGTGGTTCCTATGTGAGAGGGTGCCCCTGCGTGAGCAGGGCCCCTCTGCAGCGTTCGGAGACCATCTCTGATGCTGTTTGTAGTGCAGCCTGACCATATATTCCTTAGCGCATTATATCCTTGCGGTAAAATGCTAACTTTGGAATGGCTGCACCTAAACATGTCGTGTTTGGTGTCAAACATCTTGGAATACTACCCCCCGCCAATCCTGGCGGCGGGGGTAGCATTCCACCCTTCTAGAGGGAAAGACATGTTAACTCTGGCTTACCCGGTAACTTCTTTCTGAAGCCCTGGCATCACAAAATGGATGCTGCTGCCACAGACACAAGTCTGGCCTCCTGCTGCTGGACGAAACTCCGGCAGGGGAGGCCTGGACAATAGGTTTCCTGTTGCAGGGAGGTGTGACCACCTCCCCAGACAGGATAATGTGTATTGGGGCTGGGTGGGTGCACTCTTACAGTGCTTTGAAGTCCTGCACTGGGGGAGCAAAAGGCTCCTCTGTGCATATGCCAGTTCAAACCAGCTCAGGGGCTACCTGCCCCTGCTCTGGCACGAAACTGGACAAAGGGAAGTGGGTGTAGCCACCCCTCCCTTGACCCTCCCATAGGTGGGGTCATAGAGTTAGTCCCTCCCTGTTTTACTGGTTAAAATGGGGAACCCTTGCCACAGCAAGATTAGATTATACCTGGACGAAACTCTGAAACTGAATCCTGGACCTTCGACGCTCTACGACAAGATTAGAGGACTGAAGAATCTCCCTTGGGGTCAAGGAGTGACTCCCTGCTTGGCAGGCACCAAAGAAGCATCTGTCCGGTTTGCATTACTGAAGCTCCCGTCGGACGCCGAAGTCATCGCATCACCAGAGGTGGATTCTCAGACTTCCCGAGGCTACCCTGAGTCCCCAGCAAAGCTGAGGCCCGTGGCTATCGTGGGTGACTTGAGACCGTGACCCCTGGACACCAAGCACACTTGCAAGTGCACCATCTTCTGGGTCTCCCAAGAAGTCGTGCTTTGTGCTCCAAGTAGCCCTAGCCTCCAGTACCACCTGCACCGAAGATCACTGGCCCCCACTCCACGAGTGTCCTGTAAGCCAGCTCCACGTGCGGCATCACGAGGCTCCTTCGCGGTCGCTAGCCCGTTGGCTAGTAGCCCTTAACGAAGGCCAATCTTTTCTGTACTTGGCATCCTGGTTGCTCCAGGACTGCCCTCACTTACCTTCGCTGGGTGAGTTCCCCAGACCTTGCTGGTCTGCATCATCGACGATCTACATCTTACTCGAGACTTGCCGTTGCCAAGGCTTGTTGGGTCCAATCCGGTCGCCGACACCTCAGCACTCGACAGACATTGAGCACCAGCCCGAATCCTGCTCCTGGTCGCCGACAACGCCTCCCGGACCTCGTGGCTGAAGAGTCAAGACGACCGTCACCGCACCTGAAGCACTCGACATCGGTGGGCATCTGTCCATCGCCTTCCTGGTCACTGGCTAGTGACCCAGACTCTGTCCCCTCTGCTTTCAGGTTCTTCAGAACTCCGATCCACTCTTGGATCCACCCGGACACTTTTCTCCTGGTCGCCAGCAGCACTTTGCAGCAGATCGCCATACGAAACGACGACGAAACCCGACCCCGAAAGGCACCTATGCACCCGGCTTCCCTGGGTGAGGTAACACGAGTACTCCGGTGCTCCCGTGGGTAGAGACTCTTCAAAGTCCTAGATCTCAAAGGGTTTTGTCGTAGTCCTATTTTAAGTGTCCCTTTCCTCTATTTTCCCGATCCCGACTTTCTCCATAGAAGTTAACGGCGTATCGCGGTTGTGTATTTACACTGCACGCGTCTCCCGTGGGTCCCCTGTGTCACTACCTTGGGTGGTTCCTTGTGGTCCAAGCACTTCTAGAGGCTCTAGGCCTAGTGTCTAGTTCAGTCGTGGTTCGCATACCACTTTATTGGTATATGGTTTGGTACGCCCCTAGGGCCCAAACGTGTATTTGTGCTATTACTGTGATTTAAGATCTTATAACCTATGTATTTCGAACTCTAGCCTCATAAAGAGACTAGAGGGGTGTGTTTAGTAATAAATACATATATTTTGAATATATACCTGGTGTGGTGCTCTTTCATTTGGTCACTCAAGAGATTATAGACTGGTAAAACAAGCTGCTTTACATTCCTTCAAGACTTAGCCTGAAGGCTGCTCTCCATAGCTACCACTAGGATAGCTTTCAATAAGGTTGTCTTTAACCTATCTACCATAAGAGTCGATTTGGACTGGTGCAAGGTGCCCACTATAATTAGTGGACAGCATATGCCAGGCCAACTTCTCACATTGGTGTGCAGCGTGTGGGATTCCAGCTTGCTATTGTTTTACCAGATAATCTCAATTGAATTGATCAACTGAAAACCACTAAAGGTACCTAAGGTACATATAATTTAAGCTTAGAATAACAGTAAGTTCTACTGAACTTAGAGTTGTGTGTTAAGGGATAGCACAACCCTTTCTACAACTCAAGAGAGTTTAGTAGGCCACACTAGAGTAGGTAGTGCATACACCACACCACACTAGTAATGTCTTTAAGGGCAGGATCCAAAGAATCCTTGCAGGAAGCCATTGAGCTTCCACCCTCCAAGAATGATACACTCCCATTCTTGGAATTGAGAGCTTTATGCAACTTGAGAAAAATAAGGACAGGCCAAAGCCCCACCACCCAACACCTCAAGGAGTTGTTGGTGGCTTATGACCTTAGTAAGCCTGTAGGGACTGAAGGGGTAGGAGCTGAGGGTGGGGCAGAAGAAGAGGAGGAGGCCAGGGGTACCAATACCCCCAGCCCCCCCTCTGAGACTGGCCAGGAGGGTGACAATGACCCTGACCTGGATAACCCAATCCCTCCTGTGGAAGATGATGAGGATGATCAGAATGATGCCCTCTTTGTCTCCCCAGGAAGGATTAAGAGTGTGCCCAGAAGGTCTAGGTCTCCTTCTCAGGAGTCTAACCACTCTGGCACCTCTATAGGGAGCTCTGTCTCATCTCATAGGAGAGAATCCTCTCATGAGAGAAGAAAGAGGCTAGTCCAGTATGAGGAAACTCAGCTGGAACTCAGAAAAAAGCAATTAGCTTTAGATAGAGAATCCCTAGATCTCCTCAGGGAGAGAAGAAAGTTGGGACTAGAGTCCCATGGTGGCAGCAATATCCCTAGAGATAGGGACAGGTCTTATGACCATAGAAACCTAAACAAGATTGTCCCTCCCTACCAGAGTGGGGATGACATCCACAAATGGATAACTGCACTGGAGAGGGCCTGTAAAGTTCAGAAGGTCCCCCAGAGGCAGTGGGCAGCAATCTTGTGGCTCTCCTTTGCAGACAAAGGTAGAGACAAGCTCCTCACTGTAAGAGAAGAGGATGCTGACAATTACACAGTCTTGAAGAGTGCTCTGATAGATGGGTTTGGCCTAACCACTGAACAGTATAGGTTGAAGTTCAGAGACACCCAAAAAGCTCAGACTCAAGACTGGGTTGATTTTGTAGATTGTGCTACAAAGGCTCTGGAAGGTTGGATACATGGCAACAAAGTGCAGGACTTTTTAGGATTGTACAATTTGATTATGAGGGAGCAGATCCTTAATAATTGTCAAAACCAGCTTTTGCACCAGTATCTGGTGGACTCTGATCTGACCTCTCCCCAAGAATTGGGAAAGAAGGCAGACAAGTGGGTCAGAACCAGAGTAAAAACTAGAAATCAGGGTGGTGACCAGAAGAAAGATTCTACTAAGTCCCAAGAGAAAGGTGGGGATAAATCTAAGGATAAGTCCCCTACAGGGCCCCAAAATTCCTCTTCTGGGGGTGGGTCCCAAACTCCTTCCTCTCCTGAAAAGAAACCCTATTGCCATGTCTGTAAAAAGCCTGGGCACTGGAAAACTGATCCCAGTTGCCCCAGGATTGGCAATAAAGAAAATGTTCCTCCCACAACTACTACCACCCCTCCTGGTACTACCAGTAGTAATCCTCCAGTTGGGAGTAGTGCACCCAAAAAGTTAGGTGCTTTTGCAAGAGGAACAGAGGTGGGCCCTAGTTTAGACAGGGACCCCTCAACAGACTCCTCTGACTCTGATGGTGGTATAGGATTTGCCACCTTTACCATGGGTCCCATAGCATTGGGCAGGTACAGATTGGAGCCAATAATTAATGGTCAGAAAGCTGTGGCATTTAGGGACACAGGGGCTAGTGTCACCATGGTGGCAGGGAAACTAGTCCCCCCTCACCAGCTTTTACCTGAGTTTAAATACCAGGTGACCAACATTGATGGTGTCAGAACAGATCACCCCATGGCCATAGTCAATCTCAGCTGGGAGGGGGTCACAGGCCCAAAAAGAGTGGCAGTGTCCCCAACCCTACCTGTAGATTGCCTGATGGGCAATGATCTGGAAATTTCAGCCTGGGCTGAAGTGGAACACCAAACCCATCTTAGGATGTTGGGCGTCCCTGTAAAGGTTAGTGGGGCTGTGATGGCCACAGCCCCAGCCCAAGAATTTGGAGAGATGGAGCCTGAAAGAATGGCCCACTCTCCCCCAAAAGAGAGCACAAGGGTTGAAGAAAAGTCTTCTTCCCCCCAGACAGTAGGTAAGGGTCAGCCTCCTCAGGGAACTGACCCTACCCCTAGTGAAGGAACTGCCACAGAGGTAGTCAGGCCTGGCCTGGCCACACCCCTGATGGCAGAGGACCCTTCCAAGGTGGTACCCCGTCTGGAGCAGGTAACCTGCCCCTCTCTACCCTGCCTCAGTCAGCCCAGGGCTGCAGAGGTCAGGGAGGTCAGTGGACCCCCAGGGCCCCCTGTCCAGAGGAAGCCCCCATCAGCAGATTAGGGGCACCCAGTCTAGTAGCCCTAGCCAGGTGAAAATTCCTCTACACACTGAGGGATCCCCCATACCTTTATGTAGGGACCTCCCCCAGAAGGACTCTGGTAGGCAAGGGCAAACCTGGGACCAGAAGGTTCCAAACCTGCCATGTCCCTCCAGTAGTCCATCCAAAGGGACCCAACCCCCAGCTGTAGGCAGCCAAAGGTTGACCCTTAGAGCAAAGTGCAACTCAGTCATGGAAAGACAGGCATACATGGTGACCAGTGATCTGAGGAAACTGAGGCCAACATTCCTAGGGCCTCACTTCCCTACTCAGACACCTCACCAGCCTTGTACTTTACCTAAGCACACCACAGGTAGTGATTCCCCATGGTGGAGACCCTCTTATACCCTTAGGGTGAGGAATTGCTTAGTGGACTATAAGACAGGGGGCAACCATGCTAGTGCAGGTGCTTCCTTATATGACCACTTAGTCAATGAAGGCTCAACTGGCCAAGGTTAGCCTTATCTCCTTTCGTTTGGGGGGGTTATGTAGGAAGGTGGAATCTGACTATATGGTTGCCCCCACTTTTTTTATGGTGTTTTGCTGGTTTATGACTTAGTTGGACTGGGATCCTGCTATTCAGGGCCCCAGTCTATCTGCTTTCTCTGTAAAATGGTTTCCATGTGCCTTAGGCACATCTCTGATTGGAATCTGGAGTGCCCTTATAAGTCCCTAGTATATGGTATACTATGTACCAAGGGCATAGGTACCTCAGAGGCCTGCCAGGGGCTGCAGCATGTATTATGCCACCCCTGGAAGGCCATCCAAACTGACACCACAGGTCTGCTACTGCAGCCTGGGTAAGGTGGTGCATGCACCCTTTACTGTGATATAGGTTACCTATATCACGAAATACATACACACATATAAACCTATAAGTCACTCCTAAGGCAGGCCTTATCAATCCTAAAGGCAGAGTGCGTGGTTCCTATGTGAGAGGGTGCCCCTGCGTGAGCAGGGCCCCTCTGCAGCGTTCGGAGACCATCTCTGATGCTGTTTGTAGTGCAGCCTGACCATATACTCTTAAGCGCATTATATCCTCGCGGTAAAATGCTAACTTTGGAATGGCTGCACCTAAACATGTCGTGTTTGGTGTCAAACATCTTGGAATACTACCCCCCGCCAATCCTGGCGGCGGGGGTAGCATTCCACCCTTCTAGAGGGAAAGACATGTTAACTCTGGCTTACCCGGTAACTTCTTTCTGAAGCCCTGGCATCACAAAATGGATGCTGCTGCCACAGACACAAGTCTGGCCTCCTGCTGCTGGACGAAACTCCGGCAGGGGAGGCCTGGACAATAGGTTTCCTGTTGCAGGGAGGTGTGACCACCTCCCCAGACAGGATAATGTGTATTGGGGCTGGGTGGGTGCACTCTTACAGTGCTTTGAAGTCCTGCACTGGGGGAGCAAAAGGCTCCTCTGTGCATATGCCAGTTCAAACCAGCTCAGGGGCTACCTGCCCCTGCTCTGGCGCGAAACTGGACAAAGGGAAGTGGGTGTAGCCACCCCTCCCTTGACCCTCCCATAGGTGGGGTCATAGAGTTAGTCCCTCCCTGTTTTACTGGTTAAAATGGGGAACCCTTGCCACAGCAAGATTAGATTATACCTGGACGAAACTCTGAAACTGAATCCTGGACCTTCGACGCTCTACGACAAGATTAGAGGACTGAAGAATCTCCCTTGGGGTCAAGGAGTGACTCCCCTGCTTGGCAGGCACCAAAGAAGCATCTGTCCGGTTCGCATTACTGAAGCTCCCGTCGGACGCCCGAAGTCATCGCATCACCAGAGGTGGATTCTCAGACTTCCCCGAGGCTACCCTGAGTCCCCAGCAAAGCTGAGGCCCGTGGCTATCGTGGGTGACTTGAGACCGTGACCCCTGGACACCGAGCACACTTGCAAGTGCACCATCTTCTGGGTCTTCCAAGAAGTCATGCTTTGGGCTCCAAATAGCCCTAGCCTCCAGTACTACCTGCACCGAAGATCACTGGCTCCCACTCCACGAGTGTCCTGTAAGCCAGCTCCACGTGCGGCATCACGAGGCTCCTTCGCAGTCGCTAGCCCGTTGGCTAGTAGCCCTTAACGAAGGCCAATCTTTTCTGTACTTGGCATCCTGGTTGCTCCAGGCCTGCCCTCACTTACCCTCGCTGGGTGAGATCCCCAGACCTTGCTGGTCTGCATCATCGACGATCTACATCTTACTCGAGACTTGCCGTTGCCAAGGCTTGTTGGGTCCAATCCGGTCGCCGACACCTCAGCACTCGACAGACATCGAGCACCAGCCCGAATCCTGCTCCTGGTCACCGACAACGCCTCCCGGACCTCGTGGCTGAAGAGTCAAGACGACCGTCACCGCACCTGAAGCACTCGACATCGGTGGGCATCTGTCCATCGCCTTCCTGGTCACTGGCTAGTGACCCAGACTCTGTCCCCTCTGCTTTCAGGTTCTTCAGAACTCCGATCCACTCTTGGATCCACCCGGACACTTTTCTCCTGGTCGCCAGCAGCACTTTGCAGCAGATCGCCATACGAAACGACGACGAAACCCGACCCCGAAAGGCACCTATGCACCCGGCTTCCCTGGGTGAGGTAACACGAGTACTCCGGTGCTCCCGTGGGTAGAGACTCTTCAAAGTCCTAGATCTCAAAGGGTTTTGTCCTAGTCCTATTTTAAGTGTCCCTTTCCTCTATTTTCCCGATCCCGACTTTCTCCATAGAAGTTAACGGCGTATCGCGGTTGTGTATTTACACTGCACGCGTCTCCCGTGGGTCCCCTGTGTCACTACCTTGGGTGGTTCCTTGTGGTCCAAGCACTTCTAGAGGCTCTAGGCCTAGTGTCTAGTTCAGTCGTGGTTCGCATACCACTTTATTGGTATATGGTTTGGTACGCCCCTAGGTCCCAAACGTGTATTTGTGCTATTACTGTGATTTAAGATCTTATAACCTATGTACTTCGAACTCTAGCCTCATAAAGAGACTAGAGGGGTGTGTTTAGTAATAAATACATATATTTTGAATATATACCTGGTGTGGTGCTCTTTCATTTGGTCACTCAAGAGATTATAGACTGGTAAAACAAGCTGCTTTACATTCCTTCAAGACTTAGCCTGAAGGCTGCTCTCCATAGCTACCACTAGGATAGCTTTCAATAAGGTTGTCTTTAACCTATCTACCATAAGAGTCGATTTGGACTGGTGCAAGGTGCCCACTATAATTAGTGGACAGCATATGCCAGGCCAACTTCTCACAGGGGTCATTTAAACAAGGTACTTTACTTTTTATTTTTTATTTTACTGTGTTTTCTTTTACTGTTTCATCAAGCAGCAACTGCGGAACCCTCAAAGCCATGGCCACTCTAGATTCCATAGCACCTCCTCCTGCATTTTTACCATCTGCTGGTGATCCAGTAATGTTGTGGGAAGATTGGCAAGAAGCTTTTTTGACTTACTTAGATGCCATTGGTAGTGATGTATTTGTATCCAAACGCAAATTAGCTATTCTTAAACATAATTTGGGGGCAGAAGGAAGAAAAGTTTTAAAACTATTACCAATTCCTGCTCGTGAACAAGAGAATGAGGCAGATGAGGAAGAGGATGACGATGAATTTGAACAAGCTTTGAGAGCTTTGGACAGCAATTATAAACCTAAGGTAAATATTGTTGTGGAGCGCCATACATTCTTTTCTAGAGGACAGATGAAAGGGAGTCTGTCGATCAATACATTGCTGTACTGAGAATGTTAGCTTCTACGTGTAAATTTCACGACTTACGTGATGAAATGATAAGAGATCAGTTGGTGAATAAAACTAATAATTTGAAAATTCAAGAAAAGCTACTTAACATAAAGGAACCTTCGTTGGATAAAGCTATTTTAGCAGCAAAAAGAGTAGAGAATACCACCCTGTATGTAAAGGAACTGAAACAACAAGATGTTGACATGGGTGATATGTTGAAAACGATAAATGTTGTTCAAAAATTACAAAAAATGAACATAAAACCTACCAGTTCACAAGATGAAGAGATGTCGCACAAACAGGGTTTTAAAAATAGCAAGAAGTCTGCTACTAAATGTTATCGATGTGGTAGTGAAAAACATGTTGCTTCTTTTATCAATTGTCCAGGGATTACTGTCAGATGTTATAAATGTAGACGCATGGGTCATTTTGCTCGTGCATGTAAAGACCAAGAGTGGAAGGGTAGACAGAGTGTAAGTGTTGTTCACAAATTTGAAGAAACACAATCTGAGGATGATGAGGTATTAGTCATTGAGGAAGCATCTGTGAATGCATTGGGTGATTTTTATCATCCACCTAAATGCAATGTACTGACAGGTGGTAGAGTTGTAGGTGTGTGGGCAGATTCATGCTCCCCGTACACAATCATTGATCTTGCAACGTACACAAGTCTAGGTCATTCTGGTTTAGCAAATACAAATGTTAACCCGGTGGGGTATTGTGGGAAAAGTTTACCTATGTTGGGATGTATCTTTACTGATATTTGTTTTAAGGATAAAACCGTACAGTCTACTGTGTATGTTGTCACAGAAGGTAAGAATCTTCTGGGTTGGTCTGACCAACGGTTGCTGGGTGTCATTTTAGATCCAAATCATCCAGAACAAGTTTTGTTCACTAACGGTGTTGAACACAAGAGTGACTGTAAGTGGAAAGATGATTTTCCTAATGTTTTTTTTTTAAAAACTGGGATGTTTGAAGGGATTTTGCCATAAAATTATATTAAAAGAAGACGCCAAACCAGTTATCCACAAGGTAAGAAGTGTACCGATTGCTAGGAGATCTGCTTTGAAGAATGAATTGAATTGGTTGCAAATGGAAGGTATCATAGAGCAAATAGAATCTGCTGATTGGGTAAGTCCCATTGTTTTAGTCAGGAAATCGGATGGAGGGGTCCGCATGTGTGTGGATCTTCGCGACTTAAAAAAATCTATTTGGGTCGATCAATACCCCCTTCCTAATATTAGTGAATTGTTAGCAACCGTTGGTCAAGCTAAAGTATTTTCGACCCTGGATTTATCGCAAGCGTACCATCAAATTAAATTGCATCAATCCTCTAAGCACTTAACTGCGTTTATCACCCCGGAAGGTTTATATAGATTTGTACGTATGACATTTGGTTTGGCTTCTGCTTCGGCAGTTTTCCAAAGAGTTATGCAAAAACTATTTGTTGATGAGAGTAATGTAAAATTGTGGGGCAAGGATGAAGATGAACATGATGTTGTATTGCGCAAAGTGTTAACAATATTGAGCTCTGCTGGTTTGACTGTAAGTTTAAACAAATGTAAATTTGCAGTAAAACAAGTGGAGTATTTGGGCCATTCAATTTCAGAAAATGGTATTAGCCCGAAAATGAAGTTAGTTGATGCTATAAAGAATGCCCCAGCTCCAGTCAATAAAGATCAGCTCAGATCGTTTCTAGGAATGTCAGAATACTACGCTAAGTTTATTGATCATTTTTCTGATGTTGCCAGAGATTTGAGAGATTTGTTAAAAAAAAATGTTAAATTTAATTGGTCATCTTCTTGTGAACATGCTTTTAAGAAAATTAAGGACAGTATTGTTAATGCTGTCAATTTGAAACCATTTGATGTGAATGATCAATCTATATTGGTGACTGATGCCAGTTTGTATGGGCTAGGTGCAGTTCTTATGCAGAGGAAAGATGGTGAAGAACGTGTTGTGGCCTTTGCTTCTCGCACGCTGAGGGGGGCAGAAGCAACCTACAGTGTCATTGAAAAGGAAGCCTTAGCATGTTGGTGGGCGATCAAGCATTTCAAGAATTATATTTGGGGCCGTTCATTTGAATTAAGAACAGATCATAAGCCCTTGATTGATTTGTTTTCTACCAAGGGTGTGGGCAAAGCCACACCTAGGTTAGCCAAGTGGTTGTATTATTTGCAAGAATTTTCATTTCAAATAAAATATGTTCCTGGTCATACCAATGTCAATGCTGATTGTTTATCACGTTTACCATTATGTTGTGATAATGAGGAATTACAAGAAAGTCATAGAGAGGATGAGGACATTCTTGTTGCCGCTTTGAGTGTGGAAAAGGTGCCATTCTAGAGGATGAGTGGTTAGCAAATATTTCTTCCGATAGGGTTATGCTGACCATTAAAGAATGTTTGTCTGTGGGTTGGCCTAAGGACAGGCAGAAGATGGTTTTGTTGGATGAGTACAAAAGATTTGGGATGAGTTGACTTGGTTGGATGGTAAATTGTATATGGGTGGAGGCTAGTTGTCCCTGAAGAGTTAAGGGATCGGGTGGTGGATTTGTTACACGATGGACATGGTGGTATGTCTGGAATGAAAAGGAAGGCGAGAACGCATTTTTGGTGGCCAAGCATGGATTGTATGATTGAAAGGAGAGTGTGGGATTGTTTACCATGTGTTAGGATTGATAAAACTCATAAGTCTCATGAGACACCGATTACCCCTGTGAAGTTTCCTGATGGACCATGGAAGAAGCTTGGAATGGGTATTTTTGGGCCGTTTGTTATGAAAGGTTGTGTAGGTAAGTATGCTTTGGTGTTAATGGATTATTTTTCTAAATGGCCTGAGATCAAGTTCGTTAGTTGTGTGAACACCGATGCTGTGGTGGAGTTTTTAACTGAAGTGTTTATGCGTGAAGGATGGCCGAAGGAGATAGTTACCGATAATGGTCCCCAGTTTGTTTCTAGTCAGATGGTGGAGTTTTTTGAAGGTTAACCGAGTGGTGCATCATCGCACAGCTCTGTATCATCCCAGGGAAAATGGATTGATTGAGAGGTTTAATCGTGTTTTGGTGGAATGCATGCAATATGTTGTGCGTAGCAATTTGGACTGGAAGAAAGAAGTGCAGAAAATGTTGTGGAATTACAGAATAACTCCACATTCTGCCACGGGTGTTGCCCCATTTTGTCTGTTAAAAGGTAGAAATCCACATTCGCTGGTGTATCCTGAATTAATTCAGAGGATATCGGATCCAACACATGTGGCTGGACATACACTGGACCTAATGTTCTCAAATATAACAACCATTAATATTCACGAAATTAAACCACTTACATGGACAGATCACTCCTTAATCTCCTTTTCCCTAGCTATTCCAACTAAGTCATCTAAGACTGCAGCTACACATCAATTAGGGATAAGATCTTGGAACCTAATTACTCAGGAAACATTTCCTATGCACTTCACTCACCTAGACCAGGACACATTTCACTCTCACTGTGCTAGCACCTCAGCCACCCTACTACAACAAGAAATAGAGAAGTCGCTTGACAAATGCGCCCCCAAACTAAAAAAAAAAACAACTACCAACCAGAGATCAGAAAAGTGGTACACTCCTGAACTAAAAATAAATAAACGAAAATGTCGCACTTTGGAGCATAAATGGAGACTGTCAAAGGACAACGTAGATAGACAGAACTATCTAGCTGAATTGAAAATCTACCACCACGCTCTAAAAACTGCCAAAACAAAGTACTCCACAAGAAGGATAGAAGATAATGGCAGCTCGTCCAAGGAACTCTATAAAGTGGTTCGTGAACTGTGTAAACCCACCCGCCTATCACAAACCATGGCCCCTACGGTAGAGAACTGCGAATTAATAAATAATTTCTTCACTGACAAAGTGACAAAAATGTATGCATCCTTCGATAATCCCCCCGAAGGTGATAATGTTGACTGGGAAAATCTAGCTCCTCACCCCTCTGCACAAACTCACCTAGACACTATGACTCCCTTTTCAGGGGAGGAAGTGACTAAAGCCATGATTGAGGTCAAGGCGGGATCCCCACTCGACCCTTGTCCGCATTTTATTTTCTCCAAACTAGCGCCAATCCTATCCTCCCATGTCACTAAAATATTCAACCAATCTCTGGAACAAGCGTCATTCCCAGATATTTGGAAGAAAACAGTAGTATTCCCACTCTTAAAAAAAGCAGGACTTGGAATATATGACCCAGCTAATTATCGCCCCATCTCTCAACTACCTTATTTATCCAAAGTTCTGGAGCGCTTAGTTAATAAGCAACTCACCACCTTCCTCGAATCTAACAACCTATTCGACCCCTCACAGACGGGCTTTAGAACCAACAACAGCACAGAAGCAACTCTGCTAGCTGTGTCCGATAACATCAGAACACTAGTAGACCAGGGCAGAGCCGTAGCATTGATCTTATTAGATCTCACTGTGGCCTTCGATACTGTGTCCCATACTAAACTACTCCAAATCTTGCACAAAAAAGGGATCTGCTCCAAAGCCCTATCATGGTTCGCCTCTTTTTTGAAAGATTGAACCCAAACAATTCAAATGGGATCCTGCACCTCCACTGCAAGGAGCATTAAGTACGGAGTCCCCCAGGGAGCTACCTTAAGTCCCACTCTTTTTAATGTCTACGTTTCATCTCTGGCGGATATCAGTAGGAAATGGGGATTTGACATTTGTTCCTACGCCGATGATACACAATTGGTGATTCCCTTGATAGACAGGCTGACCAACACTGAAACAAAAAACAATCTAACTAACTGTCTCACTGAACTCGCAGATTGGATGTCCCAACACTGTCTAAAACTGAACGCCGGAAAGTCGGAAATTCTGCTCTTCGGTGGTGCCCACGATATCTGGGACAGTAGCTGGTGGCTCCAGGCACTGGGCACCGCCCCAGAACCTAAGCGAACGGCAAAAAATCTGGGCATTATCTTCGATGATACCCTATCTATGTTGGACCAAGTACGCACACTGTGCGGTAAAATCTACGCCATACTGAAACTTCTCAGGCGACTCTTTCCCTGGATCCCACAAAAATGCAGACAAACGGTCACCCAGGCTCTGCTCATGAGCAGACTTGATTATGGCAACGCCCTTTATGTAGGCATGGCTGACTATCTTTTCGCCAGACTCCAGGTAGTTCAGAATGCTGCCGCCAAACTAATATGTAATAAAAAAATATATAGTTCAGCATCCCTCTGCCTGAAGGAACTACACTGGCTCCCAGTTCGCCAGAGAGCCAGTTTGAAGCTCCTCTGTTTTGCGCATAAAACCCTCCATAAAAAGGGGCCACAAATTCTACATGATAAATTACAATTCCACATCCCTTCGCGTAACCTGAGATCACACCATCTAGCTCTCGCCTCTGTCAAGCGCACTTCCAAGGCCAGAATGGGCGACCGGTCCTTCTCAAAATCAGCTGCAGTCCTCTGGAACAACCTACCCTTTGATCTTCGCTTAACAGACGATTATCTACTGTTTAGGAAACCATTGAAAACCTACCTGTTCCCTAGAGACTGACCTTACCAATGATTAATCACATCTCACTCTAATCCGTCCTAGCGCCGTGATGTCCCCCGGGATGATTGATGCGCTTTACAAATACTGTTACAAATACAAATACGATGCTGAGGTTACAAAAGAAAAGGTGAAGGAGAAGGGTGATAAGTATCAACAAGGATATCAGCTGCGACATAGTAGATTTACCAATTGCAAAGATGCAGTTTTTAAGACTGGTGATTGGGTTCGGTTCAGGAAAGGAAGAATGGGAAGGAAGGGAGAATCAGTGTGGTCTACTCCATGCAAAGTGTTCAGAGTATGGGGTAACACTGTGGAGTTGGAAGGTGGTAATGTGTGGAATGCTAGGAAATTAACGAAGTGCTATGATGCTGAAGTGCTGGATAGACATTAAGTCTAATGTCTATGTTAAGTCTTTGTTACAAAGACATTAAGTCTAATGTCTATGTTAAGTCTTTGTTACCGGCTATTTTAGATATCATTTCATATGTATATGTATACATTGTTATATGTTACAATTGTATTGCAATATGGTTCTGCAGTCTAGATGTTTTTTTTTTTACTTTACATTTTGTATATAGTTTTGGTTTATTATTGTTCACTAAAGAGAGGAGATATGTTGTATTTGCATTTGTTACTTTCATAGAATGTGGAACCCTGCTCGTTAGAATGGTGGGGAATGTTTTGATTCAGGCAAGGTCAGTTGCTGCTGACTGTGGAGGTTGGAGGACGTTTCCTGGATTCATGAATAAAGAAGTCATTAATTACCTTCTTGTGTCCGGATTTAATACTTTGTTTCTGGACCTCTCTCGTTTATTCAGGGAAGAGCATGACTTTGTGATTTTCAACCATGATATCCTCCGGAGTCTGGCTTGGTTCAGGCTATGGTACCGGTCGCTGTAGTGTAAAAGCTTCGCCACTACTGGCCGAGGAGCCACTCCAGGCAATGGGGGACGTGCAGGGACACGGTGAGCGCGTTCCAGCTCATAAGAGCGAGAGAGAGAGACCCTCTGGGGCCACCTCTTCCCTAATCCAATTCTCCAAGAAGTCAACCATGTTCACAGCGGTGCCTTCACTGCACTCCTGGAGTCTAATAATTCTTTTTCTTTTTCTTTTTTATTAATGCATAAATGATAATAATATACTCAACAATTACAATTCATTGTGAAAGAAAAGCAAGTTACAAAGAACTAAAAGAAAAGCAAAGGAAATCAGAGTAATGCATTTAATTAATTTTTTCTACCCCACCCCCTAGGAGTTGGCCTCATTATTTTATCTTAAGTTCAGGTATAAGTTAATTTGCACCTTATAATTCACCCATTCTTCTCAATCCATCTAGTCAATGGTACCCAGATTTCCCGGCCTTTTGTTCGGGAGCGTTGTCCCCTTTTTGCATGTATAGCTTTTTCCAGATTATAATTTGCTAGTAGCCGAGAAAGCCATTGCTGGAACCCTGGGGGGTTAGGATCTAACCATGCGAATGCTAGACATAAGCGCAGGATCGCCATACCAATAAACACTAGTTCTTCTCCGGGCTTCCCCTGCATGTCCTGAGCAACCCCAAGTCCAATCAACGTTGGAGAGAGAGAGCAGACAACACCCAACGCCTCCTTAAAGAAGCTGGTAATTTCTTGTTTTAGTTTGCTCAGTGCATCACAGGAGGCAAAGATATGGCTGAGGTCTGCCTGATATAAAGCGCACCGAGGACAATAGGTTCCTCTCCCCGACCCCCATTTAGCAATCCTTTTCGGGGTATAATAAAGCGAAAAGCATGATTTATAGTATTGAGCCGGGCCGGAATTAAAATATTCTGTGCCAGTTTAACTGAGTGGAAAAATAGACTTTCCGGGATTCCAATCTCCGCTTTCCACTTTAGCGCCCGATCTTCCATGTCATCTGACATTAATGAATTAAAAAGTTATACACAACTCCAATAGATAAATCTCTATTCTTTCTTAATTTATCAATAACATCATTATTAGCGAACCCTATCAGACCCCTCCCTTTCTTATTTAGAAAATCCCGGATTGGTAGATATTTGTAAAAGTCTCTCCTATCTAGCCCATACCATTCACTAAGGTTTTCGAAAGAGACAAGCCCTGTTGGTGAAAAAAGGCTCCAAGCTTAGTCAGACCCGCTTCGCTCCATCTTTTTATAATTGAACCTTTAAAAATCTCCGGCAAGTTGGGATTGTTACAAAGTGGTGTGTAGAAGTTCAAGCGACCAATACCAATTAATTTCCGGACAGATTTCATAATTCTAAATGCCCCTTGTAGCGTTTTAAAGCAAACTTTCTTATAATGGTTGTTGTTTAAATATCTCCAGAGCCACCCCCATGCTTCTGTACCCATTACGAGTTCGAGCGGGGTCGGACTTTCTTCCATCGCGCTATCTTTCGGCTTTTCCTGTATAAGCACTAGATTGTATAGTATTGTAGTAGCCCAGTAATAGAGTCTAATATTTGGTAGGGCCAGTCCTCCCCTTTCCTTGGGTAAAGAGAGATATTTATATGCCCTTCTAGGTTTAGCATATCCCCAAATGAATCGGGAGAATAGGTCCTTGATTCCTTTGAGACATTTAATGTCAAATTCGAGCAGGATTGCCCGCAACAGATACAAAAATTTGGAAAAAACAACATTTTGATAATATTACACCTACTAATAATTGATAAGTGTAGATTATGCAGTCTCACCAGGTCTGGTTTCGTTTTAACAATTAGTGGCTCGATATTATCTTTGACTATGCTATCGATGTTTGCAGAGATATCAACACCAAGATATATTGCATTTTTGACTATTCGAGCATCATTAGTCGTTATATTCTCATTACAGACGATCTGTGTCTTGCTTCGATTGAGGGAGTACCCTGAGAGTGTCCCAAATCTCGCCGCCTCTGCTTCAATTTCGTCTATAGCTGTATCAGGATGGGGAATCACTAAAGCAATATCATCTGCATATGCCAATACTTTGGTTTCCCATCCATGGGTTACAATAGGCATAATAGCCCTGTTGTGTTCCAGTTGGCGTAAAAAGGGATCTATGTATATTGCGAATAGGAGCGGCGAGCTTGGGCAACCCTGCCGGGTGCCCCTCGTTATTTGGAAAGTATCTGTGAGTTCTCCGTTAACAAAAGGTCTGGCGGTGGGGTGAAAATAAAGCATTCTGAAAGCCTGTAGAAATCCCTTTTCGATTCCGACCCTTGACAGAGTCTCCCATATAAAAGGCCAGGAGACCCTGTCAAAGGCCTTTTCTGCATCTAACAAAATGAGTGCGATTGGGTCGCTAGAGATGTTTGCCGCGTCAAGAAGAGAGATGACCCTTCTGATATGGTCCGTCGTCCCCCGCCCAGGTATGAACCCATGTTGTCGAATGGAAATAACCTTATGTATTACAGAGGCCAAACGTGTGGCAAGGATTTTTGAGTAAATTTTGCTATTGCTATTAATTAATGTTATGGGGCGGTAAGACCCGGGTTCTGATGGTGTTATGTGTTTTTTAAGAAAAACTACAATGTTGGCCTGTGACCAGGATTCAGGCGGTCTGCCACCCATGAATACATGTGTGAGTAGCTGCGTCATGCACTCTTTCAGTTGTGTTGCAAATTTTTTGTAGAACTCGAGGGGTATGCTATCTAGTCCAGTAGCCTTGCCGCAAGGGAGACTGTTGATACACAATAATATCTCTATCCATTGCGGGAGCTCCTCCAGCTGTAGCTGGTCCTCCTGTGAGAATTGTTCTGTAGGAATCCGATTAAGATATGCAGCCACATCTTCTGGATTACCTGACGTGTCCTCACAGTAAAGCTTTTGGTAGTATGAGTAGAATACATTTCGAATTCCTGCTGGGTCTGAGATATCCCCTTCTCGGGGTCTTTAACTTCTACAATTATATTCCGAGTTGCTTTTTGTCTGGCTTTGATAGCAAGATGATGGCCCACTTGCTCGCTACACTCATATGCTTCCTCCCGCCAAGCGGCAAGTTTGTCCGCAGCACCTTTAGCCATTATCTCCATTGTTGCTGACTTAGCAACTATGACTTTCGCCTGCGCTTCGGTATGGTCGCCCCCAGTTTGCACTGCTGTGATTAATTCTTCTTCTGCAGCAGCTAATCTGCCTTGAGAGTCATTTATCGCAGAGCACTTTTTTTTATTCAGGGATAATGATAATCTGAGTGTTTCCCCGCATATGCCTGCTTTAAGCGTATCCCAAGCAACTTTGACTCCAGCGCTCCCTATATTCTCCTTAAGAAATTGAGGTATCCACTCCCTCATATAATCACAATATTCTTCATTAAAAAGAAGGACACGTTCAAAGCTCCATGTGTAAGCACTACCCCCCTTAGACCCTCTCCCCTTGATCCTTGATCTCTACAATTAGAGAGTTATGATCAGCCAATATCCGAGGGGTTTTCTCAATTGAGCAGTCATGCAGTAAAGTGTGAGACACAAAAATGAAGTCTATTCTTGCATGTTTGTTGTGTGGGTGCGAAATGTAAGTAAAACCAGGGTCTGTGGGATTCTGCCAGGTCCAGAGATCGATAAGCGCATGTTCCAGACAAAGTGCCCTTAATGCCCGAAACACTTTTGGTTTGCGGCCACTATATACCCAGCCTGCTTCTAAACTTATGTTTTTATCGGCAGGCAAATTTATGTTGAAGTCCCCGCAGATTATTATCGGGAGTGGCCAGGCGGCTAATTCATTGTTAATATGATGAAACACTGTTGGATCGTCTAAGGTGCAGCCATAGATGGAGCATATCGTGATTGGAACTCCATTATTCCTGCGGCATTCAGCGATTACCCACCTCCTGAGCTGGTCCACTAATGTACGACTGAATTGTAAAGAACGATTAGATGTTAGAATCGCAACACCACGTGTCGAAGAATTTTAAGTCGTGCCCCCACCAATGTGTACCCGAGCGTTCCTAATAAGTGTTTCTGTGCGTTTTCAATATGCGTTTCTTGCATGCAGATCACATCGGCCTTTAATAACCGCAGTCCAGTTACCCTATTCTGTCTTTTTTTTAAGTCATTAAGACCACAGATATTAATTGCAGCTATGCGAAGCTTACTCATCTATATTTAAATGAAAAACTGTATCTAAAGAAGAACGAGAAACTGCAAATCTTCCTCCCATTGAGCCAACCCCTCCCCCCCATGCACCCCGCACCCTTCCCCTCCCCCTTCCCCCACCCCCTCCCACCACCTATAACTGAGGTTACCTGGCACGACCCGAGCCAGGATAATGGCATCTGAGCAATCAAAGCCCCACGTCCCACCGCCGGTCTTCCCCCCCACGTTGTGACATCCTTGGTGAATATAGTAAAGCACGCATGATACAAGAAACAAGAAACAATAAAGATATTCTACAGATTCTAACTCAAGATTTTTTGCCAGCCATTAATTAAATCCGGATTTGACCAATCCTAACCAACTAAGAGGCTCTTATGCTGGCATATGCCTTACAGGAAAAGGAAAGGAGAATGAAAGAGAGAGAAAGAAAAATAAATATATGCGATATTAGCATTATAGGAGTGAGACTACATTGAAGCATAAAAGCATAATTTTGAGATCCTAGACCACTACAGTTTGCCCCCATTTCGATCAGTAATCTCTTGTAGATATGCTTGGGCCTGTATTTCGGAGATAAAGCTACGCGTAGTCCCCTTGTATACAATCTTTAAGCAAGCAGGATTCTGTAGATATACATCGGCCCCAGGTTGTTGAAAGGGGGTAAAAAGCTGTCTCAACCTCCATCTACGCTTAACTGTGGCATGAGCGAAGTCGGGCCTAGTGAAGAAAGTGATTCCGTTAAATTCCCTCTTGGTTGTTGGTCTACCCAAGTCATGAAGTGCTTGGCGCAGGAGAAAGTTACCGAAGTATAAGAGCATGGCACGAGGATGCTGAGGAGTAAATGAAGGACGTTTTGAAGGTGTTAGAGGAAATCTGTGTGCCCACTGGATCTCTTTGTCCCAGTCCCAGGTATGTAGTTCCGGGAAGGCCCCCTTGAGGAGCGTGATCATGAGGTTCCTGGGATTGTTCCCTTCCGCTCCTTCCGGAATGCCTTGAATGCGGAGGTTATTGCGCCGTTGCCTATTCTCCTGTTCCTCCATTTTCCATATTAGATCCTTGACTATGCCCTCATGTTCGTCTCCTTGTGCCTTCATAGTGACTAGGTCCTTCTCCAGATTTTCTGTTCGAACCTCTATGGAGGTCATTCGATCAGCGATTTCGGCACAGGTTCTGCCCACCTTCCGAACGGCCCCTTGCAGTTTTTTGGCGGCTAGGCGTGATCTGCGATTATCTACTTTGACCTCCTCCTGGAAGCTCTTGATTGACTGCAACACTATTGCCAATGCGGACTCGTTATTGGCCCCCTGCTCTCCTTCTACAGTGTTGCCAGTAATTGTTCGATTGCCTCCTGAAGCACCTGTTAAGTCTGACATATTTTGAGTTGTGAAGCCGAGTAATCCCATCTGAGGTTCCCAGTGCTTCCTCTGTCAGGGGTCGCATATCTCTTTCTCCGATACCCCTTTTTCCTTTGGAGTTTTTTCTGCCCATGACTTTATGTAGGTAGGTCTGAGTTTGAGCTGCTATTCCCTTTATGCCCGTCTTCCTCACTAGAGGCGGATATGCTCAGATCCGACATTTCTGAGTCGTCAGTTAAGGAGTAAAACTTCTCCAAATTGTCAGGCGTCTTGAGTAAAGGGCGAAGGGATTTACCAGTTGCTCCTGTCGTTACTTCTCCAGAGACCTTAATGCCAGTAAAAGGTTCGCTGCTAGTAGCTTCTGCTTTTTCTCCTATGTTATCATTATGCTTTTGTAGGTCATCGAGGGGGCCCAGGCTGTGAATTATCCTAGTAATTACTTCATGGTCAGCTTCCAGGCTGGAAATTGGGGTAGATTGAAGATCAGAGCGTACTATGTCCTCCAGCGTTGTAATGGAGGGAGCTACTGGATCATCAGCTTCAGGTTGATTATACAGTGTCAATCCCCCTTTTGTTTCCTCCTCCTGAGCAACCTCCTGAGCCTTGTGTCCCACTTCCCCGCTTGGACCAAAGCTACTGGTGATTAATGGTTGGCTGTTGCCAGGGTCCCTGAAAGCTTTCATCTGTGCTTTTTTAAAGATTTCAGTTTTGTCCGTTTTGCTTGCGCACTCATTTTTCTCTCCTTTCTCCCCTCTCTCCCCCCCCTCCTTGTTCTTGGCCCCACGCATGTCAAGCTGTTTTTGATGATTTTCGGCAGTCGCGGAGCTGGGCTGCAGTGCTGTGCTCATTGCAGGATTAGGGAGCTGCAAAGTTTTACATTTCAGCATTTTTGCCCCCTACCAGCCATCCTTACTTGTGTGTGAGAATGTCCCTTGCTGCAACAATGTATCCTGTACACGTAGCAGGCTGCGATGAAACCAGCAGGGAAACCAGCGCGCCGCTCGTGTAGCTGACGAGCCAGGGGAGCTTCCTTTGAGGCAGACAAGTTAGTGTAGATCCCCGATGGTGTCCTCCTACGTGACAGCACGGCCGGAGAATCTCGCCGCAGGGCTGGAAGCATCAGGAATGCCAGATCCGAGCAAACTTCATCGGAGCTCGCTGGCAGGAGAGTTTGCTTCCACGCTTGACCAGTTCCAGTCCACTCATGCAGAACGTGTAGATCGATGAAGGTGAGGCGGATTTGTAGATAATGCGGCCGCTTCATTTGTTGATCTCCGCGCATGTGTTTTAGTTATTGTTTCAAGGGTACCCGGAGGGTAGGCATACCATTTTAGGGGTCCGGCCGATGGAGCATCGCGGATGAGTCGTTACTCAGACGCCATCTTGCCTCCCAGGTCCAGTCAAGTCTCGGAGTCCAATAATTCTAATGTTATTTCTCCAGGCCCTACTTTTGGCATCCTCAGCCTGGGCTTCTAAGGTGGTAATCTTGTTTGCCATAGTGGACATCCGGTTTTGCAGCAAAGCCAGTCCTGTGGTAATGTCATCAATGGCATGCTCTTTAGAGGTGAATCGCTCAGCGCAATAGACCCATGTCCACCAGCATGGTATCTATCTTGCGTTTGAGTGCCTCCCTGGAGGTGGCAATGGCCTGCAATATCGTGGTCAGGGTGGGCCCCAAATGTTCACCTACGTGGGTCTCCAGGTCAGGAACAGATCTGTTCAAGTGCTGGGATCTTAGCACCTGAGAGGCTCAGGGTTCAGCCACCTCTTTCCTCCTGGTAATTTTACCCGTGACGGAGGTCACCCAGAGCAGATGAACTGCGCTGGGGCAGGTACAGCGGCAGACAGAGCAGCGCCATGGGCAAAGGGGAGAAGCGATCCAGTACTAGCGGGGTCCTCAGTTCAGTTGTGTGTAATGGTCGCTGCTCGTGTGAGGCCAGATTCTGCGTGAGTGCGGCAGAGTGAGCTCTGTATGCCAGGAGAGCTAGGGTTCCATGCTCAATCTCGTCAGGGGCCGAGGCCAGCTTAAGTGTGGGCCTCGATGAAACATGGGCCGAGACACTGCAGACACAGCGGACATTAGTAGCAAGGGGGGGTAGGTGTGGGCAAGCAAGAACCCCTGTGCAGTTTGGGTCAATCCAGGGTCTTCTGCCATTAACCTAAAAAAAAAGGGAGGAGAACGGCGCAGTCATGCAAAGCTCTGTCTGCTGGGGCCCTTTGTGAGTACTTCAGTCCAGGCAGTAGTGGGATAGAGGGACACGGGCGGCCGCCAGCAGTGAGATCCTGCTAGTGTCAAAAGCCCATTGGGGCCCCCCAGGACCGTTCGGGAGTTGCAGGGTGAGGAAGGGTACCAGTTAACTGTGCTGCGAAACCCCACCACAGGCCGGCGCCATGGTCCATAAGGCTGCCGCATGCACCCCAAGGGTCACCAGCAAGGCCCCACTTCCCTCGGGGGTCCACAACAATGTCCCTCTCCTCTCCTTGGCAGAACATAGAGGCCCCTGATTCGAGCTGATGCAATGGGGGAAGTGGCAGCCCCTCAGCAAGTAGGCCCCAGGCCTCGGGCCACCCCACCCCTCAAGTCCTTGCCCCTCCTGCCACCAGGCCTCACTTGTGTCTGTGTCTGCACCATTTTACTCCAGGCCTCTACACCTCATCTGTTCAGAACAATTCAGCTGTCCCGGGACAGCAGCATTGCAGGTCCAAGGGCCCCTCTGGGTCGTCCGTGAAACCACACGGCGTGGTGGGAGTAACCACCAGGTACCGCCACAGTCTGACCAGGACCAGGGCCTGCAGTGGTATCCCCAGCAGCTCAGGCTTACCTCACAGTCTTCCAAGACTGCCTGCAGGGTCCTGCAGCCATCGATTCACGAGGCTCAGTTTCCAGCCCTCAGTTCTGGCTGATGCACATCTGCATACCAGGCCGCAGTCCCACCTCCTTACGGCCGATTGGCCGGCAGTCTCCGATCCTCTGGTCACCAAGTCAGCAGGGCGGCGTATTGGGTGACGGCGGCAAGACAATGGAACCGCTTGCAGGAAGGCCCACTCCCCATGATGCACCTGGGTAGTCAAGTGCCTCCGGTCAGGTTAGCGGGCACCAGAGGGGCTTACCTTGATGTTATGTTTCATGATCACACGTAGAACTTTACTTACAGCTTCCCAGTATGCATGGAGTCACAGACAATCAACGGACATATGTCTATCTCCAGCCCCTGGCTGATTGCATCTCTTACATCTCTGCATCGCTTGAGTGAACTTGGTAAGTCTCTGGGGCATCCAGTATATCCAGTGGAAAATGAAGAGATGATTCCTCTTTAAAGCATCAGGCTTCACTGTGGAATAAATTAAGCTTAAAAATACTTGCCATGGGCCCTCTGTTTTCAGTTCTGACAAGTCGTGACTCCACACTTGGTACAGTTCAGTCAGATGCTCGTCCTCAGCATTGATGATCTCCAAGTACCAAAAAGTAATGTATTTTTGTAGCCTTACTTTATTCATTAAGATGTTTTCATGCTCCTAGCAGTCATCGTCTGTCCACTTTTGAACTGACCACCATGACTTTAGCCGAAGGTATTTAAATCTTGAGAGTTTTCCTTTTGTTGTAGCAAAAACATCCTTCCTCTCGAGTAGCTTCGTTCCCTTTCTAAGGTTGCCCCAGGTATTATATCGTGCTTGTCCAAGGGGATAACTAAGATTGTCTGTTAAACATGCTGGGTTCCCGGGGGAACTTAGGGGTTAGTGGTAAACTCTGCCCCGCTGGCAGAGTTTGCAGATTTTTGCCACCTCTGAGCTCCAAAACACTTCCAATCACCGCGTGACAGAGTTTTTCTCTCACACGGCTCGCCAATGTTAAGTTGGCGAGTGACAAACAACACCGCTAGATCACCTCCTGGTGAGATTTCTCAACACGGGGGGTCGGGGTAGGTCTCTACCACTTGCGATGAGAAAGTTGCAGCTTGAGCTGCAAAAGCTGCTGCTCGAGTAGAAAATCTACTAGAGTGCCAGAGAGAAGCAGCACCCTCTAGCGCATAGTGTGGTGTCGTTTCAATTGATTTTACAGTGCGGTACAAGCTCCTGGTGCTAAAAATCAGCGCAAGCAGCGCGGCCGCTGGAATTCTGCCGCTTGTGGAACTCCGCGGAATCTTGCAGAGTTATTAGGTAACTCTGCAGAATTCTGCAGAGGATAACTCTGCGAGTTCTGCCTACCCCTAGTGCTAATGCTGAATAATAATGAAAGCCAAAAACTTTCCTGAAGGAACACTATAATTTTAGGACTGCTACTAAAATCTTGAGCCTCCCTTTTTAAAAAAACTTAGGGTCCCCAGATTACATAAAACGTTTTCTCATCTAAAGTTCTCCATCACGGCTGCATACGCTCGCCCAAAGTATGACCCATCAGGCTTCACTGCCAACATTCAACTGTTTTTACAGTGGAAGGCATAACAGTACATCTGAAAGTCAGGAAGGGATAGCCCTTCCTTAATCTGTTTCCTCCCAATTTTCATCCCGGACATCCGTATGCCTTTGGACGTCCATACAAATCTGATCACTCTCACTTGAATCTTCCTGATTTGACTGCTGGGGCAAGTTGAAGGAAAGGTACTAAAAAGAAAGGTCAGCATAGGGAGAATCATGATCTTGGTCAGGTTTGTTCTGACATAGATACTCAGTTGGAGGTTTTCCCAACTTCTTAAAAGGACTTCAATTTTTTATTCAAGTTAATGGCTGGAAATTGATCTAGGTTTTGTGGAACTAGAATTCCTAAATATCTTATCTGCTCTTTGATCCTCTGGATTCCTTGGGTTCCCCCGTTATCTGCCCATGACATGACCTCATTTTTTCCTTCTTTATTTAACAGCCTGAGATGATTCGAAACAAATCTGTGTGTGCCTGATGCTTGGAATTCAAGTATGTGGAATTGGCTGTTTATAAGATAATGTCATCCACATAGAGTGCTTCATTGACAACCAGGTTCAGAACTGCAAAAGGTAAAATAGTACTGTCTTGCCGAATTGTTTGGGCAAAGGGTTCACTATAAAAGTCAAACAGCAGGGGGGATCAGGGTCACCCATGTCTATTTCCTCTAGTAATGGAGAAAGATCTGGTTAATTCTCCATTTATTTCTATTCTAGCTGTAGGTGATTTATAGAGAGATTGTTTGGTGTTTATCAGCTTATTACTAAGCCCAAAAGTACTTAAAGTTTCCCATAGAAATATCCGATTTACCTGATCAAAGGCCTTGGCTGCATCAAGAGTTGCTACTGTCAATAGGCTATTATAGGTCTCTGCTAAATCAATGTTCCCGACTCTAATATGTTTCACCTCATTAATTAGCCTCTGTGGTATAAAACCTTTCTGATCAGTATGGATAACTATCCTTATAACCCTTGCTAGCCTACTTGCCCAGATGCCTGAAAAGATCTAGTAATCACAATTCAGAAGACAAATAGGTCTAGAAAAGTCTGGGTTGCTTGCATCTTGCTTAGGCTTCAGGATCATGACTATTGTTGCCCGGTCGCATGCCAGAGGAATCTCCCCTCCTCCAAGATATATGTGGTTAATGAAAGCTTTCCATACTGAGATCAGATAAATTAACAGTTTCTTGCAGAGCTCTTCTGGAATCCCCTCGGGACCTGCTGCTTTCCCATTCTTTAATCTTCCCACCTGTTACATTATCTTGCCATCTGGGATTTCCCTTTCCAACACTAGGTACAGCATCTTGTTTTTCAAGCACCAGGAGGTTCTTTTCTACATGCCATCTCCTAATATTTGATAGCTCTGGTTATATATCTTCAGTACAAATAGAAGTAAGGTGGTTTAACATCACTTCCAGCACTTTTTGCTGCAATAGAACCAGCCCCCCCTTTGCAGATCCATCAGCTGATTGATATGGTTCCTAGTTTTTTCTGATTTTGTTTTCCAAACCAGTAATGCCCAGCTCTTTTTACCATATTCATAGTGCTCTAAATTACTAGCTTTCTACCTCTCTTGAGTCCTCATATCTAGACCTACCCTAAATCGGATTTGTAGCTCTTCCAATTCAGATCACAAATTAGAGATTTTTTGGGGGGCATCTATTGAAGATATTTCAATCTTTCCTGGCTATTTTGCCCTGCAATTTGTCTTCTTCTGCTTGCCTCTCTCTGTTTTGTTTGTATGAAATCTTTGTAATTACCCCTCTGATATACGCTTTATAGGTGTCCCAGATCATGTTGGTACTAGCCGTACTCAAAATAATGTAAAAAAAATCTTTCATTTTATCGATGAGACAGCTGATATAGTTTTCATCTTGTAGAAGGGTTTTATCTATATTCTACCTTTTGCCCTTAGCACAGCTAAAAAATCTAGAAATATTATAACTGCTGAGTGATCCATTAGTATTTTGGGTGAATAGATTACAGACTTGATTATCCCTTTCATATGTTTGTCGGGCAAGATGTAGTCAATACAAAAAAGATGGCCATAAATTTTACTACAAAAAGTAAAACCTTTCTGGGTGCTGGCCTTCATATGCCAAATATAAGCTAGTCCCAGATATTGCATCATACTTCTTAGCTGCCTCCTC
The DNA here is from genome assembly GCA_963921515.1 of Calotriton arnoldi. Lineage (NCBI taxonomy): Eukaryota > Metazoa > Chordata > Amphibia > Caudata > Salamandridae > Calotriton > Calotriton arnoldi. The sequence goes on from CAWUFW010008308.1 coordinate 280,352, forward strand.
GATTTTGGGGTAGATGTATAACTATACTTAGAAGTTCTATCCAGACCCTTATCTAAGATGACATTAAAATCTCCTTCTACAAGGATTAAGCCAGAAGTTTCCAACAGATGGCATTCTAGTGTGCTTAGATATGTGGGGTCATGGCAGTTTGGGCCATAATATCCTGCACATGCCCATTTTAACTTCCTGTCTCTAAAGTGGCCATGGTCCATCTACGTGAACTAAATGCTTTATATTCTATTAGCCTTACCCCCGAGTTCTGACAATAATAGCTACTCCCTTCATCCCACCATTCTGGTCTGAGCTGACAATATCTTGTATCCAGCTCCATTTCTTAAAACAAGCTGTGCATTCATCTCTATTCAAGTGTGGCTCTTGGAAAATAATAACTTTAGCCTGGGTGACCTTCAAGATTTCTGCCACAAAACTCTGCCTCTTCCTAGACCTCAGATCATTTACATTCCATGTTTCCCCATAATTCCCATAGGCAAGTCCCCTCTCACCTTCTCTCCCAAGGAAAATCAGTAACACTTATCATATTGGCGGCAGGCCCTGCAAACCTGTTTCCTCCCTCTATTAATACCCAGTACTGGTGAGTGATTTGAGGATTTTTTCTCTTATTTTCCTGAATTCTCTCTTCCCACCTGTGCCCTCCATGAGGAATCCTCTCTACACTGAAAGGCGTCTTCTATTCGACTCTGCACATTCCCTGGGGAAGGAATGCTATACACACATACATCTACATTATACTGGTGGTCTAAGTTGAATCAAGTCAAAACAACATAAAACAAAACAAAATTAATCTGCCTGTTCTTAAACTCAGTCTTGAACAGGGAGTTATTACATGCTCTGCTACGCTAATCCTGTCTCAGAGGTTTGACTTTATTTTCTTAATTAATTCATCTGCCTCCTTACCCTCCCTTAGGTTAGGTATTTCAGTCTTTGCATTAACTTTCAGTAGGACTGGTAATTTCAGCTGTAATTTTGCCCCCAGTGTATTCTGTTCTTCCATTTGGTGCTCCTGCTCCCACTGCCTTTGTGCTGTGATCCTGCCGATATCTGAGCGAATCTGATAGGCAAAGTTATCATATGTTAGTGGGCTGCCTTTCAGGGCTCTACTCAAAATTAACTCCTTAATTGAATAGGTTGACAAGTTAACCAGTTTTCTCCGAGGGATCCTATGACTTTCATTATGTCTATAGGGGTACCTGTGAATCCTCTGAATGTCCACCTCTAAGTCAAGGTCCTGCCTATCCTTCAAGGGTCCTGCCCTCAAAAGCTTAATTACAATTATTTTAGATTACTGCCTTCCACTCCCTCCGGAACACCAAGATTTCTTAAATGATTCCTCCTGCTATGCATCTCAATTCTCTCTGTGTCCTCTATTAGCTGCCTATTTTGTTATTTCAAGGATTCTATCTGCAGCATGTTATCTTGAAGGCCTCGATTTACTCTCTCCATATTCTCCTCCAGAAGCCTTTTTCACTCAGCCAAGTCTTCTAATTTAGAGTCAAGGGCTTTGCCGGCTCCCTGAATATCTTTTTGGTTCTGCTAACAAGTCTCAAACCTAACCAATATATCGGTCTTGAGGCTTAAGATTATGCTTTTCAGGTCCAGGCTGGACTCACTTGGTTAGCTTTGAATCTTTCCACAAGCACTGCTATTCTCTAGTTCTAACTCTGATCCCAGCTCTCTATCCTGAAGATTGCTCATCCTTGCTGTGGCCTATTATGTACTTGGGGGCTGTAGGCACTCAAACGTATTTGTTAGGAGAGTATCTGTGCCAGACATTGTGGCCTGTGAGGAAGCCTGTGGGGGGTCCTCTGGAGGGGGGGAGGAGGGGGAATCCCAATCTATAGGCACATCTTCCCTCCCCCAGGGGCCTTTACCTTTCCTCTGTCTCCCTCTTCGCTACATCCCACAGTGTCTCTCTCCTACTAATGTTCATAATTTTGAAGAAGGAATTTAGGGAGGACGTTGGTTTTTCATTTTTTATTTCACCTATAGGTCTCTCTTTCTTATTTTTTGACTTGGTATACGGCCTCGAGAGGGCATGGGGAGTTTCTTAATTATATGCAGCTTTTGTATGGCAACACCCTTGTTATTCTCCTTGCCCTTGATCTCACCCAATTCAGCCCCCCTGCCAAGTGTTGACCTCAATGAAATCGGCTTCTCACAACAACTGTAACAGGCCTTCTCTCATCTGATATCCTGCCCTGATTTAATGAGCCTGCACGGTCACCATACAGTCCCCTTCCAGTAAGACCTCCTGTAAGACCTGCCCCAGAATCAAGTTAAAGTAGATTATGTCCCACAGGGGTAAGTGTATTCAAAGGTACCTGGGTGAAGGGATGCCTCCCTTGTATATTCGTTATTCTGAGCACTGAAATCTGTTGTACAGGTGTCCCTGATAGATGACCGCCACTCGTCCTGTGCTCACTGTTCCTTACAGCAGAACCATGCACAGTGCATGTGCTGACTCTGCCTGGATTCCCCCGGTGGAGGATCCGTGCTACTGCAATGCGCCCACACCTCAACGAGTCTGCAGTCCAGGTCCAGCAGGAGTCACAGGGCTGCCCACATCTGTCACAAATAGGAAGAAAGAAACTAAAACAAGCACTGGCATAGCCAATAGGTCTTGCCTTTTGGGCCCTTATAAGGGTTTAGCCATGCAGCACAATATCCCCACTCGCATGCCCACACACTCCAACAACACATAGCATGCTGGGACCAGTAGGGACAATCTTATAAGAGAAAAGTGAACAGACAAGGCCTACCATTGTTGGCTACACATAAGAGACCTGAAAGAAGCACAGCATCAGACATGGGTCAACTTAAAATCTAAGCTGTCTGTAGAAAGAAAAAAAATGTCTAAAACTGTCAACAACCACAGACGCTATTTGCCCTGTTCATGCTAGCTCTCTATCCTGAAGATTGCTCATCCTTGCTGTGGCCTATGATGTACTTGGGGGCTGTAGGCACTCAAACGTATTTGTTAGGAGAGTATCTGTGCCAGACATTGTGGCCTGTGAGGAAGCCTGTGGGGGGTCCTCTGGAGGGGGGAGGAGGGGGAATCCCAATCTATAGGCACATCTTCCCTCCCCCAGGGGCCTTTACCTTTCCTCTGTCTCTGTCTCCCTCTTCGCTACATCCCACAGTGTCTCTCTCCTACTAATGTTCATAATTTTGAAGAAGGAATTTAGGGAGGACGTTGGTTTTTCATTTTTTATTTCACCTATAGGTCTCTCTTTCTTATTTTTTGACTTGGTATACGGCCTCGAGAGGGCATGGGGAGTTTCTTAATTATATGCAGCTTTTGTATGGCAACACCCTTGTTATTCTCCTTGCCCTTGATCTCACCCAATTCAGCGCCCCTGCCAAGTGTTGACCTCAATGAAATCGGCCTCTCACAACAACTGTAACAGGCCTTCTCCCATCTGATATCCTGCCCTGATTTAATGAGCCTGCACGGTCACCATACAGTCCTCTTCCAGTAAGACCTCCTGTAAGACCTGCCCCAGAATCAAGTTAAAGTAGATTATGTCCTACAGGGGTAAGTGTATTCAAAGGTACCTGGGTGAAGGGATGCCTCCCTTGTATATTCGTTATTCTGAGCACTGAAATCAGTTGTACAGGTGTCCCTGATAGATGACCGCCACTCGTCCTGTGCTCACTGTTCCTTACAGCAGAACCATGCACAGTGCATGTGCTGACTCTGCCTGGATTCCCCCGGGGGAGGATCTGTGCTACTGCAATGCGCCCACACCCTAACGAGTCTGCAGTCCAGGTCCAGCAGGAGTCACAGGGCTGCCCACATCTGTCACAAATAGGAAGAAAGAAACTAAAACAAGCACTGGCATAGCCAATAGGTCTTGCCTTTTGGGCCCTTATAAGGGTTTAGCCATGCAGCACAATATCCCCACTCGCATGCCCACACACTCCAACAACACATAGCATGCTGGGACCAGAAGGGACAATCTTATAAGAGAAAAGTGAACAGACAAGGCCTACCATTGTTGGCTACACATAAGAGACCTGAAAGAAGCACAGCATCAGACATGGGTCAACTTAAAATCTAAGCTGTCTGTAGAAAGAAAAAAAATGTCTAAAACTGTCAACAACCACAGACGCTATTTGCCCTGTTCATGCTAGTGTGGTACAGTGAGGGTAAAAGATGTTCGAAGGGTGATTAATTAGCAGTTTTAGTGACAGTAGATAAAGGTTCTCAGGCTTTTCTATGCTGTCATTTCCCTACAGAAGGTAGCATTCTAAGCCGTAGCTGGTTGGCAGCCTATTCCTTACATGTATGCAGCACAGTATCCCAATTCCCTGGACATATTGTGCATAGCTTCAAAAGATAGCCTGGGTCAATCTGATACACACATGGCACTAGTGCTTGCGTGGTAATGTTGAAATATTTAACATCTCCAGGGGTGGGATGATGGGTAGGATAGCAGGGCTGCTCTTCTCAGTGAAGGAGAAAGTCTCCCTCATGGGAGCCAGTAGCCAGTGACTCATTAATGGCAGTAGTTTCCTTCTCAGATTTCCAGCTTTGGCTCATTGTGCGTGACGGACATACCACACACATAAATATTTTTAGAACTCACTAAAAGTAAAGAGGAGACTGACTTCTCTGTAATGGACCCATTACCATTGGAACAAACTCCCCCAGCGGATTCCCAATACCCCTCTTCATTCTGGACAAACCAAAGAACCCGCCTTTTCAGTCAACCACGTCTTGACATGAAGATCTCCTGAGCATTGTAGCCCAGCTACCCCAGGCCCAGCAGACAAGTAGTCAATGCCAAACAAAAGTTCCTCAATGCTGGAACCAAATGAAGCACCCTTACTTCCGCCAATAGGCTGCCAATGCCTTACACACCAAAACTAGGTACTGTCACAATTATTTATGGTGACTCATTACCTATACCACTCACATGAAAGGCAATAACTGGGTAAATGTAACACCCCTTGGCCAACATCAACATTTAGAGCAACTTTGCCCGCTCACATCTCTCTCTGAAAGTGCCTAGAAGCACTGGGTAAATGTAACCCCCCCTTGGCCAACATCAAAATTTAGAGCAACTTTGACCCGCTCACATCTCTCTCTGAAAGTGCCTAGAGGCAATTTAGTAACACTTTTCGTATTATGCAAACAAAAAAATAAACACAAGTAAGTTTGGACTTACTTGTCAAACTAAGTCCAAACTTACTTGACAATCAGGCATTATATCCTTCCATTCTGTATAACATGTTAGTACTTCTCTCGTGAATGAAGTGCACGGTCTTCACAGGGAATTGCAGTCACCATTGTACTGTCCATGGGAGGCATTGCAGGGAATCCCAAGAAAAGAAAAATTGATTTGCTTCATAGACAAAAAAAGACTGACAGGGGAGGGGTGGGTAGAGGGTAGATTCCTGTGTTACCTATGCACTCCAAGCTGTTATGATGTCACAGCCTTTTAACATCCTCTGGTTGTCTTTTTATTTTACACCATCATGGCCCGCCACTCATAAGCTTAAGTATTAATCATACACAAGAAAGGAAAGCATGACATAGGTTTCAGCTAAAAACTGAGCATGAGGCATGCATTGGGTGGTGGTGCGCAGGAGTGATGTGCGTGTGTGTTAGAAATGGGGGTCTCTAACTGGCAGAGGTATGAACCTGTTTCCAAGTAGGGACCCTTCCTTCTAGTCAGGGTAAGGGGATTAAACACATTAGATAACCCCTGCTCACCAGCTGCGGTCGGTGCAGGCAAGCACGGTGGGGCGGGGGGGATATTGAGGTGTTAGTGAAACGCCTACCACCACTCTAAATGCAGACCAGGCCTATTCAGCCCCACTATGAATCACCCAGAAAAGGCAGGACATACCTCAACCCCCCTTGTGACTGTCTACAGTAAATGCACAATACCCCAGCCCCTGTCACTCCAAAACCAGACAGTCAATACACAAACAGGCAGAGGCACACAGAATGGTTAAACAAGAAAATGCCCACTTTCTAAAAGTGTCATTTTCAAACACACAATTTAAAAACCATGTTTACTAGAAGATGTGTTATTAAACTCTGAGTTCAGAGAGCCTAAACTCCATTTCTCTATCTTGTCCCAATGGAAAGTTATACTTGTAAGATGTTATAAAGCAACTCCCATGATAGCCTATTAGACAGATAGACTTTCAATAGTGAAAAATGAAATTGGCAGTATTTCACTATCAGGACATGTAAAACACAACAGCACATGTCCTACCTTTTACCTACACTGTACCCTGCCCATGGGGGTACCTTGAGACTACCTGAGGTGTGCCTTAAATGTAAGACATGGGAAGGTGGGGATCTGGCATGTGAATGCACTTGCCAGGTCGACATGGCAGTTTAAAACTGCGCGCTCAGACACTGAAGTGGCAGGTCTGAGTTATGTTTACAGGGCTACTCATGTGGGTGGCACAATTAGTGCTGCAGGCCCACTAGTAGCATTTGATTTACAGGCCCTGGGCACACAGAGTGCACTGTACCAGGGACTTACCAGTAAATTAAATATGCCAGTCATAGATAACCAATCATAATAGCAATTTACACAGGGAGTACTTGCACTTTGACACTGATCAGCAATGGCATAGTGCACAAAGCATCTAAACCAGCAAAAAACGAAATCCAGAATATTGTTTCTGCTACCGGGACCAGCTGTTTTTACAGGTCTCTGGGACTTCCATGGGGCAACTTTTGCCCCCAGTCTGGCCTGCATTTATGTGGGGCAATTTGAAGATAATTTCATCTATCATGCTTAGAACCCCTTCATACAGCATATTCATCTATGGAAAAGAGACATAGATGATGTTCTATGTATCTGGTCGGGCCAGAGAAGACCCTCATTCAGTTCCTTCAGTGGATAAATGGGGTAGATTTGAGTCTACATTTCACATGGACCATCAACAAACACACAGCAATATACTTGGATCTAGAGATTACAGCTAAAGATCAGAAGTTTCATACTACAGTTCATCAAAAACCAACAGATACATTACATTACATTATCGTTCTTTCCTCCCAAGAGCCCTATGGTTAACCTCCCTGTAGGCCAATTCTTTGGATACAGAAGGAATTGCACAGAGGTTGGATTGTTTGTCAAACAATCATATGCATTGGTGGAACCTCTAATAGAGAAGGTATATCCCCCGAAAGTAGTCAACAGAGCACGGAAAAGAGCTATGGGAATACTCCCTGTGCGTCCCTTCTTGAGAAAACGACCAGAATTAATAACCCTTGTATTAAGGTTGTGTTCACCTTTGATCCGTTGTCTACAAAGATCAGGCAAATCATTCGAAAGAATTGGCATCTGTTGAATGTTGGTCAGAACAAAATGCCACAGCCAAGATTTGCCTATGGAAGGGCCAGTAATTGGAGGGATCGCCTTGTTAATTCTCGACAGAATTATCATACTAAACGGGAGACTAATGTACCCACTGGACATTTTCCATGCGGTGGATGCACAGCGTGCAGTCTAACGCAGACATCGAAGAGCGTTACTCTCACTGATGGCTGCATGCATTTCCAGAACAGGTTCAGCAATTGCAATTCAAATAATGTCATCTATTGACCGACCTGTAGTTGTGACCTCCATTATATTGGCTTAACCTCCAGAAAAATCTAAATTAGGATTCAGGAGCACATTTGTACACTAAAAGCAGGCAAACTGACAACACGACTGATGCAACATTTTCAAGAGAGGGGACATAGTTGTAGAGATTTCAGATGGACTGTACTAGAAAAAGTGACTGGTGGGGGCAACAGTATTGAGGATGCTTTATTCAGAAAGGAGGCCCATTGACATTTTTAAGAAAGGACAGATCAAGGGGGCCTGAACGATGTGATTGAATGGCATAAAATAAGAAGTTAAGCCCCCCTATGGGGTCTTTATGAATTTGGCTGCAGTCAAACATTGAAACATAGGGCCTTCTAAGAGGGGCAGAAGATCTCCCCTAGGTGCTCCCAATGAGGGATACATTTGTGCCATAGCCCTAGTGAGTAAGCGTTGTCTGTGATTGAAATCCCTACCTTTGGCTTCCTTGCCCCATAAAGGAATGACAAATTTGCATGTTTGTAATAGGAATATCTACCCCAACAAACTGATTGTCCTGATTAATAGGACGGTTTTATTGACAATTTGAATGCTGTACAAAACCCTGTGGATCGCACATTCGATATGATAGTAGGATCAGCATTTGCTTCCTAAGGTCCCATACCTCGTCCACCACTCTAAGATGGCGCCCATGTAACAAGGTTGTTTGCTGACATGCCCGCTTGACTTACTTCTGGTCCGTGCGCTTTCGGCCTTCATTAGCCGATCACACTAACTTGGGAAGCGCTTGGAGAGAAGGTGAAGATACTGAGCCTGGCGGTGAGTGCTGTTGCAACCGTGATCGTTGTGAATGCTTAGAGAAATTGGTTTTGTTATGATGATGGGTGTATTAACTCCCGGGAATGTTTCGATAAGAACAGTATGAATGACTGAAGAGTGTACGGATTCCCCGTATTGTGTGACCGTGATATAAATCCGTTAGGAACCCCTATGAGTAGCGTGGTAGTCGCCATACAGTGCTCTATTTTACCAGCACATTTTAAGAGACGCCTATTAAAAACGAGAGTTCCGATGTGGCACGCCTGATCTGCTGAGTGTCGCTCTATTGGGGAATGATGTGTATGACTTGTGTGTTTATAATTTGTTTATATCCATTTACAGGTGAATGAGATAATTCCATCCTCCCGCTTTTACATGTGGTGTGCTGGTAGGAGTCCACCTAGCAACCACTTGGTAATTACACCATACATCAGATAATATATTGGGTTACCTTTTTGGGTTTTCAGATACCACTATTTCTGTGGTGGATATATCTATAGTATTTTATTTATTTATTTATTTTATTTATTTAATGCGATTTTATATAGCGCGAACATTACCCGAAGGTGTCAGAGCACTTTACAAAAGAACTAGTTGCGTTACATAAGGACTTTGGATTACATGAGTTACAAAAGAGATAAAACAGGAAAAAATTGCAAATGTACAAGTGGAGTGAAAGGAGGGAAAAATTGCAAATGTACAAGTTGTAAAGTCACTCAAGGAAGAGATACAAACAGATAAACTCTAAAATCAGATAGGAATGGTAGTAAGTACAAAGGTCTACTACATATACTAGTGGTTAGAGTTATATATACAAGTGGAGTAAAAGGAGGGAAAAATTGCAAATGTACAAGTTGTAAAGTCACTCAAGGAAGAGATACAAACAGATAAACTCTAAAATCACATAGGAATGGTAGTAAGTACAAAGGTCTACTACATATACTAGTGGTTAGAGATATATATATATATACAAATTGCAAATTCACTCAGGATTACATTTTAACAGCGATTAGGTTTGGACAATTATATATTACATATTTACAGAGCAGGAAATTCTTGCCATCGTTCAGCCAGGTGTTCAGTGGGTGTTGCACTCAAGGGTGGTGGTCAATGCTTTATTCTCTATGCAACTTGTTGTCCCCTTTTATCTCTTTTAAACCTGCAGGTCCGGTGCATACCAAAGGTGGAAGTGGGTCCCCGTGTTCTGATGAATTTGCCAAAAATAAAATGGCAATGAAACATGCCGCCCGTTTAGGTTCAAATAGTTTAAACATGGTATGGTTTTTAGGATCAGTACAGGCACAACGAATTAAAGAAAAATGTTTTGTGTTTTCCTGTAATTCAATTTTAACCTTTGGAGTGCCAGAGAAAGCCTCTTTCTTTAACAGGGGTCTATAGGGAATGTATTATTTGGATGTGCATAACAGGTTTTTTAGATCACACACAGCTTTCCTATCACTTATACTTTGGGAATTGGTTTTCGTTTCTGTTAGTGAAAATGCAGATGATGAGAAAGTGAGCAAATTGGAGAGTACCTGCCAACTGCTCCCAGGATGTTGCTTACGTGAGGCACTTCCCAAACACACACATTTGTTGTGTCTGAACACTTGTCAATACCACCTACGGACTTTGGACCTGTGTTAACTTTTCTAAAGATACACATGGGGGGCCTATGAATAGATATAAAACCCTTTCCCATTGACAGGGAAAAACGTGGGGCACCCTTGAAACGCTTAATATTCATTTGTAATGTGCAACAAAGGCTTTTGTTGTTGATACTATTGAGTGGAGGGTGCCCTTTGTTTGCCTATTTTCCCTTCAAAGCTCCTCTTTGGTAAAAGAGAGAAGCTAAGAGGTGCCAAGCATCCATGAACTCATGGCAAAGGAGAACAATAATGAATGTATGAAGAAGGGCTGGAATCTCAGCGGACTGGTGGTCGGTGAGGTTTAGAAAAGAAAAAGGATGGGAGAGAAAGCATAACTCGTGAAATATTAAGGTAGGTGAAAGAGACAAGTAGATGGGTACAAAGTTCAAAAAAAGTGTGCATTTTTCAGCACATTTCATCAAATTAAGGTTGAAAGAACTCTGAAAAAAAGAATTAAAATGAAAAAACAAAAGTCAACACAAGCAGTCATGGCACTCACTGAAGAATCATCCCCGCTCAGCACAGCTCCGGTCGGATCACTTGGCTGTAAATTAAAAGGGCTGCATGGAAAGCGGGCAGAGAGCTGAAGCCAGGATTTAAAGGCGCAGGCACTTCTAAGAAGTGCTAGATGAAAGTAAAAAAACTGTACAGCTGCACATTTAGTGATGTGTAATAATAAAAACCAGGAAAACATCTCTCAGGCTTTTTCAAGTATTTAAAGGGAACATCCGGTGAATGTGTGAGCATGTTCATGAAACATGGTCATAAAACGTGGCACCTGTGAAGTGTGAAGCCCATTGTAAGTGGAAAAAAAAAGTTCCAAAGACCCGAAATAAAATGGCACAAATAGAAGCGGACAAGTCCTCCGACGATTGTGAAAAAGGTGAGACATGCAGCAAACATTAGCCACTTAGAAGGAAAGGAGTTTTGAATGACAGTAGCAAAAGCATATCGAAATCAGGAGATGGTCTGTGAGCCCACAGAGTGAATACATCATGTCTCGAATACATCGCATGAGCGCTGCCAGACTCAACCTAAACAAGCATTGGCATAGCCAATAGGTCTCGCTTTTGGGACTTTATAATTGTTTAGCCATGCAGCACATTATCCTGGGTGCTGTGCGTCAGGGATTGAAGAGCTATATAATTACTACACACTGGGTCATGCAGTCTGATTCATAAGTGTTTAGCCATGCAGCATTTTACCCTGGGTGCTGTGCCATCAGGGATTGGAAAGCTACAATTAGTACACACTGGGGTATGCAGTCTGATTAAGGAATGCGTTTGTTTTAGGAAACAGAATTATCTCTTGGTTGGTGCAGTGGAGAATAGTGACTTTTGTATGTTTAGTGCTACGAGGTTAGAGCCTGTGTAAATATGTAAGTTATTATTTATAATTTGCATCACACACTGTATAATATAGACTGCTACAAAATGCACAAAAATGTTTAAGATAAAATGGTTCTTCTAAAATAAAGATTTTAGTAATACCTAGACTGTACGTGTGTTTAAGTGTGAGTGTATGTGTCTTTATAAGTCTGTGCATGGGCCTCTATGTATGAATCGGTGTGTAGTTGTCTCAGTGGTGAAGCTAGAGGGGGGGGGACCGCCCTAGGTGGCACGAGTTTTGGGTGTGGCAGCCGGCCCACCTCACCCCCACCGCTCTTACCTGTGGCCGTGGCGGCTGCAACCCCCTGTCATGAAACGCAGGGGCCGCCACGGGTGGCCTAAGGCCTAGCTACGCCACTGAGTTATCTATGTGGGGGTGTGTTCAGCTGTATTGTAGCATTTGTATAGCAGTTGCCTCTTTGTATACCTGTGGGTGCCCAATTTTGTTCCTGTATCTGTGTTTGTGTGTATATTGTTGTATGCCTGTGTCTGTATGTATCTGTTTGTTGGTGTGTGCATGTATGTGTATGTAGGTGTTTTTGTTTTTAAGTGTCTATTATGAGTTTAATCTGTATGTGTGTCTATCCTTGTGTGCAGTGCGTGCAACCATGTGTCTGTTTTTATGTGTGTTTGTATCTTCGTGTGTCTGTATATCGACCTGGGTATGTTTGTGCGTGCCTCTTTGCATCTGCGGATCTCGGTATGGTTGCAACTGTATATATCTCTCAGTGCACGCTTATGTTTATCAGTCTGTAAAGGCACCACGTACCTGTATATGTCTGCCTCCCTCTGTGTCCTGCATATAAAGTCCAGGAGGTTAAAGCACCTGCTGCAGCTAAATATGAAATGGGTGATGGAAGTTCCAATATACGGAGGGATTATTGTTCAGCCAGCTATACATATGCAGGGGTAAAATGCAGAGCCTGTGCTAGAATTTCAGCCATCTTACGTAAAGCAACATTTTACTAGCCCTCTCATATCATAATCTGGCCCTAGTTCATGATTCACCAGGCTATCTGGTGCGTCCGTAGCTGACGGCATCATATTGAGCTACCTTGATGTTGCACAGCTCTGGGGAAAGGCCAAACAGAAAAACTGTAATATCTAGGACAATGAGATAGCCTGTGGATTGGGCTTCTCTTATACAAATCTGTGCATTACCGATCACAGAATGGAAATACGTGGTTGAACTGAACAACAGTAACACCTGCTATCAGCATTTAGATATAATTTTGTGAGTGGGCTGTGCTATATTATAAATTTTCGTTGTACTACCGCACTGAGAAAATAAAATAAAGCGCTATAAGTTGTCCTGATGAAATTTAGTGCACAGTAGACTGGATTGCCTGGAGGCGCTTACCCTGTAGATGTTACTACACGCTCCTTCTGTGCAACCACCATCCTTCGCCAAGCACGCAAATGTTTGAAAAATCTGATGCATTAAACTGTCCACTTGCTATGAAGTGCATGTATAAGTTACATTTTACATGTTTATCCTACAAACTGCACACAAGCACATTTTCTGTGCTGCGGGGAAGGACTATATTTATCCTAGGTGCTTCAGATGAGACGTGGATGAAAGCATGTAATTTAGGAATCTGTTGAATTAACAACTCTGTTAAAATGCCTACAGATGGCAGTGTACATACACTGTATGGGAATTCAAACAAATGGAACTTGGAACTGCTTCAGAAGAGTCGCAAGAGAGGCTTCTGTTTTGTGGCTAGGAAAACAAACACCAATATTGCGGGCCGCTTTGGAATAAATACCAACACCCAACAAGGGGCTGCTGTCACAGGGACCATTTACGACTTATTTCGGAGAGTGCCATGTTTGTGTTGGTGTTGCAGATGAATGGCTCCATGTATGCCTATTGAGAGGAGTGGAGGATCTTCCGCTTTAACACACGCCAGCACAGCACAATCCCCCTGCTACTCTCATTGAGGCTAGAAATAACAGGGACAATATTATACCTGTGGGCGGCAAGGAAGGCGGGGTATGTTTTTTAATCTCATCTTTCATATTTTTTACACCATGTGCTTGCATAATTAACTTGCCAAAAATTAGGCGAGCTCGTCTCCTGGTTAGCGCTTACTCACATGCCAGTCAAACTAGAACTGCTGCTGCAACGGCTCTTCCCACTTCTGCCCCCAGTCGGGCTGGAATTCAGGGTTGCTGCACTGGCGCCATGCAGGGTTCTACTAAAGCCCTCTGTCACTGGGTATTTACAGGAAAGGGACGCTGCAAAAGTCCATAAAGGAAGGACACAAACTAGTTTGACGTCACTTTTAAAGACACAGAACTGCAGATTGTATCTTTAAATGTGTGACAGCTATGAGTAAACCTGGTTCACGTTCCAGATATTAAAGTAGTGCGTTGCTGCGTGGGGGCTGTGACTGACATTATATTATGCATTAAAGGCAGTTTGTTGCACTTTCCTGGCTTCCAACGCAGGGCATATGTCCTGACATGTGGCCATGTTAGAATCAGGCAAATAGTTCGCAAGTCATGATCTTTATGATGCTTTGATCTTAATTTCACGTGGAGCGCCGTGCTGATAACATAAAAGGCGTGCGCTTTTGAAGTCGGGGCTGGGGCTAAAGGTAGGTGCTTGATTACACTGAATTGGGAATCGCACGGTTGAAGGCAGGGCTGGGGCTAAAGGTGCTTGATTACACTAAATCGGCTGCCGTGCTAAGTTGGAAATGCTGCAAAAAGCATAAGCGTGAACAAATTAAAAGAACATTGTGCGAAACGTTCCTCGGCCACAACAAATTTGAGAGCAGTGCTTGATTACTCTAAAGCGCGGCGACCATGAATCGGGAAGTGTTCGGTGTCAAAATAAACAAGGAAGAGCCACATAGGCAGCAGGGGGAGGGGAGAGAGGAGTGGGCCGGCGCCTGTTTCCCTTGCGGGAGCGAGCAGGAACCATCTGTTAATTACAAACAGATGGTTTCAAAGCTCGCTCCCGCAAGGGAATCGCCAAACGTGCACGCGTTGCCATTGAAAGCAATGCAACGCGTGCACGTTTTTGCCTGCAAAAGTGAAGCGATTACTAAAGGTCTTTTTCCTATGCAGCGCATGCGCGCTGCGTAGGCGAGACCTAAAAAGGGGTACAAAAGCGTCAACCGGCTGCCATCTCCCCTCACACTAGGCAGAATAATTGTTGATGTATTGGATGAGGAAGTGGTCAAGTGAGTTTCTTCTAAACATAATATGTCTGCTTTTAAATAAATGGACTTACATATTGCTTCGATTTTCCCTGGGCCATTGAGGTCTTTAACATTGTATGTAAGTATTCTCACTATAGAGGGTTTCTTACCATGTTCAAGTGCTCAACTTCAAGATCAAGAGGTGAGTAAGGATTGTTGTACTTCATAAGGTTTCCCCAGTAGCCCCTCTCTAAACTCCTTCACCTCTCCCTATTATCACCCACCCCTGCCTACTGCCCACTGAACCACTACTTCTACTCTGGAACCCCTCCAACATCACTTGGCGGCAGACCCAGACATCCTATTCAATCTCCACTGGACCTAAGTTCCTATCTATGTTCATACAAAGTTTTGAGACCGTCCTTGCGAAGATTTTTAGTTGCTGTGTTTACTCGTTCTACTCTTCTGCAGCATTGGCTGGTGATTGTTTTTTGTTTAACCCACTTTGGTGCAGAATAGCCAAGTGAAGGCCAGATATTCCTGCAGTGTCTAATCTAACACTCTCTTCTTCCTCAGGAGTCAGCTTCATCTTTAGAATTTTCAAAGCATTGTTTCTATATCGGTAACACGGTCTGAGGCTTCTTCATAATCAAAGATATATCTTATTTGGTGCAACCATTTATGGCACATATTTTCATCAGTCAGTTTTTGGTAATTTGTCAAAAGGCTACTTATCTTTGAAGGGTGCCCAGTGATAGACCCTGAAAAAACACAAAAGTGTCCCTGGAAATGACTTTTCACTGATTTTAGCTGCCAGCCAAGTTTTTTCTATTTATGCTGTAATAATGTGATTTGACAATGATGCCTGTAGAGCAGGTGTTCTACTGTCTGTTCTTCAGAACTACTCTGTGTGCTCAATCCAGTCGAATTTTGGATTGTTCATCCCCTAACATAGAGGAAAAGATGTTTCAAATAGTACATTATTTGTCTGCCTTCTGTGCCTTTTGGGAGGCTCCTGACTTAAACTTTCCCATTTTGCCTTAATGTCAAGTTCTTCTTTTCTCAGCAGAGCCAAGTAGAACTGATTTATCATTGCTTCAAGAGTAAGTTCATATCTCACTGTGAAAGTCTCTGGGGCTTGAATTCATGCCTTGGAGTATTCATGGTCCCACAAATTCCACATCCCTGCAGAGGCATCTAGGGCCTCATGTATGGCATTTTGGCATAGGGCAGCACAGCAAGGCACCTTGCTGTGCTGCCCTACACCAAAGTGAAAGGGTAGGAATGCCCTATATTTAAGCAATACAGTGCATTACTGTCCATTCGCCCTGCACTGGCGCCATTTTGACAGCCTAGTGCCAATGTAAGCACCTTTGCATCATGGTGCATGGGTGCCTATGTTGCATGCAGGATTGTTTTTGTGTAGGATCGGGCACCTCTCTGCATAAAAACAATCCTAAGAGGCATTTTCATCTTTCTATGTGTGCTGCCGAATGCAGCACTCATGGAAAGAGGAAAAAATTAGGAGAAATGAAGGTATTTATCCTCGTTACGCCTCGCCTCGGGAGGCGTATGGATTTGGCGCTTCCTCAGGTTTACATGTTTTTATAAATCTAGGGCAGCGTCAAATTCCATGGGTCTTGCATGGAAAAACCCACAAGAACGTCCATGGGCGCATGACCTTGGCGCAGAGTAAGGCAACGCAGCGATTTGCGATGCATCCTTACTCATGAGTTATGAGACCACTCAAAGCCACGCAGGGTGGCTTTGCGTGGCTTCAGAAATCTTTAAGGGAGCCCTGCGTCACATATGTACCAATTTACATGGTGCCAATGTGACACAGAGCTCTCATAAATAAGCCCCGAAGTTTGTTGCCCAGGGTTGCTTTTAGGTTGTGATGGCTCTGTTCTTTTTCTGCTTTTAGGTCAGCCCTGAGGTCCTCTCTAAAGGCCAGCAAAGAGCAAGTCCTATTTTGTTATAGCCATGCTTTGGCTTCCCAGTGATAGTATGTGTCAGATAGTGAAGGTATTGGATAAGGCTCTTCTGTCCGCTCTTTATTTAGAGGCAATCAATTAGTTTACACACAGCTATGGCAACATCTTATGATAATTGTTGGGCGATGCACTCGGGGCTTCAATCCTGCTTAATCCAAAAACCTCACTTTGAGCCTAACTTTTTTATAGGGGTATCATCGTCAGGAAGCTGCTAGTGGTCACTGTGGCTCAAGTTAATTGCCTTCCTTTGTTTTGTTCTTGTAAATTAGGGCAGGGGCTGAGAGTGGATTTTTAGTATTGAAGGTGGGTCTCCACCTCTGAGTGCTCTCTGGGTGTAATGTAACATGCTTTGTGACTCCCCCTTTCCTGTCCCTGCATACTAACCACACCGGTTTTCGTCCTCCGGATTGTAGACGCCTCCCACCTCTTCCTCATCGGACAGCTGCTGAAATGCCCCACAGCCTGTTGGACTGAAAAATATGTCTAGCTGACTCCTTCTAGCATTGTGCGAGTTAAGTTAGCACTATTTTGTATTCAGCTGCCATTTTGTGCCATGATCGAAATGCAGCTTCTATCTCATACTGTCTGCCTCAGCAGAAAGCAGCCTCGATTGATTCTTTTATTATTCAAGGTTAAGCTTCGTTGCACTAATGAATAGCTCGTTCTGTGTTTGCATGCCTTTCCTTGTATGTAGCCCTGCTCCCACTCTCAGAGAGACGGGCACGGGCTAAGTAACCTTGAAGCTAAGATAGTGTGTACCTGGTCTCAGGATGGTAGCTCATTCTTCTGTACCTCCTTTGTTCATCAGTGCCCAGGCTGGAAAATTCCAGTCTGGGCACGTCTTAGGGGTGTTGAAAATGTATATCTAACTTTACCTTGTGAACGGGGGTCAGTCCCTCTGCAGCTATCTAAGGAGGCTGGTCAGACTGGACTCCGCTCGAGCGAATACTAATAAATAACTTGGTTTGTATTCTCTACTGTCTGACCGACTCTTCATTTCTATGGAATGCTGAGAGGTGGGCGTGAGTGACCCGGTGGCCCAAATAAGGTCACTTCCTTCAAGCCGTGGCACCTCCTTTTGTTACAGTATTTTCATGGATGAGGCTCTGCCTCCCCAAGCCCCTGTACATCAGTTTTCAGAGGGCTCCCTTCCAGGTGTTTCTCCGTGTGCCACTTTCCACTGGGGCATGGTTTTATTTCAGAGCTGATCGAATTTGGTCATCATTATCTCCGGCCTGATCCACGCACAGCAAGTATCCAGCCGCCTTTATCTTAGCATCATCTTACTTTTGTTTACAGGGGCCCCACCTCTCCTCGAGGCATCTCCCTGTGCCCATGACTCCATCTCAGCCTCTTTGTCACCTGGTGTCAGTAGCTTATTAGTGGCAGGTAGGGCGAGCGAAAGGGAACGTCTACTTGGCTCCTCCCCTCCAGAAATGTTGTTTTAACAAAGATAAGTTGGTCTTTGCAGCGATCTTTGGATTCAACGGCTATTTTGCTCAGCACCTGTAGATCAAATACTTTCTGGATTTTTTTTTAAAGTTATTTTGTTTGATTTGAGTCTAGGTTGAGTCAATTCACATAGCACATACTCTTTACTTTCTGGATGGCTTGTGGTAGTTTCTGATATGGCATTTTGGTATGTTATGCAGATTTGTAAAGTGCATTAACACTTGGGAGGGTATCTTGTTGCTGAGCAGGTGTAAGTCTAGGCACATCTAGGGCCTAGTGGGACTACTCAAAAAAACCAGGTCTTCAGCTTCTTGTGGAATTCAAGAAGTGAGGAGAAGGTCTTATGTGTAGTGGCAGGCCGTTCCATGCTTTTAGGAGCGATGTAGGAGAAGGCTCGACCACTAGATCTGGTTTTCTGTATGCGTGGGATTTGTGCAAGTAGGAGTCTGGAAGAGCAGAGGTGTCTGGAAGGTTTGTGAAAGCAGATACGATTGATTGTTGAGGCTGGGCCAGTGTTATGTAGTGCCTTAAAAGTGTGGTTGAGGAGTTTGAATTGTGCTTGTTTGTGAACAAGGAGCCAGAGGAGCTCCTTCTGTTGATATTCTTCATTGTCTCCAACATCTCTCCAATCTTCAACCTTGTTTTTTCAGTCTCATCTGGTTTGTATCAAACCACTTATTAGTGGATTTATTGTCCAGTGTAAGAAAATGACTCTGTTTGCATGATCACCGCAATTATTTTGGACTGATGCTGTTGTTTTTGGACTCTATACGCTGGAACCATGCTAACAAGGCCCCAGTGCACATATTGTTATCCCTACAAACTTGCTGAATTGGTTGGATATCCTAAATGGCACATTTAATTTACCTATGAGTCCCAAATATATGGTACCCAGTGTACCCAGGGCCTGTAAGTTAAATGTCACTAGTGGACTGCAGTATCAAGTGTGCCACCACTAACGTGACAATGCAAAGCGTGTCTTCAGGCCTGCCCCTGCGGCCTGAGTGGGTAGTTTTAAAACTGCAAATTCAACCTGGCAAAATGACCCATTTATTAGGCCTAAACCTTCCTCTTTAATACTTACATGTCACCCCTTATGTAGGCCGTAAATGCCTTTAGGGGAGGGTGCATGGTATTTAAAAAGAGGTACATGTCTCCTTCAGTTTTACATGCCCTGGCAGTGCAAAATCTCCAAAGCCGTTTTTCACTTTCGGGAGAATGGCTCTCCCATGAAAAAAGAAGTGGGTTACATTATAGTACCTTATAATGCATACCATCAGTTTGGGAATAGCTAGAACCATGGTTCAAGGGCTCAAATTGTTAGTAAGTTAAAGCCCAGTCTGATGGTAAAGTCAGATTTTGAATTACTATTTTGAAAATGCAACTCTTAGAAAGTTGGTATTTTCCTGCCTAAAGCCTCTAGAATCCTTTTCAGAGGTAATCCCTAACAGTCACCAGGCAGCCTGCTGGCCTGCAAGGAGATTTGAATGGCTCCCAGGAAAGAGAACAAAAGAGCCTTGGCTGGGAGGAGATGTGACCGCCTCCTGACAGGATGGGCTGGGGGATGTGCCCTCCAACTGCACAAGCTTCAAAGGGGCATCCCCTGTCACAGGCAGATGTAACTCATACCTAGGCCTACCCCTGCCATTGTTCAAGTAGCCAGATTGGCATTCGTCCCAGTGGGGGGAAAAGCAGTTCCAGAACTGGTTTGGATGGGGAGTTCCTCATTTCCCTAGACACACCTCAGGGGTGTGCCGGAGCTCTAAACAGGGGAAGAAAGGCTCTGCCATGTTGGACTTTGGTTGAAATTTGGTAGAGCAGGGCCCCATGGGATTGTTTAGGGTCAGCCTCACAGGAAATTATGTCAAAGTGGGTAGGGTTGCCCTAGGAATTTTATCCCAGTTGGCCAGGGAGTTTCTACCACCAACAGGCTAGTGCCAGGCATAAAATGTCACCCCTGGGTAGATTCTTCAGAACACCTCTGGACCTGTAGACCTGGACCTGTGGAAGACAGAAGAAGATATAACACAGGAAAGAGTTAGTTCCTCTAGTAAGTCAGTGCACTGGTGAGTGCTACCTGGCTATAAGTTAGGTCGCTGGGAGATCTGAATTTCAGATCATAATGCCCTCACACACCTGTTAGGGTTTCATGCTTCATCATAGGGCGCTCCTCGTCAGACCGGCGCTGCAATGTCTGACGGGCCTGGTGGCTTCTTTGGCGGAGATCTTCTGATCTGAGGATGCCGTATGTGAAATTGGTATGAGGGCAAGAGGCAGTGAGTGTGAAAAAGTGGTTAAAATAGGTACCGGATCCCAAAGAAAAACTAATTTAATAAGGTGTGTGGGACCGGGACTAAGTAAAAACAGTAACACTATCTAGTGGTCTTAAGGTACCAAAATAGCGTTATTAGTGTGTGGTCAACATGTTTCGTGCCTTAGGTGCCCAACAGTTGGGCGGCACTTCTTCAGGACCAGGGTGAGGAATGAGTTGCCCCTATGGGGCGTTGGGTCTCCCTGCTATTTGGGGATGACCTAAAGAAGTACGTGCCTGGTACCAAAAGTGAAATCAGACAAAGCTCTCCACCTAAAAGGGGAGAGAAGACAAAGAGAAACGCGACATAAATACTTCAACAAAGGTACATAATGTAAATTGGAAGCAAAAGACCAGTGGGAGATCACACAATGTGTGGCTACGTGGAAACTGCGGAGACTGGGACAAGGTAAGTGTGCCTGTCCAATACTGCAAGCTAACTAGCTGCGCAGAAAATCTAAAGAGGGAAGTGGGTTGAACATTAAAAAGCGCTAGAACAAATCCAAATGTGGGAACACCAACTGAAGCAAACAACCTCATCCACTGAACAGGCCCTCCAGGGAAGGTTATGATAGAAAAGGGAAGCTTACCTTGGTGGGTATAGAGCACTACTCCATAGGCGTGAGGGGGGTCCCGACTTCTGGAGGGGACACCTTGGGATGTAAACAGGACAACATGGTAGTGCCGGAGGTAACAGAAAACAAAAGACCGATCCACAAAGGTGAAACAGTCAACTGGTAAACGTACCGAGGTGTACTCATGATGTGGAGGTAGAATGCCTCCAACACCAAGCACACACAAGGGTGGGTTCCTAGTGGCGGTGGTGGATAACCCGTAGATGTGGAGTCCGTGCTCATAGACCCCATGTGGGGCGTTAAGGTCTAAGGCCCGATTCATCTGGAGTGCAGGGGGCTAAGACACTAACAGAACCTTGTGTGGGACTCCCGGGGTGGGGGGCAGGGAAGTGACAGTACACGTGGAGGCATAGCACCCTTGCGGTGGTCTCAAAAGAAGTAACAACACGCACAAAGAAATGTGCTGAAATTCACAATAAAGGTGAAAACGAGTGACGGAAAAGGTCGCAGCCGTCACCGAGGGGGAGACTAACAGACAAGCCGGGCATTCGGGCACAGATAACAAGGTACTAAAGGTTCAGTCGGGCACTGCCATCTCACCTGCAGGGATCCCTCATGTCTGAATATTACCGGTGAGTTTCCCAAGAAACATAGATAAGGACCCGAGCATGGTCACATGGTTCCTGCCTCCGAGGTCCCGGCGCTGGAGCCTCAGACATTGCGGCCATCTTGGAGTGGTAACACACTTCATCTGACAAAGGTGGAATTACAGAAAAATGCCAAAAATTGCTCGGGCAGGGGCCGAAAGTATTAAAGAAATAAGGGGATTACACCTATAATAGATTACATAGGTAAAGGGCTCAAAGCGTTTTAAAACCTACTATAAATTAAATAGGAATTGGTGAAAGGGTATTGAGTGGTAAGTTTGGTGAAAGCCCAAAGTGACAAGGGAAGTAGGGTGACAAAGGGCTGTAGGCCAATGGGAGATTATCCCCTAGTAGTGAGTCTCTCATAGAGAGTAGGTGCACTGATAACAGGCGTGGCGGCCATATTGTAGCGAAGTATTCACTCGCACATTCTTGGGTTATTATGAACATATGGGTAATGTCATAGGTGGTCTCATGGAAAATGAGTCGCCTATGTGTGTATGAAGGACCTCCATATGTGTGAGAGGGACCTCCAGGTATGGAGCAGAAACTGCCTAAGTAGTGCAGAATGTAAGCACAGTTAGGGGTAGTGTACCACAGTTGTGAGATCTTGAAGTAGGCCGTGGTATAGGCTCAAGGCAGGGGAATAATCCGGGGTCATAACATGTTGTCGCATGACACAAGGTGGGAATGTTATGTCATGGTACAGTGTAGGAACTCCATAGTCAACGATGAGGGCAAGGGAACCTGTCTGAAGTCCAATTCCAGATGTTAAAGGCCAGGTAACTGATCTAGAGTTCAGTCCAAGGTATGTCATCGTTCAGACCGTGTGTTTGTGTGGAAAGGCAGAAAATCCACCGCTGTTCAGTTTCAAACAGTTTCTGTGTGGACCATGTCGTGTTACTTTCGATCACTGTCCAATATATATCCTCTGGTCTGTGAGGATGGGAAATGAAATGAGAGCTCATTTTGGTAGTAGTCCTCCCCCATCTGATATTACTACGATGTTCCATAATTCTGGTCTTAACGGGACGTGTAGTCATGCCAACATACTTAAGGAGTGTTGAGTTTTAACGGGGTAACCCACAAAAACTACCCGACCTGGGTAAACTTTTTGTATAAACTCCCTATTTTGACACATGTCTCCGATTATTCACAGGTGCTCTTCTCAGCCTTGTCCTGATGAAGACCCCACCGTGAGGACTGAATTAACCCTCCATTCTAGGGGTCGAAACGTTGACAACATACAACCCTATTACAAGCTCTAAGGACAGACTTCTTAAAAAATATGCTCATTAGAGCTATGTATACATTCAGGAACAATTGACCTGTGTTAGGCCGGAAAGGTCCTATACTATGTACAAATGATGTATATATGTCACAATACCTTTTCCCTGTCCTTCACTCACACGTTCACCACCATCTACCCAACCTTTTCCTTTTTTCACCCTATACCAAGAGCACTGTAAATATTTACCGCACTGCTATATGTTGGAGCAACTGCGTTGCCATTAACAAATGCTTTGACTTTGAATCGCATTAGATGCTTTTGATTTTGGAATTAAATTTGATTTAAGCATCTCAAGAAAGACTTGAGTGGTGAATGCAATTTCTTCTTTTTGCTAAAAGAGTTGCTACCATGACCACTATCTTACTGTACTGAACATACTTAAGGAGGCAGGGGCATTCAATGAGATAAACACAGTTCTTTGTGTTGCAATTAGAATGGGTACGCTGGGTCCACACTTTGCCGTCTTCCAGAGTTAGCTCTTTGGTGTGTTTAGTGAGATCACACACTCCACATTGGCCACAGGGATAGTGTCCTCTCACCGGTGCGGTGTTCCATAGTGTACTCTGTGTATTTTTTGCTTTGATTATAGGGCAGGTGTGGACTAGCATGTCTCTCAAGTTACTTGTGCGTTTCATCGCGAAACGAGGCATCGGGATAGAGAGATCATCTGATGTGACTGTTTTCCAATTCTTCCGAATTATCCTTTGGATCCTGTTCGAGTCCGGTGTATAAGTAGTCACGCAAGTGATGATATCCTCAGGTGCTTTACATCTGGGTTCCAGGAGGGCATCTCTATTGTTGTGTAGTGCTCTTTTACAGGACTTGCAGATAACCGATGTTGGGTAGTCCCGGGCTGAAAGGTTTTTGCTGAGGGGGTCAGCTTCTTTTTCGAAGTCCGAGGTCATGTTGAAATTCCTGCGGAGGCGCAGGAACTGTCCAAAGGGAAGATTGTCTCTTAGGGCCTTAGGATGGTGGCTCCCATACAGTAGTAGATTGTTGCAGTCTGTAGGCTTCTTGAAAGTACGGGTATGGAGCAGGCCGTCCTGGAGAGAGATTGTTAGATCAAGAAAAGGTATCTCCCTAGGTGAGAGGGATCTTGTGAATCTGAGAAAAGGATCCAGTGTATTGATCCATGTATAGAATGCATCGCAGGTGTTCTCATCACCCTTCCAAAAGATGAGAATGTCATCTATATAACGCCTCCACATTAGGATGTTCTCAACATAGGGGTTGTTGGTCGAGATATGTAGACGCTCAAACTCAGCTACATAGAGGCAGGCTAGACTCGGCGCAAACGTGCTGCCCATGGATGTCCCCTGTGTTTGATGATAGAGTTTCTCTTGGAATTGAAAGAAGTTCTCACACATAGCTATTGTAGCACATTCCATAATGAAATCCACAGGGGTTTGTGAGGTCCAGTCTTCAGCCAATAATCGCGTCTACACGACCCTGAGGGTTTCCATTTGAGGGATGTTCGTATATAGCGCCTCAACGTCAAGAGTGATCAAAAGATTGATCTCATCGCTCCTTTCTATGTTGGTGATGAGGTTGAGGACATCCCTGGTGTCCTGGAGATATGAGGGTATCTTCTTGACCAGAGGTTGCAGAAAATGGTCGCAAAATTTGCTGAGGGGTTCTAATAGTGAACCAATCCCCGAAACTATTGGGCGGCCTGGTGGAGGATTAATCCCTTTGTGGATTTTGGGGAGGATGTAGAAAGCGGGGGTATATGGTTCCGTATAAGACAGAAGAAGGACTGCACCTGTTGTTGAACCTGTGGAGAGAAGCTCCAAAAACCTGCTCTGCACTTGTACCCAGGACTGGAGAGTGGGGTACAACAGCTACTTGGCTAGCCTCCTGTTAAGCTCCAGGAAACTAAAAGCTGCATGACACCCAAACTCTGCTGAGCCCAGCTGACCAGTTCCGACTGGATTCGCCCAAGACCCTGCTGGTGTCTTCAGGGAGAAAGTGTCCTAACTCCCAAGTGGTGCCCAAAAGATCCCAGACCCTTGGCTGGTGTTAGAGTGTACTTATTCCCCTCCAAACCTACAAATCTGGACACTTAGAAACCTTTTCTGAACTTTTCACAAAAAGAACCAGAGACTACCACCGGACTATTCCCGATCCGAAACCGCTGACGTCAAACAGCCGGCTAAACACAACTTGCTTGTTTACCCCGCTGAAAGGATCATGACTTTCAGAAAAGTTTCTCTAAGTCCAAGTGTAGGGGACTAACTTTTGACTTTGACTCGGTCTAGTGCGACCAGATGCCCATGGTTAGCGTTTTGTTCTTTTTGGCACCACAAACATCTAAAACTCTATAGCTCTAGTTCCCTTCATCTCATATTTATCATTTTGGTGTCTATTTGTTCATTAAAATTTTCCCTATTTTTATAAATTGGAGTAGGAGTTTTATTGCATTGTGTTTTCTATTTAATAATTGTTTGGTACTGATAAATGCTTTACACATTTCTCCTAAGTTACAACTTTCTGCTTTGTGCAACAGCTACCACGGGTTGAGTTCAGGTTTAAATTATTGATAAATAACTGGCCCGAGTAAGGAATAGTGCCATTATTACTTGAAGAGAACGACCATCCACTTCAACTAATAGTCCACTTTCTTACATTCAGCTTTAGGTTTTTTCAGATGAAGAGGGCTACTAACGTAGGTCAAGTGTCTTGCTAATATTAATAGTGAAAGAATTGAGAAGGGAAACTGAGTTGGTGTCATCTAAGCAAGTTAGACAGATCTCTCTAAAGGCTTCTAAGAATGTAGGTGGGGTGACCTTCCTCCAAGAAGTGTAATGAAGATTATAGGCTTTTCACCTGGGGAGATGTACCAGGGAAATTCTTGCAAATTAAATACTTAATGGATTGGACCACAGAAGAACATAATATACCTGCCTCAAATGTTTCATGCACTAGAAAATATGTTAGGGCAATCTTGTCCTCAGGTTTTTCCAGTTTTTCTCTTGCTGTTCTCTTGTAGTTGTGGGTATATACTAGTGATTTACCCAATCTCAAATGCCCTACTATAATACTTTAGGAAGATGAATTCATTTAAGTTTTAAACCACTTAAGGACTGTAGGATTATAAATCAGTTGGAGATCTTGCTCGCAGATCATCATGTGATCTCCCATTTGTGTAAGTATGAAACACTTGCACACCTCATGCCCATATGCATCGATGCTTCTTCACCTGTCGGCAAAGCTTTATGGCATGGTAGAGGGCGAGCGAGGCTTGTCCCAGATGATCCTGCTTACCCTCCACCTCCCCACGTTTTGGGTAGTTTTAGAAAGCAGGGCACAGTGATTCATTTCACATAGGCACCATCAAGGTATTCCCCTGTATACCTCCTTGTTACAAGCAAATAAAGTCCATCAGTGTCTCACAACTCAGGAGCATCAGTTTAACTATATACTGACAAAATGTAATGTGAGAGAAATGAAAATAAGAGCTAAACATGGAACAGATTGGGTAATTCCAGCAAGCAAATTACTATGATCCTTTCCACACAGGCACCATTAAGGTATTCCCCAGCACACGTGCTTTGTTACCAACATACAAAGGACAGCAGAGTATCCTAGTTCAGAAAGGTCAGTTTCGTTTTCAACCAGCAACATTTTGTGGCACAGGGGACGGGGTGGACAGTGTGGGTCCAGGCAGCCAATCAGGTTGAGTAGTTCCAGGAAAAGGTCACATTTCTGCTCCCCAAACAGATATTGTAACGGTATTTCCGTGCACACTGACATACTTCCCAGTAAGCACAGTACATGAGTATACCTCATGAAGAACAGCAACTCCCGTTCTGGGTTTTCACGTTATTCAAATAAAGAGCAGCAGAGTCTCACAGTTCAGAAGTGCATATCGGTATTTTCCTGGCAGAGAACTCTGCCCCTTTCTTCTCTCACTTCTGGCAATTTCTAATGCACATTTCCATTCTCTAAAGACGACCGCACTGTCCAACACAGGTCTATTTTTAAGAGAATTGATGCTAGTGCCACTAAGAATATGTAAACTGTTGGGCAAGTTACGCTTGGTAGCCGATGACTTGCTGTGCTCTCATTTAGAATTCTCCACTGCTGGAGCAGGAGCAACAGGTGCAGTTAAGTTTTTACTGTGCACAATGTAAGTGATTGGAATTATGAGTTGGGTGATAAATACCACATCCGTAATTAACGGTGCATTAAATATCTTACAATTCGTTACATTTTGTCAGGTCAAACCTGCCAGCATTTAACAGGGGAAAGGTGTACTGTATTTACTGTACTGTGTGGTTTTTGGTGTGGTAAGCACTAAAATCAGCAGGTTATTCCCCAGAATAAACTTAGACAATGTACACTGCAAATGTGCTACTTTTGGAATTCACAAACATTGGGAGTACTAGCTTTAGAAAGCTGCACCAGTCTCAAGTTTCAAGACATACTACTGGCAATCAAGTTTCAAGTTTATTTTGTTCTACTGTTTAGTCTTTTAAAACCATTACCCTAAAATACGTTCATAAAAACATTTTAAAAACATATTTTACAGAAATTTGAGTATAAAAATGTAAATGTAGACAAAATTCAAAATAGAATCTTATTAAAATACATAGTATGACAGGCTTGTCTCCCCTGGGACAGAGCATTATCAAACGATGTCTTTACAAAATTCAGGTTAAGTTTCTTTGCAGTCGGGATTTCTGTATAGGAAATGTCCAGTGGCTTCTATACTCCTTCAAAGTTCTTAGTTCTCCCTTATTGATGTAAATACGTCGGACTAATAAAACCATTGTTAGCTCAATTATAACATGTCAAAGCATTGGGTCATGCTGATTTCTTTTTTTGTTTTGTTTTTGATAATCAAGTTTATTGAGTTTAAAAAAAAAAACAAAAAAAAATTCACATTGGCAGCTAAATCAGGCACAATATCTAAATAGTGTACAATCGTAGGGGAGACGACAGAGACTTGGAATTCGCTCTCTGGGGGAACACCCTGCATGAGGTTATCATTAATCTCAAGAACACACATAACCCTTAGGACAGTAGGTTGAACCATTTACCCCAAATCTTTTCAAAGAGTTCAGGGCAACCCCTGGCTTCAAAGAGGGGTTCCTCTTGAGTTCCGCACCAGTCCACCCCCCGTCTCCACTTCCTTATAGTAGGGGACTTGGCCTGAGACCAGAGAGCGCTATATCCTGATTCCCCACTGCCACCGCTGTTCCCAAGAAGCGCTTATCGGCCCGAGAGCCATCCAGGTCGTCAAACACACCCAGAAGCAAGCGTATGGGCTCATGGGGGACTGTCCACCCCAGGGTCTGTGTGAGTTCCAGTTCCACTCCCGCCCAGAATGGTGCAAGGACAGGGCATTGCCAAATCATATGGTAGAAGTCCGCAGGGGCGTGATTACATTGCGTGCAGGTCGGGGAGGGCCGCAGACGGGCGCTGTATAGACGCGCGGGGTGAGGTATGCCGTGTGTTGGTAGTAGAGTTGGACTATACGCAACTTGGAGGAGGTCGTCAAGGTCTTGGGGGCCATGAGAGCATCCCTCCAGTCTGCATCCTCTAGGGGGCCCACCCAACCCTCCCAGCGGGCACGCAACGAATCTAGGGTTGCGGGGCCATTGTTCACGAGGGAGCGGTAAATCCGTGACACCCCCCTTCTACCCCGGTTCCCCATCATCACTTGGGCCTCGAGGGGACTAAATTCAGGGAGGGAGGTGGGAGACGGAATGTGCACCTTTAGGGCATGCCTAAGTTGTAAGTATTTATAAAATTGGGAGGAATGGAGGGAGAAGCGCTGTTGCAAGTCCGCAAAGGTTCTGATGTGGTCCCCAACCCAAACGTCCCCCAGAAGCGAGATCCCAATGTGGTCCCACCGACGAAAGTCCCTGAGAGACGAGGCCTCTCGCAGCCAGGTACTACACCACAGGGGCGTCTGTCTGGTAAGTTTCCGGTCCCATTTCGTGTGGCGCAGAGCTGTGCGCCAAGCCAAGAGGACCGACCTAGTGATGGGGGGAGGACCTGCGGTATGGGGGCCCCATATAAGTAGGCCTGGAGCTGCGGGAAATCCATCAATCTAAGTTCCACTTGGTACGCCGGGTCGGACCAGCCGCCCGCGAACCAGTCATGAACCACGATGAGTCTCGTGGCCAGATAGTAAAGGTGGAGGTTGGTTACACCCATGCCCCCGTCATAAGGAGGTATGCGGCAGTGCGCCAGGGACAGACGTGGCCTCCCGCCCCCCCCATAAAAACCGGGTAAGGATACCGTCAATCTCACGGAACCAGCTCCCCGGGAGGGGAAAGGTAATATTTTGTAGAATATATAAAAAAACGGGGGAGGACCATCATTTTAAAAAGGGCACTTCTGCCAAGGGGGTTAAGAGGAAGGGATTGCCATCTCCTGAGGTCCGCCCTGACCCTGGCAACCAGGGGCGTAATATTCAGGGCCCATTCGAGTTCTGGAAGTAGGGCGACCCAGACCCCCAGGTATTTGAAAGACTGCCTGCGGAGGGGAATGGTCGTTTGCCAATCGAAGCAGGCACGGGACGGGTGGAGGGGAACCAGGGTGGACTTTGCCGGATTGAGCCGAAGGCCCGAGACCCGTTCAAAGGCGGAGAGGGCGTCCAAGCACCGTGGGCCGGAGCTCTCGGGGTCCGCCAGGAAGAGGAGGACATCATCGGCGTAGAGGGCGACCTTGACGTGAAAGGGGTCCCAAGCCCAGCCTCGGATGCAGGGATCTTGACGTATGAGAGAGGCCAGGGGCTCCATCACTAAAGAAAATAAGAGCGGCGAGAGGGGACAGCCCTGGCGAGTGCCCCTCTGAATGGGGAATGTCTCTGAAAGCTCACCATTAATGAGGACTCTCGCTTTGGGACTGGAGTATAAAACACGAACGAGGCGTCGAAATGGAAGGCCGAATCCCAACACCTCCAGCACGTTCCCCAAATAGCTCCAGTCGACCGTGTCAAATGCTTTTTCAAAATCAATAAAAAGCAGGGCCAAATACGGAGTGAGATGATGGCGGTGCGCAAGGGCGAGATGGAGGCGGCGTATGCAGTGTTGGGTACCCCGGGCAGGCATGAAACCACATTGGTCCGGGTGGACCAAGTCATGCAAGTGGGGGCGGAGACGTTGAGCCAAGGCTGTGGCAAAGATTTTCACCTCTGTGTTAATGAGGGAAATGGGGCGGTAGTCCGCACAGGCCAGGGAGGGCGGTTGTGTCTTTGGGAGGACCACAATAGTGGCCACATCCGTCTCCAGGGGAAAGGACCCCGTGTCCACCACATGCTGAAACAATTCCGCCAAATGAGGGACCAACATGTCGCGGTAGGTCACGTAGTATTCTTGAGGGTAGCCATCCGGCCCTGGCGTCTTACCGGAATGCAGGAGTGAAATGGCCCTGTGTATCTCCTCCGGTGTAAAGGGGAGATCGAGAGTCTCCGAGACCGTCTAGGGAAGGCGGGCAGTTGGGTCCTTGTCTCTGACAATAACGCAGCTAGGGAGGCTTCGGGCCGCGTAAAGATTAGCATAGTAGCCCGCAAAGGCTTGGGCGATAGCCTGAGAGGTGAAATGATGAACGCCGGCCGCGTCACGGACCTTAGGAATGATGCGGTTGGCTTTGGGGTAGGAGACTAGGTTGTGGAGTAATTTGCCATTTTTGTCTCCCCAGCCGTATACGTGCGCCACTGAGGAGCGCCAGAGCATTTTAGCGGAATCCAAAGAGATCTGACAGATCTCCTCATGGAGCAGTGCAAGTTGGCGGGCGGAGTCAGCACTTTCAGTAGAAGCCTGGGCTGTTTCCAGCTGCACAGCGCGGGCCTCCAGCTGTACAAGGCGGGCGGCCTGGGCCGTGCGCCTCGCGTGGACCAAACCCCTAGCCACTCCTCGTATGGTGGCCTTGCCAGCCTCCCACAGTGTACCCGGTGAGGGGACCGAACCTGTATTGATAAAAAAATATTGCCTCAGCTCCCGCCCGAGGGATTCAACAAAGTCTGCATCTTGCAGAAACCAAGCGTTCATCCGCCAAGTCGTACGAATGCCATCGGGGGAATGCCCGAGATGAAGGGAGACAGGGGAGTGGTCCGAGATGCCTTGGGGCAGAATAGTCGCCCCGGACACCAATTGACAGTCGGGGGCCGGCAACAGGAACAGGTCAATACGAGAGTGATTATGGTAGGCCGCCGAAGTGTGAGTGTACTGTTCCCGACGGGGGTTCCACACCCTCCAAGCGTCGCAGAGACCCTGAGCGGAGGACCAATCAGAAAGGCGCTTAGCAGAGGCAAGACGAGATGCAGAGGGAGCACCTGTCGTGTCGCGAAGAGGTTGCCTAACGGCATTGAAGTCGCCTCCGACGACCATCAGGCCCTGAGGAAAGGCGGAGACTACGAGTGTGAGGCGCCGAAGGGCAGAGGGCATTGTGGCGGGGGGAATGTATACACATAAAAGATTAAGAGGGTGCCCCTCGATCTTGCCGGTCAAGGCCACATAACGGCCCTGTGTGTCTGTCTCAGCCCGTGTCAAAGTAAAGGGGAGACCCCTGTGGATCAATATGGCCACCCCCAGGGAGCCCCGCGTGAAACCAGAAAGCCAGACCCTGTCGAACCCATACCGGGCGAGGAAGGTGCAATGAGTTCCCAGAAGGTGTGTTTCCTGTAAAAAAAGGATATCAGGTGCGTGGCGTTGGGCGCTGCGAAGAACCGCAGCTCGCTTTATGCGGTCTAGTAGGCCATTGACGTTCCACGACAAGATGTGGAGGGATCTACTTAAGGTGGACAACATCAGAGCGGGTAGTGTGTGTGGAGGACAGTGCAGGTAGACCTAGGTCCCAGGGAAAGGAACATCCCATAGCCGGGGCACGGGGGTGAGGATCATGCGGTCTGGTAAGTCTCACGTCGCCATCAGTAGCATGTGTGCACAGAAAGCTGCCAAGAAAAACAAAAAACAGCGGCCCGTAGGCGGCCAAAAGCAATAAACAATCGGGAGGCAACGGTCTGCCCACCCTCCCTTCCCCCCCCAACACCCCCCACCCTACACTTCTGAAAATGAAGCATCTGTCGCCCTGAAAAGGAAACAACAAACAACACAACAATACAAATAGTCTGAGTGCTAAGCTAAAACGATTAGCAGAGCTTGGTCTTGGCAAAGGTGGACCCCTCCATGTAGACGGATATGAAATCGTTCACAGCTGCAAAAGAGTCAAGGAAACATAACATGAGCCTCAGTCCAGCGGGCCCCCAGGTCCCACCCCATCTTCCGCCCCAGATCCACGAAGCGCGGGGCTCCTGGACAAGTCCGAGTCAGACATGGTAGGGCGCAGCGTCTCAGAGGGGTCCGGGACCAGGCTCAGATTGATCATGGACCCGGACAGGCTGTGGGGCCCCGGCCCCGGAGGCATTCCAGAGGAAAGAAGCAGTTGGGGCACAGCGGCAGGCGAGCATGAGGCCCCGTTGCGGCGATCACCCTTCCTGCGGGACCGAGTGCGGCATCTTTGCAGTTTGGGAAGAGTTGGTGAAGGTCGTCTTGGCTCCCGCCTGGCAGGGGGGGAAATGGGGCGAGTCCGGAGGGGGCGCTCCTCTGTGAGCCAACTCCACACCGCTTGAGGGGTGTCAAAGAAGAGTGTCTTATCCTGGAACACCACTCTGAGCCGGGCCGGGAAAAGGAGACCGTAGCGGAGACCCAGATTGCGAAGTTTCTGTTTGACGTCATCATAGGTTCGGCGTTGGGCCTGCACCTCCCTGGTGTAATCCGGAAAGAGCATAATCCTGTTGTTTTGGTAGGACACTGGACCCTGCGACCTCGCCGCCCTGAGAATAGCGTCTCGGAAGTTGAGGACCCTCATGATGATGGGCGGAGGCGGGGCCCCGGGCGGAGGCCGAGGAGCCAGGGAGCGGTGAGCCCGCTCGATCGCAAACCACGGGGAAAGGGAGTCCTTAGGTGTCCAGGATCTTATCCAGGTCTCCAGAAATACATCAGCCCGGCCCTGCTCGACCCCTTCAGGAAAACCTATGAGGCGTAGGTTATTCCTTCGTGAACTGTTTTCGGAATCTTCGGCCCGCCGATGCAGTTCGGAGGTCTGAGTTTGGAGCTGGGCCACCTGTGTCTTCAGCTGACCTATGTCGTCCTCGGCCGAGGAAATACGTGATTCCGCCTCCGAGATCCTGGTCGTCGCATTGCGCAGGTCTTGGCGAACGAGGGCCATGTCCACTCTTACCTCACCGATCCTGTTCTCCACCGCGGCTTGTGAGGCACCAATTGCTTGTAGGATCGTGGAGAGATCGCCCCCTGTGGGGGTGGGGGCCTTCGCTGCCCCCCCATTAGAGTCCCGGTCACTGGTGGTGTATTGGTCCATCTTTGTCTGGGTTGGCGGAGTGGTTGCCCTCGGGCCACGGTCCCTGCCCATCGTGGCCGTGGAGGAGGTACCCGCCGCCGGAAGGAGGAGGGAGGCAATCCGCAGTCGTAGGGAGGGATAGAACCGACACCCAGGCCGTCAATGCTCAGGCCCGGGCGCCAAGGCCAGACCCCCAGGCCAAGGGGCAACCAACACAACTGCGGGGACTCCCCCCTCCGCCTCCGTCCGATACGACGGCCGAAAAGAAAGTGGCACTGCCCACCGTCCGGGAAAGACTGGCCAGGGATAGGCGAGGTGGGCCTCAAAAGGTCAGTCGGCCGCTCTTCAGCACCGGCAGTCGGGAGATAGTTCTGTCACCCCAGGCTATCGGCATGTGAAGGGTCTGGCGCCACCCATCCCAGCAGGAGGGCCCACCCTCAGAACAGGAGCGGCCAGGGAGGTCAATCCCGTGTGCACAGGCCGGTGGACGTCGAAATACACCCCAAATGTGCAGCGTGGTGCGGAGGCAGCAAAGGGGGCAAGATGGCAAAAGAGGAGGAGGGGGGGCGGGCGCACCAACAGTGTCCCCCCGCGCCCCGCTGCCCGACTCGGCAGCCGATCCCGGTCAAGGGCCCCACTCACCGGCCGTCCAGAGGCAAGGTCCCAGAGAAGCCCCCGCACACCCGAGAAGCCAGCAAAGTTCGAGGCAGGGGATGAGGCCTCGGCAGAGACACAGAGCGCGGAGGACAGAGGGGCACCAAACCGGTCCTGGGCCGCGCCCTGGGGATCACACCACCAGCACCCCTGGCCGCCAGTACGAGGGGCCACCCCAATGACCAGGGGGGGTCCGCGCCGAAGACAGCGTGTCCTCAGCGTCCGGCGAGGCACTTCAGCAGAGGGCCAGAGCACAGCGCTCCCCACCGTCACAGGCCCAGTGGGGGGGAGGGGCCGGCCGGACCCGGGGCAGAGCAGGCCGCCTGTGCAGGGAAGGAGGGGGGGCCCAACCCCTACGCCGCTACCCGAACCCGGTAGCCGAGCACCGCACGCCCCCACTCACCGGATCAGCCTGAGGGGTGACTTCGGGCCGGCAGACCCCGGGGAAGAATCAGCCTGCTCCACACCTCTCACGGGCCCGGCCACACGGGAGAGGAATCCGCGGCCGGGACCTCAGGCGCCGATGCGCCGCCAGCAGGCCTCTCAACAGAAGCACGGAGTCACTGTGAATTGTAGGCGGGGAAAAGAAATCCAGCGGACCCCAGTCAGGCTCCGTCGCCCCTCCGCAGCATCCAGGGAAGCTAGGCAGCGGTGCGGCGAGGCACAGGGCCCAGGCTCAGGGCCGTCGCGGCGAGGAGGCCGCCATATCAGGAGTCACAGGCCACATCGGGAAGGGAAGCTGAGCGGGATGGCGGAGACTTCGTTTCACCCGCCAAGGGGGGCAAGACGTTGCAGGTGAGGCGTAGAACCCCGTAGAGAGGCAAAGGGGTATGGATGGCAGCTGTGAACGGGCGGATTAGAGGCGGATGACGGAAGGGGTCCGGAGCACTCTTAGAGTGCGACCGCCATCTTGACGCCTCAGGCCACGCCCTCCCTGATTTCTTTTTAATGTGTGTATTGGCGCTGCCCGTAAAGTTGCTTGGCAATCAACTTTTTAGTTTGGAAGTAGCATCAGGCTATTACTAATACTACTGGCAATCAAGCACCCAAAAGGTGATGGGATGAATGCTTGCAAATATTCTAACCAGTGGCATTCACTCAGGGTAGCATTCCAACCTATTTTTTGCCCACTGTGAGACTGTAAACTGAGGCCTCCCTAATGCAAATCAGTGCTGACCCTGCCTGTCGTGGAAACAGTCCATCCCGAATTTTGATCGTCTCACCCCTCCACCCAGAAGTCCACTGCTTCTTTAGTTGGGACATTTAGGATTCACACCCCCTGAATCTCACTGACTAAGCTATTTCCCTGCCTTACAACACACATTATAAACCCACATAGGTGTTGCGATGCCCATATAGAAATGAACATGAGCATTTAGAAAGTAGATATAATCATCAACACACTCACAGACAAATAGTCATCCAGAGTGAAGCCAGTGCTTGTGCAAGCTTCACTGGTTGCACACATAATCATCTGCAGCTCCCATGCAAAGATTATCGTCAACATAAGCAAAGCCCATATACAGCCAGGTCTGGGTTCTTAATACTCATGTAGATAATTGTGAATGTAAAAGATACATGCATAAAAAGAAGTGCATGAATACATAGTGGTGCTCTTCAGTGTTAGCACTCACTTCCTGTCAACCGCATGTGTTTTACCACTCATAAAACAGACAGTGCCACTAAAGTAGTCCAAATTAAATTACTTTATCAAGCTAAAAACTAAAAACCTGACTGCTGTTAGAAAAAAACTGACTAACAAATAACATCCTAGTTGGACGATCAGAAGAGAACATCACTTAGACTAGGGAAAATTAACTCTTGAAAGGAACATCTATTCTCAGATAGTACAGGGTGGACTGGACCAATGTAGACTTGAGAAGCCCAATGCCATCACCATGCTCTAAAATTAGATGTGCACCACTGAAGGTTCACACCCCACCAGAATGTAATTGGCCACGCAATGACAATGAGGGAAATTGACAAAAATCACCATCATCTCCTACGCCGAAGACACCCAGTTCATCCTCTCCCTCTCCAATGAAACACCAAGACCAACTTCATCTCATGCATGTCTAAAGTCAGCAGCTGGATGTAGAACAACTGTCTCAACACGGAAAAACAGATGTGGTACCCTTTGGCAAGAAGACTTCCCTATGGAACACTACCTGGTAGCCTGAAGACCTCAGACCAACACTCTGCCCAACCAATCAAGCCAAGAACCTGAGCATATGGTGGACAACCAACTCATAATGACCAGCCAAGTCAGTGTGTATGCCTCATCCTGTTTCTACACCATAAAGATCCACTGAAAAATCTTCAAATGGCTCCCAATGAAAAGAGGCAAAAATGTCACCCTGGACTACAGCAATGCACTTTATGTCTGCATCACTTCCCAACTGACCAGGAGACTTCAGGTCATACAAAACGCAGGGGCCAGACTCACCCTCAGACTCCCACCCTACATACACATCACCCTCATCTCAAAGAGCTCCACTGGCTCCTTGTTCACAAATGTGCACTCTTCAAGCTTCTCACCAACACATACAGAACCCAGCACAATTTATGCACCGCTTACCTTAACAGCCACATCAACTTCCACACCCCTACCAGAAATCTACGATTGCCAATTTCATGGTCACTCACAACCCTGTGTCCATAGATCCAGACTGGCGACAGCTCCTCGTACCTCACGCCCAAGGCCTGGAATGACCTCACCCTGCATACAGAGCCACTTGCTCAATCCCTTCCTGGTGAGATGTGCGTAGTAGTTTAAACATAACATAACAAGATAATCTCTTACTTATCATTAACCAGGAAAACATGCAACCATATTTGTTTACAAAGGTCACATTTAAACAAACTTGTGTCAGTGGCTAATTTGTGCAAAAAAATAAAAATGCAGGTGCTCAAAATTTTTCAAAGGGGCATGCTGCTCATTCCACCACAAGAGTGGCCCACTTCTACCACAGATGTTGGCCACTGGCTCCACGCCGCTGCCCACTGCCTACATAGACATCACTGAAAGTCTTCGGTGCTCTCTACTCCTCCAGCTGTTGCTTGGTTGGGGACAAGGTGTTCCTGAGTGATTTCAAATGTGTTCTTTCATTTTTAGATTAGAATATTGAATGTTGTGCTGTTTGTTCACAAAACAAAATAACCCCTTACATATTTGACAAAAAAGAGATCGAAACAATATCAACATGCTCTGGACAGTTAAACTGCGTAAAATCTACCATAGTAAATCCGGATAGTCGATTGTCTTTGAAAATGGAGTGATTGTTAAACTTGACCTGCATCATAGCAAGTGAAGCAAGCCCCTTTCCACAAGGGGAGGTTTGCAGGGGTTCTTCCCCTGAAACATAGGGACAATTTGTCCACTTTAGAGCTCATAACCCAAGACCAATTGGTTAAAATGTTAGAGGTTTAAAAGCTGCCTTCTCTCTCTTTAAATATGCGTACCAGTGTTTTTGTTTCTCTGTGTTCCATTACTTGCCTTGCCTTATGCTCCCTGATTCACTCACTGAACACTTGTTAACTGATCAGTCCCTGTATGAGGAGTTTGGCTGAACCTTCTGCTTCAGTTCTTAGTTGGTTGAACCCAGAGTTGGTGGTTTGGGATAACATGGGACAGAATGCAGGTCACTGGCAGAGCAAACATTTGAGGTACAAGGACATTAGGGGAGGAAGTTGTAAGTGTGCTGGGGGCTGCAACTGTACCATCCCTTCGAAAGCCTCACCTTTTAATACGTGTGGCTGTTGTAGCTGCCCACAAGATAAGTAAATCACAATTACCCACGGGTGTTAATCTACCAAAATGCCAGGGGTTGCGGTAGAGACACTGCATGCAGTTTGACCTTACTAACATCACAGAAAGGGAACTCATATTACTGTTGATCCTGGATGTTCCTAGGGAAGTGATGCCACATGACTTAACCCTGATTACATCAAAATAATTGGCATTTCTGAAGTTCCATAATAACTGTGTGATTAATATAACAACACAAAACAAATGTGTATTTTAGATACCAGCCATTGTAATGTGCTGACATTATCTTTGAAAGTGGTACACATAATGCAATACTTACCCTAAATTGTAGTGAGAGAGCAAAGTAAATGAGCCAACCTCTTCTAGGAGGAGGTTCAGCAGGGTTCTCCCACAAAACTTTTATTTTATTTTTTTTAGAAAAAATTGGGTCATATAGTGCATTTTTGTAATGACAATTTTCACATAAATTTCCTAAAACGCCATGGGCTCTGAAAGCGCACTTATTAAATATTCAAGGCTTTTTATGGTGTGCCAAGCCAATGAAACCTGGTGCTCCACATGAGTTGACCCCATTTATTTCAATATGTGGTATATCAAAAATGAACTCCATTGTGTCGGGATCAATATTTTGTCATGGTTGCTCCCCTGCTTTATTACATAGTTGTCCTCTCTTATGCCAAGAATTATCTTCAATGTGCTAGTGATGGCATTTTGCAATGGGTGCCTCTATACCAAGAATTTCCTCAAGTATGTTAGCAATAGCATTTTTCCACAGGTGTCTCATATGCCAAGAATTACATCTAGTATGCCAGTGTCACAATTCTTCCATGGGCGCCCCTATTCCAAGAATTATCTCCTTTATGGCAGCGCTGGTCTTTTACCATGGCTACTCCTCATGACAGATATTACTTCTAGAATGCAAGTGCCAGTATTTTGGCCCAAGTATCTGTTAAGAATTGCCTCCAGTTAGCTAGCATCAGTTTTTTTTGCCACAGTTGCCTCTATATGCCAAGGATTAAAGGACCAAACGCAGACTCACAAGCATGACTCCATATTGCCACTCACACTCACTTACATTCACTTAATCAGACTCATTCTCACTCACTCACATAATCATTTTCACTCACTTGCACTCACTCATTCATTCTCATGAACGCTATTGCACTCTCTTCTGCTCTCACTTACTCATTTACACTCTCTCACTCATTCTTACTCTCACTCATACTTTCTCAGTCCTACTCTCACTCACTCATTCTTAATTATTCTTACTCACTTTGAGTCACTCATTTCCACTCCCAGTTACACGCACTCACTGTCACTCACAATCACTAATTTTATCTCACACTTTTGAACACTTCCTTACACCCATTCTTATTCATTCTTGGTCGCCCACTCTTACTCACTTGCAATCACTCTTAATCTTACACATGCACACACTCTTTCTCCCACAAGCACACTCTCACCCACAAGCACACACACAACATCCATTTAAAAGCATTTTTTAACTTATCTTAGCGGCAAGTGAAGGTCCCATTTGAGCTTCCAATGCTCCATTTTAACACTAATAGTGAACAATATACTATTATTCACTACTAGTATTATAAAAATGGGCAGAAAACAAGCGAAGCGTAGCCCCATCACTCACAAGGGTGAGCCATCCCTTCGTTCTTGGCACCGAATTTACCATCTCTGAGGTCAGGAGTAACAAACGCAGTACAAGGGGTTTTAAAGGTGCAAGGTAGGGGTCTTAGCTTTGACCCTCTGGGGGGCCCTAAATGGCATCCTTGCATTGCCCCCTGAAGTCCCAGGCTGGAGAGCCTTCACCTTCATTCAAAATGATTAGACTGGCAAGTAGTTTTTTACTTTTTGAGTGCCCCTCAGTCAAAAAAGTATTCGGGCCCTCTGAAGGAGACAAGTGACACCTTTCAGGTACACAATTCTGTGCAGGGTGGCAGTGTGTCTACAGGGAGGTTTTGCTGTTTCTGAGCAATCTAGAAGGGAACTGTGATATATGACAAATGTTGAGCAGGAGATGTGGAGTAATTACATCTTTATTCATCTTGCCTCTTAACAGTGAATACAATAACACTTGAGATATAATCCATTATATCTCAGGCGTCTCTAGGTCTTGAGAATAGGTTGTCTTTAATCCTCAATCCATGGTTCTCTTTCATTGAGAGATAATATGTGCTGTCTTTTAAATAGTGTTCATATCACCCAGTGGAGTATTCCTTATGGTGGGTCTAGTGGCCCTTTATTTGTTACTCCCTCAGAAGAGGGATTTATTCAATCCCTTGCTAGCCTGCTATTCCCTGGAAGGAAGAAGAGGGTTCCTCTGTATGAGAACTGCCAGGGCCTGCTGCTCTCCTCCTCTTTTGTAAGTGTCATAAATTATAATGTGGGCCACCCTTCCCTTCTCCATACCCCATTTGTCTGGAAGAAAGAAGATGGTATTTCTGTCAGATAACTGCCATGGTCTTCTGTTATCCTCCCTGTTTCCTTACCTGCTCTGGTTTTATCTACCCTTCCTCTAACCTTCCCCTTCCCTTTCTATATTCCTTTAGGATTTTGCAATAGAAGAGGGGAGGTTGGCTTATCCCAAGGACATGGGATATGTTGGACCTCAAATGGGTTGGTTGAGAGGCCATGCACCGTCCAAAAACCAGAAGCCTCCTTGTGGGATCAGTGACTCAATATGGCATCCAGTATGCCAGTTGGCTTTCTCCTTGAATGTAAAGGATTTCATGACCCGACATGGACACACCGCTAGATGGTTGTGTGATGGAACAACGCATGCCTCAACAACGCATGCCTGAACCACGCGGTCTTAACGACGACCGCGTCTTTACCACGCATGCCTTTACCACACATGCCTTTACCACACAATTTCGTTGTAAAGATGATTGTTAAAGGGACATGTGTGATAAAGATCACACTCCTGCCCCTCTGCCCTGAGCCCTAAAATTCGACCCTCCTGTGATCTATTCTACCCGCCCAGCCCTATAAACATCCCCAACCCCTATTCTGAACCTTAATACTCGACCCTCCAGCCCCTAAAAACTACTTCGACCACTTCCCCTCTCCCTGAGCACTAAATCCAGGCCCCACCCCCAAAAACTGACCCCCACTTTCCCCCTGCCCCAGCCCAACTGCTCCCTTGACCTGAAAACAGCGCCTTTTCTGTCCCCTGCCCTGAGCTCCAAATCTCAGCCCCCTAAATGCTATTACGACCCCTGTCCCCCTGCCTGAGCCCTAAAACCAGCCCCCACCCCTAAAATCTACCCCCACCTACCCCCTGCCCCAGTCCAACTGCCCCCTTACCTGGTAAACTGTCCCTTTCCTGTCCCCTGCCCTAAGCCCTAAAACTCCCGACCCCCCAGCCCTGAAAACTACCCCAACCCCATCCCACAAAACTACCCCCACCCCGTCCCGTCTGAGCCCAAAACTCCCGACCCACTCCAAGCCATGAAAACTACCCCTAACCCCTACAAACTACCTCCCACTCCCCCAAAACCCCACTTACCTCACCGCCTTGTCCCACTTTTTCCTCTTCCTGCTTCCTGCTCTTCCGCCGAGCTGCAGCCAGCAACTAGACCGCGCATATGCCTTAACCACACATATGCGTGGTTAAGGCAAGCGTGGGTATGCTTGCGATGTCGGAACACACATAGCTGAGGCTGCGGTGTTCCGACTATTTCCCCCGCTAGAAAGGCTCCATGTCCAACCTGTAACTGTCATCATACCTGCATTGGGAGCCACCTGGGACCACAACATCAGTTTAGGTGGGTCTCCATGATTTGGCTCTTTTAAAATGAGAGGGTAATATTCCTTTGGGTGGAGCCAAAGTTCACCCTTGAAGCCAAAGTACACTCTTTGTATAAGTTAAAGAATTGTTAGCACTTCATTGGCAGGCAAAAGCGCTGTCAGCCAGACCTAATAGCAGCCAAGGCCACTAAAGAGCAAGCAGTCCTCACACTCGAGCCACGATTTGTTAATGAAAGCTGTGATTCAAGTAAAAATGCTGTACATTGAAAGGTCAGCTCATTTTACCTTCTTCAAACCCTGTTGTTTAGACATTATTTTTCCAACATCCGGTTTGGTGCCACCGCTGTATAATTTAGATGACTCTTCTGAAGTAAAATAATTTGTATTGATGTGGAAATGTTGAAACGCACTTCGTATTAACTTGGGTACATTAAAGGCGCCTGTGATGCAGTTTGTTCCTATGTGTCTGACGTATTTGCCCACTAGTTTCTTATGTTGCTTTAGGTACACGCTGAGAATATTTTCACTCATGCTGTTTGTTCTTTAATCCCGTACACAGGGTTGCCAAGGAGACTGCGAGCCACTAACCTGCTGTGGAAAGGAAGCACAGGGGAGGCTATTTCACTACTCAAAGATGATGTGCTTGTCGCAGACCCAGGCACCAGGTTTGTGGCTGAACTGTGACTCTTAATTCATAATCAAACATGCAGAAGCATTATTTGAAGTCTGCAGGTCAGCGTTTCAATATGTCTCTAGCTGCGGTGCAATCCCGATCTTTTCTGTGTTGGGGCTGTAGCACAGATTTCAGCTCTGAACAGATAAAGCAAAGAGGCATGGAATGGGAGTGATTTGGTGGCAGTCACAAAATATAAAAGTATTTTTTTTTAATAGTTTTGAGAACTTCATATTATGTCATAAAGTAAGTTGCAACATTTGCTAATCTTTGTGGAAAAACTGCAAAGGTTGCAAAGTTTTTTTGCTTTGAACCTTAGGGTCTCATTCGAAGGACACAAAAGAAATGTAAAATGCTTAAAACCCTATATTTGGAAAATAGTTCGGCTTATGCTTGGGTAATAAAAAAAATTGTCTGTACTAGATGATACTCATCACCAAAACCCCCTCCTTCCAGGTGCGCATTGTAATTGTAATGTTGAGCAAGGGATACAAACGATGTTGCCAGGCACCATCTTTTGAGGTCACTAACCTCTGTACGCTCCCTGACCTGGAAATCTACTCCTGGTCCTTTGATGGCTGGGATAGCATGTTTCAGATCCTACCCTGGAAGATGTTGTCCTCCATGACTGTAGTTCTACGTTGACCCTCTATTTTCTCTATGTGATACGTTTCATCTCTTGAGGGGACATGTTGCTCCTCTGCCCATACTGTGCACATTTTCCAAAATAACATCATCACCAATTGTGAGTTTGGATTCCTGCTGTGATATTTTGTTTTCATTATATTAGCTTTAGTCAATTTCAATTTCCATATCAGTTTGAATGTGTCAGTCCTTGTCCGTACAAAATCAAAATCACTTCGTGAACAGAATGACAGACCCAATTTCGATGCCTCCGTTTCTATCCTATGTGATAGATTGATCACTATACCTCCATTGATTCCATTTGTTATTTGGTTCTCCTACAGCCCTTGTCTTTGGTGGGTTTCTGGGGGATGATTTGCCTCTGCCACTTACAGTTTCATCTCAAGCTTTGCCTTTTCTGTCGCATCTCTTCCTCTAGTTCTTCAAGCTCCAAGCTGCCAGAGGATTGCAATGTTTTCTCAGCAACTGAAACTCAAAAGAAATTCCGTAATGTTGCTCTCGCCAATTGCAGAGACATTTGTATCTGAGCTTAGATCAGCGCATGCTCACTTACCACCAATTCCTGTTTGGATTGGCAATTATCAAATAGATTGCTACACACTTTATTTTTGAGAAGTTAAATATATTTAAATTCTTGGCAATTTTATTTTAAATAAATTAGTACAGCTTAAGCTAGGCGTTTTTATTTATAGGTTTAAAATTATGTATACTTATTAAAAACTACTTAATGCAAATTACATTGGAAGCTAAAACAAGCTAGTGTTATAAATTGACATACAGTTTTTAGAAACAAAATGTTACATAAAAATATTAAACATATATTTTATGTTTGTTTACAAATGTTTTTAAACTATATTGCATTTTTTGTTAAATAATTGCACTTTCAATTCAGGTTTAGATCATATCATTTAAAAAATATATATTTCTTTAAACTTTTTTATATTTTCCTACACTAAAGTTTTTGATGAAGATATTTTGTTTAAGTCTTGTTATTTTTAAATCCTATATTTTCACAGTAGATATTTTGTTTGTATGTATTTTTAGACCCCCTGTATGTTTTACTGTCAATAGCTTATTAGTCACTAATTTTATTATTTGCATATCATAAGTATGTTAGGTCAATGTTTTGGCTGTCAGTATTTTTATATAATATGAAAACAAGGGGAACTCAAAGATCACTAGGGTCCTGCGGTAATTATGTAATTCTCAAGGAACAGTGGTCCCTAATAAACAACATTACTGACAATCATTTTCACATTTAATGAAAAAACATTGGAATGATAATAAACAGCAGATGCGAGATTTGGGGTCCGTGTTATAAGTCTTATAACATTGACACTATTTGTACAGTTGAATTATATTCAAGCGGACCGTGTTTTTGTTTCCTTGATAGACATATTGATCACTTTACTCACATGTGTATATCTCACTGATAAGAGCGCCAAGCATGATTTTACACACTGGCACCTTTTGTTTATGATCATTCTTATGTTTTCTCATTAAATAGGAAATTGATTGTCCGTAATATTATTGCTGTATATTAGGGACCATTGTTATTATAGAATTATTGATATTACTCATCAATATTTTTGGACTACAATATTTTTGTGATCTATATTGTGACATGCAACCAACTCTCTGCTTCTGTATTTTCTTTTACGCTTTTCCAGTATTACCACACACACATTTATTTCCTGCACTAACTTTGTCAAGAGAGGTAAAGCAGAGCTTTTACTCACACAATCTTTATATTTAGAAATCTCTTACTTGAAGGCCTAGCTCCTGTTTTTTTGCTATGTTTTGTTTATTAGAGAGGATATCTTTCCTATGTTTTATCTAACTCAGTCGTGCACTTAGTGGCTCACTAGGGAATGTCAATATGGAAACAAAGGTAGATCTCCAACAGAAAAACAATTTGCAACTTACAATATGGTTTGGTCTCATTTCACAACGTAATTGATGAAAATATGTACTAGTATTATGTTGTTTTTGGTAGGCACTTGAAGCTTATGTGTCAGTACTAAATTGCTTCAATATCAGAAATAGGAAATATTTCTCAGATTATTTCTTTCTTTCATTTTAGGTGCCACTACAGTAATCTGGCTTTTTCCATGCTAGCCCATGTCTTGGCGGAGCAAACTCCAGAGGGCAATTACCAGCACTGGGTTTCCGAAAATATCCTAGATCGCGTGGGCATGGAAGATACAGGCTTTGACCTCTCTCCGCCAGTCCTCTCCCGAATGGCAGTGGGATT
Source organism: Calotriton arnoldi (assembly GCA_963921515.1). NCBI lineage: Eukaryota > Metazoa > Chordata > Amphibia > Caudata > Salamandridae > Calotriton > Calotriton arnoldi. The sequence goes on from CAWUFW010008308.1 coordinate 325,275, forward strand.
CTACAGCAGCGGGCAGACAGCTCCTCTGTATGATCTTGGTTGGTATAGACCTTCAGGTCAGATGTACTCTACAGCTGCTGATCTGGCTAAGTTAGCTATGGTGCTACTGGGTACCTACCACCGGCGACTCCTTGAACCAGATACAATGAAAACGATGCTCACGCCACTTTTCAAGTGCTCTACCAACTACTTTGCAAATAAGACGGGCACCCCATGGGAGGTCAATGAACAGCATGGGTATGATATCATCAGAAAAGACGGTGACTTAGATGGCTATGCAGCAACTTTTTCCCTGGTTCCTAAGCTGCGTATGAGTTTCATTGTTCTGATGTCAGGGGCCCGGCCAAAGGGAGAAGACATTGTGGCCCACACATATGATCAACTTATTCCTGCAATTGAAAAAGCATTCAGGGAAGCAGACAAAAGGCTAAATCCTCCTGCAAGTCCAACTCCATATGTGGGGTACTACACATATGCCAACCTAACATTTTATGAGATTAAAGCTGATGCTGGTGGTGTTCTGGTCATGCAGCAGTTCGGCCCACACATTGAGGAGCTTATTCCAGAAAAATATCGAACTATAAAACTTCAACACCTGGAGGAGCGTATCTTTCAAGTCGTGTTTGATAAGGAATTCCCATGCATCCTGCGTCTTGGCTCTTCCTCCGTCTCCCTGGAGACCCAGAATGGGCAGCTCTTTAACTTTTATCCCTTTGACAGCAAAGGTTTGTCACCTGGTTTTGATGCTCCTGGCCTCAATACCTACAATGTGTTTCGTATACAGAATAAACCTACATTTTACAACTAATGGCATTCTCTGAAGTTGTTTTCGGCAATCAACTTTGATGAGTTCTTCTCCTAAAACTGGCAAACTCGACTGCCTCCACTTTGGACACCTGAGCCACAGTGCCAAACGTCTAATTAGACTGTGGGACTCTCCATATTTGCTTGTTGGGTTGTCCAGATTTTTTCATACAAGCAGAGAAACACCATACTCATGCAGATGGACTTCTACATGGCTTGGATTAAGCACTATGGATGGTACAGAACCACTTGAGTTTGTTATGGACATTTCTGCACACAATTTCAAATTTCCATCTTGCATAATCAACAGAGTGACCATAAAGGGGCCTAGATTTTGCTCCTGAGATCTTGTACTAAACTACTGCACTTTGACTCCGCTGAAGAGGTCCCTTTTATACAAGGGTATCTACTTCACCTCTAATCAAGATCTGCAGAAACTTTTACATTCAAAATGGGCTTCTTAATAGCATTGTACAAAACAAGTATACAGCCAACTACTGGGGCTGGCAATCAGTGCATAATTTGTAAAAAAATAAAAATCATTTGCCCCAAGATTTTTCTTAGTACCCACCACTAGTGTTGCTGATTGCTGGGGTCCTTCGAATACCAATGCTGCCTATTTTTGATTCCACCGCTTTCGTCCTCCATCCTACATTTAGTGTGTCTCCCTATTGCAGATTCCTTTTCATCCCTGCTTTCCCCTTTGTTACTCTTTTCCTTTGTTACTTTTCTTTTTCCTTAGTTTTTTCTGCCTTTGTCTCTCTCACTCCCAAAGTTGTTTGATGAAAAATATTGAGCAGTCCCTAAACTTGAGTGCCATTACCCACCACCTGCAACCACCGGCACAATTTAAGCACTGATAGGGATCCGAAACTTTGATATGATGGGACAATGCAATTCTGTGTCTAACTGGGTTGCTGTGGGTAAAAATAACAGAGACATATACAATAATGATTAAATATATGCCACGTGTTTTGGAAACTTGTTCACCGATAAAGGTTTCAGGCTGCGTAAGGTGTATTCTTCATCTATTGTGCTAATATTTCATTTTTTGTTGAAATGTGAAGATTTCATTTAAGGCGTGAAAGGTGGGGCTTGATGAAAAGAACAAAACAAATTGTAATCCAGGGATTTAGAACAAGCAACGCGATTCGTGTTTGGGCTTGTAATCTTCAGGATGTACTGCACCAACAAAGAGATGCATTTATGATTTGAACAATGTGTTTGAACATGTATTCATTTTCCCATTATGCTGTGGATGCCTAATAGGTGCTTTAATAGATTGACAGTCAAGGGACAGTGAATAGATAGGGAGAAAGAAACACAGACGTAGGAGGGGTTCAGATGAATTGTAAGCCAAATAAATTTAGAAGATAATGATGGTGCCATACAACTAAGGTCAGTGAGCTGTACTATTATCAAGTAACAACAGTACTAATTACAACCTATGCATTCTCATTTAATAAGTCCCGGGTAGTTTAATAATTTATAGACTATTGGTCACAGCATAGATTATATAACTTGATTGACGTCAATACAGCGTATACTATTTGCACACAGGACAATTGAGAAAGAAAGTAAAGGAGAGCCGTATGACAGGATTCAATACAAAAATTTAAATAATTATTGGCAAAGCTAATAGATCTAGCCTTGTCAAGCATGTAATTTTTTGTATATCGTTGGGGGACACAGTTAACATGCAAACATACAAAAATATAAAAATAAAGGCGTGACCTTTCGCCCTGGCAAACCCCATCACTGAAACTGAGGTGCACTCCTTTTCAGTTGTCAGCACCACAATGGCTCAAGGGTAGGTCATCTTTAACTCTTTTTATTTCGTTTTTTTAGTATGAGAAGGGTCATGAAAAAAGGTTAAAAAAGTTTTGGGGCAGAATTTTTTATGAATTATTTAAATTGAATCAGTCCTGTACCACCTTCACGTTACTAGCGACGGGAGACTAGAGCACCTTGCCCATCCGTGCAATCCTTGTAGATCCTGTGGAGGAGAGAAGTGATTACATCTTCAAGCTATCGATAATTCCCTATCTTACTAGCTTTTGACTGTAATTTTGTGTGATATATTTAATTTCTGAAGTGTGTTGTCAGTAGAGCATTGTTTTGAGCCCTGCACTTAGAAGCAGACGACAGCTTTCTTAAGCACCGAAAACAAGAGGCCACCATTTAACTGGGCGTCCCCCTCTTTGCAGCGTATTTTCATTTGTTTCTCCCTTTTTCCTTAGTAACAAAAAAATAATGCTTTTGTGATGTGTTCGTAGCTCATTGTTTACACCTTGTGACTTTGGAGACAGGTGACCATCACTATAATCTGTGCTACTCTCAGGGACGTTTTAAGATTTTTGGGGGCCCTGGGCCAAAAGTATTTTGGGGGCCCCTGTTCGGAAAAGCTTTGAATTTATGATCCAGTTTCAACTCTTTCATGCCCTCTTTGACCACGTCACTGACAGTGCAGAGGCACACTGGCCCACATTCTAAATGTGTTCACATCTAATAATCAGGGACAGTGAGGTGTGTTTTCAATATTGTAATAGCAGCAGCTCAGTAATATTACTGCAAATAATCTCTTTGCACCGCCATTTCTCATATGTGAGGTCTTGTTTTGATCTAAAAGAAACTTTTTTATGCATGTTGCATGAAATATAAACAAAACATTTGTCTGCAAAATGTCTGTAATAGACTCTCACACATCACCCACATTAGGACCAAATGACAGGAAAATGCTATTTACAACAATCTGTTTAAGAATTATTCAAGGTCATCAGGGAAAGCCTCTGCAGAACAGAGCTGGCTCTATCAGGGCCCCCCTGAAAGGCTGGGGCCCAGGGCCAGAGCCCACTTTGCCCATGGCTTAAACGTCTCTGGCTACTCTCATTGTAAAAAATGTAAATTAAGGGGCAGATTTATCATCATTTGATGCAGTACAAAGCAGCAAGACAACTTACTGCGCTGCGCTGTGGTGCGTCAAATTGAGAGGGCAGGAATGTGCCATATCTATCAATATCATTGCAGCCTAGCACCAAGACAGGCGCCCTTGCATCATGGTGCAAGGGTGCCTCAGTGGCATAATAAAACCTAGGGAGCTCCCCTGAAAAGTGCATAGAGGGCCCCCCCCACTCCAGACCCAGTCAGGAGCTCTCAGGCCCACCCGTGCACAATGCCAGAGGGGGGCCCCTGGAGCTCAGGCCCCCCTGCTCTGCGAGGGCTGCGGGGGCACTTGTGTTGCAGGCAGAATGCAGCACACTTAGAAAGAGGAAAAACAAGTAGAAATAAAGATATTTCTCCTTGTTGAGCCTCTATCAGGAAGCCATAGCATTTTGACGCATTTTCAGGGTTAACTGTCTTGGTAAATCTGGGAATGCACCAAAATACATGGGTGGATCCTTGTAAAACCCACTCTCCACCCATGTAATGCCTTCTTGGGGCAGAGTAACACAAGGTAGCGACTTGCGCTGCCCTGTGTTACTCCAGATTTACCAAGCAACGCAAGTGCCACGCCAGATAGCATTGTGTAGCTTGGTAAATCTGACTTAAGGATTGTGTTGTCCTTGCATCACCCTGCATGATGCAAGGGCAATACAATCGTATGATGAATCAGGGCCTAGGTGTATGTTTTTTTTTTAAAGTTTATTTTTTATTAATATTTTCAGTACAGCATACATCATCAATGCAGTATAGTCACATTACAAAGAGCTCCAAGAACAGTGGTATACATTGCCACCCCATCTCCCGCTCCTACTGAGTTGGTGAGTCTCCCTGTTTGGGGCAGAGTGCACTCTGCCCATGTGAAGTAATGGGGGAAGGGCGAGCACACGCTTGGGCCTAGGAGTATGTTATTTGTTAATATCCTAAAATGTTAAATCAAGTGACAGCCAATAATCCTTTAATTTCCTTATAAAATACTGAGGCCACCCCTTGTAAACATTCCATTTGGAGTTAAGAGACCGTCTACATTGATACAATGATATTATTCACCACATTCCTTTTAGAGTTCGGAAACCTTCTATAATGATACTTATACTCATCAAAGCCCCTTCAACATACCTTATGTGGTATTGTCTTTAGCCCACAACCTAAGAGTGTCCCTCCTCATCACCGCTTGGTCTTGATGGGCCGAAGGGCTCACTGGCTAAGTACTGAGTTCCATCAATCATGCTTGATACATGTCATTGCATCAGTGTACATGCCTTACCCATGCACAATAACATCATCCTGGAAGGCTAATCCGGTAATTGTGGTGCATATGGACAGTAGTGTGACACCATGACATCCAGGCAGACTAGTCCAGTAACTGCACTTAATCATTTTAATGGAATATATTTAAGATCTTTTCAAGCAATATTGACAAAGTATTTTGCCATTCTATTACGTGACGTAACAACATAATTGTGGGAGCCTAGATGGCATCTGCGGTCTAGCCTTCCGGCATTGTTCCACGGTAACGTCCCCACACAGACAATGATGCGTCTCATCCGTGATTGATAGAAGCTAGTACTTAGCCAGCACCCCCTTTGGCCCCTCAGGGCAAGTGAGGACCAGAGGTATGCTCCTAGGGTTCCGGCTAAGGAGAACACCATATAATGTATGTTGAAAGGGCTTTCATGAATAAAAGAACCATTTAGACGGTCTCCAGATCCTAAAAAGGATGTGGTAATTAAAATAATTATGTATCATTTTAGATTGTCCTCCAGCTCCAAATGGTATGTTTATGAGAGGTTTAGAGTGTTGGCTAGACATACTTAGTAAAAAAATGGAGGGGTTAGCACTAGTCCCTTACTGCCATGTTTTCAGATACAATTGCAATACTCTTAAGAGGTGGAGCAAAAACAAAGGTTACTAACAAATAATGTACACCAAATTAAACAATTTTGCAATGCGGTTAGCATCTATTAGTTTGGCTGTTGCCTGACTCTAAAGATACAGGATGTAAACAACGAGTTATGAACAGAGCACAAAAGTTCCAGAACCTTTATAACTGATGGCTTTTTATTAAGGTAAAGATGAGGAAACAAATTAATATAAGCTGCAAAGAGGATGGAGCCCCCTTAAATGGTGGGCTCTCATTTTTGGCACTTAAGGGCCTGGCCGTTCGCCTCTAAGTATGCAGGGATCAAAATAATGTTTAAAAAATGTCAAAAAAGTAAATATATCACACATAACTACTGTAAAAACCTTTGGTTAAGATTTCATATTATTGATTGCTCCAAAATTTAAGACGCAATCACTTCTCTCCTCAACAGCACCTATTGTTATTGCAGGAGGGCAAGATAGTGAGATCTAGAAAGCACTGTGTGCCACTGTTCGCAATGTGTTTGGCTACACACATGTGGTGGAAGTACCTGATGGATCATAATAGTATGCAGATTCTGACCATAAAATGATGTATAATGATCCTATTTGTCTGTCTCCCTAGGATATCATACTGGATGTATGTAGGATATATTCGAAGACAGGTGATCAACCGTTTGATTCTCCCCACTTAGAAAGAAAGTTGCAGGGAAGATAGTTACAAAGAAAGGGTTTACTGGTCCAGAGGAAATCCCACAGATGTAGAATTACATGTACAGAGGGGCTGATATATGGCAACCTCCTCAAGATATTGAGGGAAGTAGGCTAATAAATATCACATACACCACTCTTTATATGTTCTAAATCTATTATGGAACAGGACTGATTCATAATAAATATTTAATAAACAAATGTCTGCCCCAATACAATTTCCTTTTTTATGGCCCTTTCCATCATAGAAAAAACACACTAAAAATGAGCATGCATTGAACCACTGTGATGTTGGAGGAGGAGCTCCCCGATGGTGAAGCATGTCATAAGGTGAGGGTACGGGTGTGTACTTTTTAAAAAGATATTTATTTGCAAAATCATTAGTAGGATTTGCTTCACTACTGACCAAAGAGTCGGTATTAAAAATGATCAGGCTACAGGTTAGCATCTTTGGTCGATAACAAAGCCTACCAGAGCTGCCAAGCTCTAAATTTCCCCATGGGGACTGACAACAAGGGGCCCTGTAATTGAGTTTGTGGACAAAAACTACAGTCTCCCGTTTTTACCCAAGACGGGATTACAAGTGAACTGCTACTAATAGACACCTCTCCGCTTTCAAAAAGCAGATGGAAATGTTCCCAGAAAACAGGCCAAAAATCGGGAAACCCATGTGAAAAACATGGTTATAATACTGTTTTCCCTATGTTGGTTACCCATTTCTGATGTGAGAACTTGGAATCTTCTGGGACAGATGCAGTAATACTTCTGAGTATTGATAATACTGATGACAGTGTTATCAGTCCCAGTTAGTAGACAACTTGTGATCTGCCTCATGGAGGGGATTCTAGAAGTCAAAGGCGAGCAAACCTTCAAAATGAAAACACTAAGGGGCCGATTACGATGCCTACGGTCGGAGCCTTCAGGGCCGCATCATAATGGACCGCGTGGTTTACTTTCCACCCGCCTCTTTATGATGGAGGCGGTCGAAAAGTAAACTGGCCGGCTTCTGACTAGTCAACAGGCTCGCAGAGTCCGTCGGCCAGTCGGAAGCCGGCCAGTAACCTCAAGGGCGGGCCCTTCCACCCTTGAGATTACGATACACGGTTTCTGACATAGTTTCCATGCCGACCTGTCCGACATGGAAACCATGTTGGAAAGCATGTTTAGGGGCCCCCAGCAGGGCCTCCTTTGGTGCACGGCCTCCGTTTGGAGGCCGAGGGGGCACCTATGGTGCCCCCCTGTTGATGTCTGCACCTTGTGCAGGGCAGGCACCTTGAGGTGCCTGCCACAGGGTGCAGGGATGAACTGCACCTCCCTTTTCTCAATGGGAGCTTGTGTTACGGCCGGTTTACTGCCGTAACACAAGTTCCCATTGAGAAATGGGAGCATGCAAAGTAACAGTGTTCGGTCGCATTGTAATGGGCCGGTCGGGACCGAATAACCGGAGGTCGGTCGGTCCCAGGACCGAGACGGTGTCGGGGGGACTGAAGTCCGCCCACATCGTAATCAGGCCCTTAATGTATAAAAGACTCTCAGAGAAGCTTTACATTACACATATTCCCAGAAATATTGTAAATATCTGCTGATTTAATATTTTTCTTCTTCTTGCAAAAGTCCAGAAATATCTTGAGACAATCATGCAATGCCAATGTAGTTGCTGGAATGTTTTGCCACTTTGGAAGCCATGAATGAGAACGTTCTGGTTTAAGGATAGGTATTTAAGCATGCCGCCGAAGATTAATGCATTGATGCAATAATATGTACCGCTGCAGTCTTGTTAACCGCAGTGCAAATGAAGAGATGTGCAACGAGGGAAGTGTGGAACTGAGACTAATGTGTGTTGATGCAAAATTGATAGTATGTGTTGCAGTTAATGGAAGGAGCTTTTGCTATAAAGTTAACGTGTCTTGGAGAATTTACAAAAGATTCAAGATTTTCCAGTGAATTTATTATATACGGATAAACACCCAATCAAATTATATGTGTGTCTTGATTCATTCAGCCCCATAAAAATACAATCAAGTGAACCAAAAGTGCTTGTGGAATTTTAAATACTTCAAAGAATAGTGGGACCCTAAAGATCTCTATATCTTGTAAGCATGTCTGAAGACAATAGATCAAATTTCTAGATCACTTTTGGCTTAATGTTCCTACCTATCAGCTGCTCGAAAAATGCACCAAACCGTGATGCATACCTGCAGCTACAGTACTGTTGTGCTCCTTCAGCACTCTACAGTAGTCCAGTAATACATTGCCATAGCAATCTACCAAGTGCTCATTTCCTTACCTACATACAGCAATAATATCCCAATAAATACTCTCCAGAACACTCTGCAGTGATCAAAGACCATGCCTTCTATAATTTCCAGCAATCTAGATATAAATCCACATACCTCTTTGTCAGTATTCCTCCATTATGACCAGGATACACTCTTAACAGCCTAGCAAAGAATATGCACACTAGGCTGCTAAAAAAAATAAAACATGAATGCCCAATTTCAGATGTAAGTCAGAAAAGGGTGAGGTTTTCACCATGCCTACTAAATACTGTTACCTCCACAGTGAGGGATTGATTGGTTGAGGTAAATAAATAACTCCTACTTCAGGTTTGTTACTTGGAAATGAGGCATAGCAAGCATAATCTGTATTTAACACACCAAATTTCTCCGGTTTTGCCTTTTTTCTCTGTATTTGCCCCAGATAAAGTTCTGCAGGTTTGATCTTCTGCAATCTGTCAGGAGAAAACAGCAGCACCATGAGAAATTATCACACAGCGCAAAGTTATGTCCATGCACAAAATCCTGTTTACACAGGGATCAGAATTTAACCCCCGCTCATATTCAGGGCCAATGCATGAAGAGGAGTCAGCCTATGGACACAGTAGAGCTGGGTATGCATCTCCAGCAATAGACTGTTCTTAGAATCTTCACCATCTTTAATGTAAATATTATCGGGTGAGGAACTGTCTCTTGTGTTTCCAAATAAAAATAGCAGCTGGCATGGAGGTCATCGAACTAACCACAAAGTTGTCCAGCTTATCGAAAACGTTTGTTATATCTCCCACTGAAGGCCTGGTGATAAGAAACAAATTTCTGTTTCTGTAGAAAGTGCTGAAATGAGAGAAGAATGTGTTTACTCAATTATACTATAATTCTGCTGGAGAAAATGACCCCTTTGAATATTTTCTGGATTTAACACTTCCTCCATAGATTAGAGTATGTTCCTTTACTGCCCTGATCTAAACCGAGATTTCAATTTTAACGAACTTCTGTCATTAAACTGGCCAACCAGGAAATTGCCTCCAGATTTATAAGTACTCACTGATGGGTGCTTAAAAGTAGGGTTGAGTGAAACTGCATAATTTTTCCCACCCAATATGTAGAATTTTTGTGACAATTCTGCATGTAAACTGGATGTCTCTGATTGTCTCAGTGAAAATTTTACATGAGGGTATATCTCGTATAAAAGCCCCTGAAGACCCCATTGGGAGACTGGTTCAAGCAAAATGTATGGTGACTGTAGCATACACCAATTTCACTGTTCCCGTGAGACATTTTATGCTTGAACCACCCATTCATGGGTGAAAATTAGAAGGAAATTCTTAACCAGTATGTGGAGAACAATTATGTGAAATATTTGTAATAAAGAAAACTGTAGTTATGCAATATCTAGCTAGCATAATAAAAATTTGGCCCGGGACTACTTTTAAGGCCATTAACCTCTTATAAGTTTTACATTTACAATATAAAAAAGCAAAATAGGCAGTTTCAAATGTTGACTGAAATTTCAGTAAGTAAGTAAAAAAAAATGACATTTCGTTACTGTATCTGGGTGTAACTAAGCACAATTTTCACTATCTGGGACATCAACCTAGAAAAGTAACTATCCCTGCTAGTAACAACCCCTCAGTTACAGAAAGAGCAAAGTTCCCTTGCAATTGGCAGTAATAAAGCACTTGAAGTAAAAATGTTCATTAAAGAAGGTGGAACCATTCTTCCTGGTAGTCATCACCTCAATTGGAAAACGCTGTTGCGCAAACCATACTTCTGCAACTCTTTGTTAATTTCCAGGATGGGTACAATCATGTGTGGTGATTTAAAAGGGATCAAATTCTGATGCAGCTGTTTATACTTACCAATCAATCAATAAACTTTATTCAGTCTATCGAGATAGACCATAAAAGTACAGGGTAATTAAGAAACAAATTATAGTACAATACATGCGATTAGATATATTCCAAAGAAATGGTTAAAATTCATACATTTACATTTAAAATCCAAGTTAATGTGGAAAAAATCAGAAAACCTCAGTTAGCAGCCCGCTATGCATTTCAGTCTACCCAAATTTCCCTAAGAATCGCTAATTGTCATTTAAAACTAAGTTCAATATGTCCAGCAATAAGTAAACAAAGATATGATTAGTCAAAAACCACATCATATTCTTTGATCAAGTCAGTTCCTAGGCACCGGCCTGCTAGGTTTATAAAATAAAACGCAAGCTATAGCATGGACCAAGGCAATCGTAAAAAGTGGTCTCAAATTTGCTTTAAAGATGCTAGCACGTAATCTAGTCGCAGCTAGATCTGAGCCTGACCTCAAGAAACTAAGAATGTGTAACACAGAATTGCTGGTAGGCATTTGTAAAAAGATAAACACTGGTCTAACCTGTCTAAAATTGCCCTTCTTTAAAATGGGAATGAGATAAGATTTTCTGGGAACCTCATAAAAACTGCATACAATAAAAAATGCATCATATCCTGTGGAGACTTCCCGTCGCAGCCACAGGGAGGGAGACTCTGGCCCCTATGTGCTTCGCCCGGATGGGCCAGGAGGTAATGAAAAAGGTCCAGACGGAACCTGGTCAGTAAGAATCGATCGTGGGAACTTTTGAGCCATAAGAAATAGGGCTTGGTTGATGGCTCGGTTTTCAATGGGAAATACCCACGCACACTGGGCTTCTTCAACTCCTGTGCTTCCCTGTCCATCTGCCGTTTTTTAAGGAAGTTCTCTTTCACCCAACACAGGTCTTCTCTGCACACATTCTCTGGGTCAGTGAATAAATCAGCCCTTCCCAGATCCACAAGGCAATCTCTTACATACTTAAGCCAGGGAATACGATGGAAATGATCCAGGGAAAGGCAATCAGTTAAAATAGCCTTGCTTAGAGCAATTCCCTCCCTCAGCCATAAGTTCATCCACAATGACTGGGGACAGTAAGATAACAAGTCAGAAAGAAAAACCAAACCCAATTCTTTGTGGACTATAATAGAGGGGATACACGGTGGTAAACATAAAAGACGTTTTAAAAAAGAGTTTTCAACTACTTGGAGTTCCTCATGCTCCATGTAACCCCATATCTCACTACCATAAGCCACCTTAGTAATGCACTTGGCCTTATAGATCTTCAAAAGGGCCCCAATAGGTCTGGTGCCCAGCCTAGATGCAAAACTAAAGATGGCAGTATTGGCCCTGACAAAGTCCCCCTTTTTCCTATGGATGAGGGGACACCAAGTCATGGCGGTGTCAAAAACTACTCCTAAATATGAAAAGACATAAGTCATGGGAACCGGCGTCGATCCCACCACAAAGGTATAGGTTTTGCTGGGGCGTGAACATACTTGCATTACAAAGGATTTGTTATTGTTCACTAGCAGGTCCAAGTCCTCCATAAAGCGAACAGATGAGGTCAATAGAGTATGCAAACCCCTGGCTGTCCTAGCCATGAGGATGGCGTCGTCCCCGTACAATAGTACTGGAAGGCTCCGCCAGCCCACTTGTGGACAGTCAGTTTTCATCTTTACAAGGGTCTGCTCCAAGTTATTGATATACAGATTAAAAAGGAAGTGGGCCAAAATACACCCCTGTCGGACCCCTCTCTCAGTTGTGAGCTGGCGCGTGACTCTCAGGTCCTTAGTGAATCGAACCACCGCCTTGGTGTCACTGTAAATCCCTAAAAAATCTAACAATATCTGGACTAACTCCTAACGACAACATGGTCTGCCAAAGCTTTGATCTGTTAACTAGATCGAATGCTGAGGACAGATCCATGAAGGCTAAATAGCCGGTGTCATGGTGCACAACTGTGTACTTGTTAAGAACTAAGTACAGGTTTAGACTTTGGTCCACTGTAGATCGACCCGAGCGAAAACCATATTGGGCGTCAGGCAGAATGTTATTGTCCGCTGCCCAAGTAGAAAGCCTATCAAGAATTATGCGGCCTACCACCTTTACCACTGAGTCCAGCAGATAGATAGGCCTATAACAATGGGTACTGTTCCGATCTCTGTTTTTGAAGACCAGAACAATTGTAGATAGAGCCCAAGAAGCCAGACAACCGGACACAGCTGCGGCGTTAATAACCGCGGTAAGGGTCGGTACCCAGATGTCCATATCTGAGATGTAAAGATCAGGTGGGATCCCATATGGGCCTGGGGCCTTCTTCTTTGTCAACCCTGCTATTCCTTTTCTAACTTCCTCAGAAGTAAAAACCACGTAGGGAGTGCCCTCGGCTAGGTGGAGGTCTACCTTCGCGGCAGAGGGGGATAAAAACATGTCCTCAAAATGCCTGACCCATTCGTCTTGAGTAATATGCGAGTCCAAGAGATTGGTATCATCTCCTGCCAAGAACAGATTGTTTACAGTACTCCAAAACTTAGAGCTGTTCATCAGGGTACTGGCTTCTATAAGATTTGCCCAGGCTTGATCCTTCAGTACAGATTTACGGTTAGCCAGGGCGGCTTTACAGAGTTTACGACAAGCCTCAACAGTGGAGGGATCTCTTGGTTTCGTGCCAAGGGCTACTCTCAAGCTCCTCGAGTCTCATGAATATTCGGAGTCAACCCATCTTGGTACTGCATAAACTTGCTGCCCCCCCGGGACCTTTAGCAAACTAGCAATAACGCCTGAAATGGCGTCGAAAGCCCCCAAAATGTCTGATGGATTAGCCATGCTATCTATACAAGTTGCAAACTCTTTATGACACTGGGAAAGCAGGGACTCGTAAAACTTATCTGGGGAAATCTCAACACACTTCAATCTCCTCCCACCATCCGTCATTGACAACGACCCCCTTGGTTCCCCCCTATTGGTGAGTGTTGGACATGGCCCTTTTTGGCTAAAGTTCCTTAAACTTTTTGCCTTCCTCCTAGACCTTTTTCTGACATTATGTTGCCGACTTAGATGCTTTGGGCACTTCTCCACTGCTGATCAGTGTCCAAGTGCAACTGCTCCCTGTATAAAGTGTTATGGTAATTGTTTGTCCATAATTGGTATGTTTGCCTTACTAGTAAAGTCCCTAGTAAAGTGCACTATGTGTGCCAGGGCTGGTAATGCAAATGCTACTAGTGGGCCTGCAGCACTAATTGTGCCACCCACACAAGTAGCCCTAAGAAGAGATCTCAGGCCTGCCACTGCAGTGCCTGTGCGCAGTTTGTTAACTGCCTTGTTGTCCTGGCAAGTGCACCCACTTGCCAGGCCTTACCTTCCCTTTTATGCACATCAGACACCCCTATAGTAGGCCCAAGGTACCCCCTGGACAGGGTGCAGTGTATGTGAAAGGTAGGACATGTACTGAGGTGTGTACCATGTCCTGACAGTGAAATACTGCCAAATTCGTTTTTCACTGTTGCAAGGCCATCTTGCCCATAGGACAGAATGGGGAATGCTGAGTCCCATGTTTCCAGCATATCTTCCCATAGGCATAAGATGGAGAGATGGAGTTTAGTGTGCCTGAACTCAGAATTTAATAACACATCTTTTTGTGAAGATGGTTTTTGAATTGTGTGTTTAGAAACAACGCTTTTAGAAGTGGCTGGTTTCTTGTCTTAAACCATCCTGTGTGCCTCTGCCTGGTTGTGTATTGCCTGTCTGGGTTTGGATGTGACAGGGTCTGGGAAGTGTCCTGACCCCAGGGAGGAGTAGGTGAGACAGCAACAGGCTGGCTTGCGTTTGATGTGGGGGGGAAGAGTAGCCCCCTGGATGTGAAGAGGGCTGTGTTGCTGCCCTCAGAGGATGGCTCCACCTCCTGCTGAGTGTCTGGGCCCCAGACCCTGACTATCAAAGGAAGAGGGTGTGCACTGGCAGGAAGACACCCAGGTCTGGTTTGGACCGGGGTCAGAGCCCCCTGAACGCAAAGACTTCAAAGGCATTTAGGGGTATAAATGTAAGAGCTGAAACCCCTGAACTAAAGACTGAGATCCATACTGAAAAAGGATTGAAACTACTTCGTGATGAAGAGGAACCTTTGCCAAAGAAGAACAGCTGAAGAGACTGAAGAGAAGGACTGCCCTTGCTGTGTGTTCTGGGGCAGGCCTGCAGTTTGCCGATTTGACTGAGGAGAGGACAAGGGACTTTGCTGTGTGCTGTGTCCCCTTGCTTGACAGGACTTTGCTGTGTGCTGTGTCCTGAAGTAACTTGTCTCCAAGGGCCCGAAGAGAGCTGGTCCCCTGTTGTGGAAACTCAGGAACATAAAAGTTTCCAAGTGTGTCTCAGCGACGCTGTGTGCGTGTGCTTTTTGCACGCCTGAGACTGCCGTGTGGTCTGTGGTGCTGTTTACTAGGTGCCCCGTGACCGAATTGCCCCCGCAGCGTGAAACATCGTCCAAGCTGCTGCATTACTGTTTGTGGCCCGAGCCGTCATCGTAACTGAGGCTGCAAGTAAAGATCGCCGCCGCCGGCCCGAGCCATAACGTGCTAAAGGCTTACTTGAAACTAAGGACCGTGTCTCAGTGACTCTGTGTGCGTGTGCTTGTTGCACGCCTGAGACTGCCGTGTGGTCCGTGGTGCTGTTTACGAGGTGCCCCGTGACTGCATTGCCCCTGCAGCGTGAAACATCGTCCACGCTGCTGCATTGCTGATTGTGGCCCGAGCCGTCATTGTAACTGAGGCTGTGAGAAAAGATCGCCGCCGCCAGCCCGAGCCGCAACGTGCTAAAGGATTTCTTGAAGCTAAGGAAGCTACAAGGTGAAAGGGATCGTGATCGTTGTTCATCGAAAGGAATCTGCCCAAGATCGTCAACGAAGGAGAAGGCAGCGCCGTAACCTGTCCGGCTACAGCGTCGACTAGCAACAGAGCTGCAAGGTGATCGGGATCGCCCAGCAGGACGTCCGACGAGCGGAGAGAGAAAGCGAGGCAGCGCACCCCCCCAGGTAAGGCTTGGACTCCGGTCGGGAGCCGCAAGCGTGTGTGGCCTGGGGAGGCGTGCAGGAGGAGTACAGAAGTGCTCCGAGCTCTCTCCCGCTGCACCGCGTTAGACGCGCTGAGTCCAAGAGCGGCCCGTACCTGCCCAGCAGTACCGGGTCCGCCCCTTTAAGCTTGCAACCGTTGTCTCTGTTGTTGGGGCCTAGTGGTGCCCGAGTTGACCGTGCAGATTGGCTGACCGCAGTATTCTTGCATTACGAACTGCCTGATTCTTGCATTACGAACCGCATTATTCTTGCATTACGAACTGCCTGATTCTTGCATTACGAACCGCATTATTCTTGCATTACGAACTGCCTGATTTTTGCATTAAGGACTGTCTTATTACTAGGCCTGGGCGGAAAACTACGCTACGCTCGCGTAGTTTGCGAAGTTTGCGCTACTTCGCACAACGCGAATTGCACGTAGCACAGTGCAAACACGCGTAGCGTAGCGTAGCGTAGTGCAGCGGTCATTTTTGCTTGCTCGCGGTCCTCAACGTCAAGTTGGCGACCGCGAGCAAGCAAAATGACATCCCGGCGATACTTTTTCTCGTTCGCGATCAGCAACACAAGTTGCCGATCGCGAGCGTGGAAAATATACCTCCCGGCGAGATTCTCAACGCGGGAGGTCAGGTTTCTCATTGCGAGTGGTCGCGTATGCTCGCGACCGCTCGCGATGAGAAACTACCAGTCCGCGTTGAGAAAGCTGCCGCTCGAGTAAAAATCTACTCGAGCGGCAGTAAAAGACAGCTCGCACTGTGCAAGATGCCGTTTTCAATGATTGCACAGTGCGGACAAGCATCCGGCACTGTGTAATCATTGCGAACACGCACTACGCAGTTCGCGTAGTGCTACGCGAAGCTCGCGTAGTGCGAACTTCACTTTGCGTAGCTTCGCGAAGCGCTACTTCGCGAACTACGCCCAGGGTTACTTATTACTACATTACGAACTGCATAGCATTGCATTAGTACTGCATTAGAGATTGTGAATTGCTCATTAATACCGCAAGAACCTACAAGTGATTGCTGGCCTAATTACCGGCAAAGTGAAATATTACGAATACGCATATGTTGGATTTCTATCGTTTGGTCTCATCGTATTCCTTTTTATAAAGATACCGCTATTTTTATGAAACCAGTGGGGTGTCCATTTGTGGTGTTATCACTGTGTTACCGGGAGTGTGGTTGCCAATACTTTACACATTGCCTTGGAGATAAGCCTGGCTGCTCGTGCCAAGCTACCAGGGGGTGAGCAGGGGTTATCTAAGCGTGTGTCCCTCCTTACCCTGACTAGAAGCAAGGGTCCCTATTTGGACTAAGGTACCTACCTCAGCCAACTAGAGACCCCCAGTTCTAACATTGGTGGTCAGCGGTTGGGGATTTGAACGTGTATTTGCAACTGACTCACAGTGATTGGTGTACATCACTAGTTTTAGCGCAGACCACGATGCAACCACATATTGTGTTTTTGATTTTTTGGTTCTATTTTTCAGCGACCTTTAAGCCACACATCATGTCTCAAAGGAGTCAAGTAGCCAGTGAGGCTGCAGAATTGGAATTCGACATTGAGGCATTGTTTACCTACAAAGTTGATCAATTGAGGCAACTCTGCAGAGCTTTGGGATGTCCCATGAAAAGTAGCGCCAAGAAGGAGGAGCTGCAAACGGCCTTGAGGGCCTGGTGGGAAGCCAAAGAGGCTCAGGAGACAGGTGATGCTGAGGTGGATGAGGATGACCCAGGGAATGGATTTGGTTCTCAGGATTTGCCGGTGGGAGGACCAGCCTCAGGGGCTGGTAGTAACCATTCAGGCGAGCAGAGGAGAGCAAGAACGCTCTCGCCTTGGAAGAGAAGAAGATTCTCTTAGCTCATGAGTTAAGCATGAGGGAACTGGACATTAAGGCTAAACAGGTGGAGTCCAGTTCGAATGGTGGCAGCGCACAGCCAGTGCCAGCGGGTAAGGTGTACATTCCCAAAGACTTAGGTGCATATTCACAAGGAGCTATCGCCGAATTAACGGCACTTTATCGCAGCCAAAGTCGTGATAAATTTACCTCCCCATTCACAAGCCGGTGTTAACAGCCCACAGCACCAGTTTACCCGCGATAGCAGCCGCAAAAAACATCGCCACAGAGGACCCCCGCAAATATCGCCAATGAGATGCAGAGTGGGCGTTCCCGTGCCAAAAGTCGAGACAATATCACACCTCAACATTCACAACGACCAGCCACATCGGCGATAAGAACACAAAACAGGCGATAAGGCGCGGGAGCCGCAGGTATTTAACACCTGCCTCAAGCAGGTGTAAAGACAGACGTCTACCTGCAGTAGGCAACGGAGTCCCGCACACAGCCATACCCGAAGAACAAACGATGCCATGGAGCTACTCTACATGCAGCTCAAAGCCCCAACAGGGCCACAACACCCACCGCCACCACCCCCAGGACCACCACCACCCCCAGGACCTGGACCCACCCCCCCCCCGGACCACCACAGAGGCAGCATAGAGTAAGACAGCAGACCTACCGAAAACGCACCACTCTCACAGACCTAACACCCGCGTAAGTCATTGCCCACTACTGGTTCAAAAGGACAACCATCCTCCGCATCCTGACCCACATCGCCCACAGGCTGACGGTCCCAACACAGCGGAGAACAAACATCCCTCCGCAGACAAAGCTGCTGGCAGTGCTGCACCTGTTGGCCTCTGGTACCTTCCAACCAGCAACTGCCAGAGTCGGAGGGGTCTCACAGCCAGCCCTATCAAATTTCATCACACCTGTCCTGGATGCCATCATCAGCTTCATACCCCAGTACCTTCACTTCCCCAACACTGCACAGGAACAGCTGGAGACTAAGCAAGGCTTCTCTGCCATAGCCGGATTCCCGGCCGTGTTGGCGGCAATCGACTGCACACATGTCCCACTTGTGCCCCCTGCGGATACTGCACACCACTACCGCAACAGGAAGCACACACATTCCATCAATGTGCAGGCAATAGTGGACCACCGGGGAATGTTCACCAATGTCGTCGCCAACTACCCAGGCAGTGTGCATGATTCCTTCATCTTCCGACAGTCCAGGATTGCTGTTTGTGGCCCGAGCCGTCATCGTAACTGAGGCTGTGAGTAAAGATCGCCGCCGCCAGCCCGAGACGCAATGTGCTAAAGGATTTCTTGAAGCTAAGGAAGCTACAAGGTGAAAGGGATCGTGATCGTTGTTCGTTGAAAGGAATCTGTCCAAGATCGTCAACGAAGGAGAAGGCAGCGCCGTAACCCGTCCGGCTACAGCGTCGCATAGCAACAGAGCTGCAACGTGATCGGGATCGCCCCGCAGGACGTCAGACGAGCAGAGAGAGAGAGCGAGGCAGTGCACCCCCCAGGTAAGGCTTGGACTCCCGTCGGGAGCCACAGCGTGTGTGGCCTGGGGAGGTGTGCAGGAGGAGTACCGGAGTGCTTCGAGCTCTCTCCCGCTGAGTCCCCGAGCGGCCCATACCTGCCCAGCAGTACCGGGTCCGCCCCTTTAAGCTTGCAACCGTTGTCTCTGTTGTTGGGGCCTAGTGGTGCCCGAGTTGACTGCGCAGATTGGCTGACCGCAGTATTCTTGCATTACGAACTGCCTGATTCTTGCATTACGAACTGCCTGATTCTTGCATTACGAACCGCATTATTCTTGCATTACGAACTGCCTGATTCTTGCATTACGAGCCGTGTTATTCTTGCATTAGGAACTGCCTGATTTTTGCATTAAGGACTGTCTTATTACTACATTACGAACTGCATTACGAACTGCATAGCATTGCATTAGGACTGCATTAGAGATCGTGAATTGCTCATTAATACCGCAAGAACCTACAAGTGATTGCTGGCCTAATAACCGGCAAAGCAAAATATTACGAATACGCATATGTTGGATTTCTATCGTTTGGTCTCACCGTATTCCTTTTTATAAAGATACCGCTATTTTTATGAAACCAGTGTGTTACTGGGAGTGTGGTTGCAAATACTTTACACATTGCCTTGGAGATAAGCCTGGCTGCTCGTGCCAAGCTACCAGGGGGTGAGCAGGGGTTATCTAAGCGTGTGTCCCTCCTTACCCTGACTAGAAGCAACTATTTGGACTAAGGTACCTACTATTTGGACTAAGGTACCTACCTCAGCCAACTAGAGATCCCCAGTTCAACCCCAAGGTCAACGAATAGACATACCAACAGGGTTATGATCACTGTGCTCACTCTCCTGAATGTAAAAGTCCAAGATGTGTGCAAAAAAGGGAGTATAGACAAAAATAAAATCAATGATTGATTCACACCCTCTACCAGTGAAGGTAGGATTGATGTCATTGGTCTGCGGGGGCAGCTTGTTCATGGATAGGGTTAAGTCATAATTGTTTGCGATGGCGTTAAGTAAGTTGCCCTGTGGCGTATGCTCCATATGCAAACCGGACAGCCGTGCACAGCCCATGTGTTCAATCCCTCCTCGCCTCAAGTCCCCACACAAGTGAATGTTAAAATCTCCTGCAATCACAAGGCTAGTGTGACTCAGTATATCCAAATGCTGGTTTCTCAAAAAGGAGCCCATCCGGGAGATGTTACAGCCTTCAAAGCGAGAGGGTACAGCGTTATAGATGTTCAAAACCAGCAACTTCTTGGGCCCTTTAGAAAACATCAAAGCCTGTAGGGTGGAAAAATCCATGGGAACTGCTACCAAGCTGCTACAAACAGTCAAAACTGATCTAGCCCCCCTTGGCTCTACCCGCACTTGAGGGAATGGCTGGAACAAAAATACGTTTTGAAGCCTTCCAGGAAAAAATTGTTGGCAGTAGCCCATGTTTCCTGCAGGCATATTACGTCGTGCTGTTTTATAAAAAGTGTCCAACTTGGATCGTGAAACTTGCTTGCCAGCCCTGCGATGTTCCAGGAGATAAATTTACATTCAGAAGGAGCCAAAATTGCCTGCCTCAAGGGCCCAGTTATCTGCTGAGTTGAAGAAAGCTTATGTTCAGGTGGGGGTCTAGCGGTCAGTCAATCACAACAGTCAAGCGATACTAATGGTGCAAACCCGTTGTATGTATCAAAGCCAGGGACCACCACCTGCCGCGTTCCCCAGAATGTAGCATTGGGTCCACACAAGGTCCTGGCTCTGGGAGAAGGCAGGTAATTCAGGGGCCTGTAAAAATAACCCAAGGGGAGGGCCATGATTGCCGAAGTAGGTCCAGTACTGGTAAGCTGCGCAGTCGATGCAAGTATTCTATCCGCAGCGTGGCAATCGTTAAAATTAATAACAATACAGTCCCCACTCCACACCATTCTGACCCTTCGCACCCAGCTTATTCTCCTCAGCATAATGATTTGACTTTCCACTCTCGGTCCTGGGGCGGTATTGGAGTTCAGCCAATGCACCACCTTATTTTTAAGTTGGCCGAAATCCTCTTTTGCTCCCGCTGGGAGAACTGGAAGGTTTGCAAGGACTACTACAAAGGGGATGGATTCTGGTGGCAGGTGTAGGGTATTCAAGCATCAAATGTGGTTATTGTATGCCTCCTGACCAAAATTGTTATTTGTCTCTCCTCCTGGTGCACAGCTGAGATGCTCACTGTATCTCCAGGATTACGCTTAGGATAAGAAGAGAGCACCTCTTTCGTTGTAATGGGCAGTGGTGGAAGGTCGGACGGAGGTAAGAATAGACATGGACAGATCAAGGTGTCATCTGGTACTAGCCCCAGTGAGGGTTGGCGCTGAGCCGATTGACTTCTGGTGTTGTGCACCTGTGCACTACAGCTCACTGGGACTGTTGAAACAGTTGGAACCAGGGACCTTGCACCTACTGCCCTGGTGTCTACCCTGGTGTCCACTTGAAGGGACAAGTTCAAGGTGGAGAGGCGACTTTCTAGTGCTGATAGGCGTTTGACGATAGGGTCTAGTTTAAGGTCCAGAACAGCTGTGACAGAAGACACAAAGAGGCCCCAGCAGTGCAATCAGGTCCGTTTTGCAAAGAACAGTGGTATCAGGGGAACGGGGATTCAGCCCATTGCTCTTGCATGATTTAGCGTTACTACCAATGGGGGCACTTCCTTTTAAGTCTCACTCCCTTCCCTATTTTGGGGTCTTGTACAGGTAACACGGGTATTTCAGCGGCTGCCCCCCGGTCCGGTGACTGTGAGGTCCCTCGGTCCAGTTGTAAATTGATTCTGCTACCCTCAAACATGTCATTATGGGGTAGTTCACAGGCTGCGATGAGTTCCGGATGAACTGGGTTTGAGAGGGGAGAGGCGATCAGGGGGCCATCGAGGGCCTGGTTTGCTGGGGAATGAGAGAGGCATCAAGAAACCAACTCAATCTCCTTATCCAATACGCCAACATAGGTTTTTGCAGCTAGACTTTAGGTTTCCCCATGCCGCAGGGCAGCAGTGTTGAATTTAAGCACCTCCGGGTGTGATGCTGACGTCACTGTGGGACCGGAGAGTCTGGTAGACTGAGTCCTCCCCCGGCCAGGCACTGGCCTCAAATGCTGGATGCTGTAGGTTTTTGCGGCTAGACTTTAGGTTTATACCTACCACAAAACTAAGAATTCATACCACACACCAACACAGTGAAATTTATGTATGTCAACAAAAGAGACTCTTTGCTTAGTGTGAATATCTTAGGACGCAGGTGATCTTGTGCAGACTTCTCAAGGACACACTGCTAAGTATACTGCACGAGGGAGGTGCAGAGGACCTCCCTCCTTCAAGCCGGCTGAAGCCATCACCCCTTGGGGGAATTAATAATGATACTTCATATTTGTGCCTCAGATTACTTCCATAATACTATTGTACAATGTGCTGGCATCTCAAAACGTACATAAAGCATCACCGTACACCAATAAATGAAGGCAATATCTCATGAATGGAGGATTCAGGTAGACTGTCCTGATGCCAGTCAAAAGATAGAACCCATGCTAATGTCAGAATTCACTAACCATGTAGTCCAGATCCAATGTGACCAATATATGTTTACACAGCTCTACGAATTGGCTATAACCATGCACAGAATAATATGTTATCAGTATACCCAGGGAAAGGGATTTGGGATAAGAGAGAAAACAGAGACACTACATATTGTTACTCTGACTTAACATTCAGCAGCAAACTGTCTTCCCCTGGATGAGTGTTGTAATCTAAAAACAATGTCATATCAACCTTGCTACAACATCTAGCATCTTCTATCACATATGGCACACCTTGAGAATCTCTGTGATTCTGACCCTATAGGTTTGATGAAACTTTGAGTTTTCCTAGAATTGAAACAGAAATATTATCTATGAACTGTGTGTCAAGATAATTCAGAATAATGCTTTTCACCCTACGTACAACTAACCTCTCTATTATAGGGGCACACTTTCTGATTCAAAACACTTTTAATGGTGAAAGTTCCAAAAGCTGCGATCTAACAAGACACGTGTATCACCTATATCACTATCTTAATATAAAAAGTGTATCAAAAAGAAACATATATATTAAAACCTTGGAAGGGGTGAGAATCCTTTCTGGTCCTCACACTGAATAACAAGGTGTGTAAAAATATACGTTCATAATCCTTAAATGATAGTTCTTGAAACAGTATTTAGTAACAGAATTTATCCCCACAAACACAAAAGGAT
Organism: Calotriton arnoldi; assembly: GCA_963921515.1. Taxonomy (NCBI): domain Eukaryota; kingdom Metazoa; phylum Chordata; class Amphibia; order Caudata; family Salamandridae; genus Calotriton; species Calotriton arnoldi. Next base: position 348,406 of record CAWUFW010008308.1, read on the forward strand.
TCACAAGAAGAATACTGCTCTGTATCAAGTTCGGACTGCTGTTGATTCACAAGATACCAAATAGTTTCCAAGGTATTTCTTTGCTCTGTCAAGGGTCTGGCTGAAACCACATTTGTCAATTGCCTAGCAAGTGCGCTCTAGTCTAGACCTTATACTCTGTGACTGCCACTTGAAAATCTTGTGGGAGTCCTGTGGCTTTATGGAGCATGTAGTTCCTAGATTAAATTCAGGAATCTCACATAGTGCATCCAGCAAAGATACTCCGGATTCTTGCGAAGTGCATTCAGAAAAGATGAAAAGCCTCTCTCAAAGCAGGGCTAGCAATTCATGCACACAGCTCGTCCTCCTGCTTCTCTATGTATGCACCGCGAGACAGTTTGATGTATTGTGCTTCTTGAACTCAAAGAGGCTAGTGCAGGCTACAGGTGAGGACCGCAAGTGCAAAATTCAATTTGTGAATAGATTTAACTCACATCTCTACATGGTCCCCTCATATGTTCATCAGCCATAACTTTCTTCAATTTTACAGTAAAAATGCCAATGTATTCCCTGCACTTTTACATGTTTGACAACTGCTGGGCAATTGATGCAATGGTACTCCAAGTTGCTTAGTGGGTTCAACTAGAGATACATGTAGCAAAGTCTAAGGAGCTGGGAAATGTCTAGTTTACTTAGCAATAATGAGTTTTCCCACCTTTCCTTCCTGTTCCCACATCTTACACATGAAGAGGCTTCACTTACTGGAAAGCCTCTTCTGTTCAGTGAACTTTCTATCTCTTTCTTCCTCAGTATAGGGTCCAAGACACGGTGCACTGCCCATCTGGTATCTGTTTCTAACAAAGATTTCCCACAGCAACAACTACAGACCAAATGGATTCTGGGAGGGAATGAGGCCTAGAATGAAGATGGGAAAATGGGTGTAATGGAATAACTGGCAATCTTACCATTATCTCATCTTCTCCCTTCTTTTTCCTGTCTGGAATGCAACCACCCCCCCCCCCAGTCTCACCCACCCGTGTGGTTCACGTAAGCTTTTGTGCTGCTGTTATCTGTCTACAGAACCTCCATCCTACTCTGGACATTGCCCACAAGGCCTTCAAAGCCAATAGAACAGTAGGGAGATCCATTCAGTTCAATGGGATGGATAACTCCTGCTCTGTCCAGAGGTTCTGAACAGTAAGTAGGCCCAGAGTAGCCCTCAACCCATAGCCAGACACATCCGTGATCAATACTACCAATTCCAGAGCTTGAAGAGGAAGCCTTTAGTTCATATGAGCAAGTATCAGCCACCAATTTGGATCGAGGACATTCTCATCCAACAGTGGAATCTTGCTGTCATACTGTTGGGACACTGTAGCCAAATATCGGAGAATGTGCTGTGACACTGAACCCAAGTGATCCTAGGGAACCACAAACACCTTTAAGGCCTTATGATGGAGGGAGAGAGAATAAACCACTCACATGAATCGTGCCCCCCCACTGGAAATTGGCAACCGGTGAGCAGACTCCCTTCACCACCATCCATCTGTGGGCCGATTCTAACTACTTGACCAAAAGAGCACATGAGTGTGGACTGATGAGAACTTTTTGTTCAGAGACAAAAGCCCTTTCCCAACATCTGTCTAAAATTCTAAGAGAAATAACCTGTGGATCCTGGGGTTACAACAAACATCAGGAAACCTACAGTCTCCAAGAGGAATGCACCACCCCAACATCAGCCACGCCCAAGTTGGGGTGGAGACTGATTCACACTCACCCAGTACCATGACCATTGTGGCAAGGACCTTAGCAAACACTTTTTGAGCCTACCTCATAACTAAGTGAAAGCCACTTACCTGGAAATGCAATGAGAAGACAGCATATTGCAGAACTTGGTAGCAAGAAGGCCAGGCAGGGATGTGGCAATAATGTCGTCCAAGTCTAGGACTGCTAGGAAGTCATCTGGAAGGATGAAAAAATGGATGCCCTGAATGGCGATCATCTTCAAGTGAATAGTCAGTACAATTGAATAAATTCACATCCTTTAAGATGATGATTAACCAGAATTCACTGTCACTTTCAGAACCTGGGACACTCAGGAGTACACTAAAGGTCACTCTTCACCAGAAGAAATGGTAGGACAGCTTTCTTGTCCATCAGGAACTGGACACCCCCACCCAGAGAGTGTCCTACTAATCCTGGGATGAATGCCGTGAAGTAACCAGGGCTCCAGAACCTGGGGTAGCGGTGGAGAATTTAACCTTGTATAATTCCTGGATAGTGTTTAGGACTCAACTGTCTGGGTCAAGAACATCCAGTTACCTTGGAACCCTGAAAATCAGGCATTGCACGGGACCTGTGGTCAGAACCAAACAATTAGGAATATTGAAAAGTCTTGGATGGTCAGCCCCACTAGAAGATCTGGTAGCTGGGACCATTTCTTTGCCTTGATCCAGCTAACACCGCTTCTAGCCTTGCTTGAAGAAGCTGATGTCCAAATCAGTAATGTATGCTTTCTATTCTTTAGGGATGTATTAAGAAGCTACTGAAGATGGAGACCAAGCAAAATGCAACTCAGTAAAGGAAGACAAGGCTGTGATCCTTATGAAGTCCCTCTAACTTCCAGAAACTGGTCCAGATCTGACACCACCCCACCATAACTGCCCCAGAAGCAATTGCCATTATACACACCACATTAAAACAGGCATTGGCAAGGAACTGTGCCTTCAGTTCCATCGTAGATAGAAGCTAAGCACAGGTTTCACCAGCTACCTTAGCAGAAGAGAGGGACTGAAGCATAGGAAGAATAGGTGGAAAGGTTCATGCCAAAGTTAAGGTATGAGAAGAGTTTACAGAAAGCCACATCCACCTTCTTGTCTTCCAGATCAGGAGGTATTTACAGATCTATGCTGGAATGGCCCATTTGGTTGGACAGCATTAAATATACCTCAACCAACTGTTGAAGACTTGAACCTCAACCAGATACATCTTTGCAGGAAACAAGAGAGACTCAGAGAGAAAGGAGTCACTTGAGTCATCTTCATACTGACGAGAAGCAAAATAAGGAGTAGACGCAGTAGATCTCAACACCAAGCCTTGTCTCCCTTCCGGATTATCTGAGACAGCCTCATTCACATAGATGCAAAGAATGGCCTCAAAGAGCAACAGAGCCTCAGGCACTGCACCGGAGTCAGTGAAGTTTGTTTGTATGGGAGAAGCAATGTGATCACCCCTCCATCTCAGACAGCTGAAACAACAGAAAGCAAAACAGAAGCCGTAGCCAAAACACTCACCTGGAGCTCTAGCCCTCTGCCCTAAAAGCCTAAAATGCTCCCCCCCCCCACCTATAGCAAGGCTACAGATAAACAAATGCGCATAAAACTCACTTGCAGATCCCAAGATTTCCAGCTCAATCCAAGATGGCACTTTATGACAAGAGTAAGCAGATTAGGATGCACCCACCTCTGTAAGCCAGCAAAACCTGCCCATGAAACCGCAAATAGTAAAGGTGTAATCCTCTTGCAAGAACCAGTTTATGAAAGAAGCAAGAAGCAGGACACCATGGGTGGGAGCAGAGGACTCTTCCTTATCATGTGATCTCATCTCAAGCAACCTCAAAAGCGAGTCTGAATTGCCATCAAGGGCAAAGCAAAGCCCTATAGCAGTAGTCCAGCCGGTCATCAAAACAACCACAAGGAAGTATGAGTAGCACACACTTTTATTTATCATGAAATGCATGGCCTCAAGTACCAGAATGTATTTTAAACGAATATCAGATGCTACCGTGGGTGTAATTACCATGCATGCCTTTACCATATGGTCATTACGCGTTGACCTTTACAATGTGCTGTAATACCACACATGGATTTTCAACACATGCCTTTACCACACAAATCATTGCTGTCGTCCGATATCCATATATAAATATATATGTGTGTGTGTGTATAAATATGTATATATATATACATTTTCTATATGTGTGCATCTGTAAAAACATATTATCTACTGGCGGTCGCCAGTAGATAGTTATAGTTAAAACCTAATATCCATAGGAAATCCGCGACATTCTATTTGAAATAACGTTGGCGCCGGTTGACGAATCTTCGCGAACGTTTCCAACTTGTTGGGGCACTCCGGTCCGCTCCTATCCTGAAAGTCTCGGGGTGATACGTCAAGCGGGGGCCGAGAAAAAAGGGGGGTCCCAAAACGTGTTTTCCCCATTCATTTTTCCATAGGAACCTTTAGTCGCAGCTACAGCCCGAACTGCTGAACGGAATTACACCAAATTTGGCAAAGAGGTAGCCCTTGGTTCAGTGTCGTGCCTTTTGCTTAAATGGTGTAAATCCGTTCAGTAGTTCCTGAGAAAATCAAAAGTAAAGTCACATATATATCTGGGCGGAGCCTAACCACACATGTCATCGTGAGATCTGATTGGCTGTCAGCACTTCATCCTGGAATTGCTGGCAGCCATCTTGGGACCAATATAAATGATAGTACCTCATTGAAATGCATTGTAGTGAATAGAAGATTTTGAGGGTTACCAAAAGGAGAACTATAAAGGGTGATAACAGGCTTTAGTTACATTAGAATTTGTTTGTTGATGGTACCATACTAATTTTAGGAATTGTGGTGTATTCTAAGGTGATTTTACCATGTGAAAAACCTTCTGCTGGGATATCATGAATCATGTTTGAGAGAACACTATTTTCTCATGCTTGTCCCATGGAGGTTTGGAAGGTGCTCCAGAAGCTAAAATGAGAGCATATTTTCTGTAAATTCACATTATCTTTCTCACTCATGTGAGAATGAAGTCTGACATTCTCAGTAAAACATGTACATCCAACAAGGGCAGAGACTGTCAGTTGATTCCTTTGTGTTCTACTGCAGCTTCCCAGAGTGTTCTAAAGAACAACTAGAGTGCTAACAGCCTTACTTATGACAAAAGTATGGCACACCTGAAGCCATCTTGATTGGAATAAACTGGTAACACTTAAACAATTTAATTTAAAAAGGAACAAAATGATGGGGTTCATTTTGTCATAGAAATTATGGTTAGTGCTGTAGAAAGAAAAATTAGGACATGTTTCAAATGTGATCTCAAATATCTTCCTGTTATATTTCAACAGGAGCAGCCTGCCAGTTGATGCCTTTGTGTTCTACTGCAGCTTCCCAGAGTGTTCTAAAGAACAACTAGAGTGCTAACAGCCTTACTTATGACAAAAGTATGGCACACCTGAAGCCATCTTGATTGGAATAAACTGGTAACACTTAAAACATTTAATTTAAAAAGGGACAAAATGATGGGGTTCATTTTGTCATAGAAATTATGGTTAGTGCTGTAGAAAGAAAAATTAGGACGTATTTCAAGTGTGATCTCAAATATCTTCCTGTTATATTTCAACAGGAGCAGCCTGCCAGTTGATGCCTTTGTGTTCTACTGCAGCTTCCCAGAGTGTTCTAAAGAACAACTAGAGCGCTAACAGCCTTACTTATGACAAAAGTATGGCACACCTGAAGCCATCTTGATTGGAATAAACCAGTAACACTTAAAACATTTAATTTAAAAAGGAACAAAATGAGGGGTTCTATTTGAAATAGAAATTATGGTTAGTGCTGCAGAAAGAAAAATTAGGGCATGTTTTAAGTGAGATCTCAAATCCTCTTCTATTTCATTAGAAAATTCTGACATGCAGACTGAAACAATCACTTTCAATACCAGCAGCAGACTACCAGTTAACTCCCTGGTGAGCAGTAGCTTTACTCCAGTGATCTAATGAGCAACTAGAGTGCTAACATTCTGAATTTATGGCAGATGTGAGACATCTGAATGCCTTCTTGATGGAATCAAAGTAAAAACTGAAAGCATTTCCTACTGAGGAGACTGCAGTAAATGAAGAAATTAGGAAACTTCATAACAAAGAAGTCTTCCAAGATGGCCACCAGTGAAAAAAGAGCCCAAATGTAACACAAATATTACCCAGATGTAGCCCACATATAGCCCAATGACAAAAGTGTGCAAAACACTTTTTATTTTTAGTTTTTTGCAGTTTTATGTAGTGCAGACTGGTCAGGTATTGGAGCATTGCATCTTAAAACATGACCCCCTACACTACAAAAACACCACTGCACTACCTTAAACCCTAAAACACTACCCCCAGCACGACCCCCTACACTACACAAGCACCACTGCACTATCCTAAACCATAAAACACTACCCCCAGCACGACCCCCTACACTACCCAAACACCACTGCACTAACCTAAATCCTAAAACACTACCACCAGCACGACCCCCTACACTACCCAAACACCACTGCACTACCCTAAAACATGACCCCCTACACTACACAAACACCACTGCACTACCCTAAACCCTAAAACACTACCCCCAGCACGACCTCCTACACTACACAAGCACCACTGCACTACCCTAAACCCTAAAACACTACCCCCAGCACGACCCCTACACTACCCAAACACCACTGCACTACCCTAAAACATGACCCCTACACTACACAAACACCACTGCACTACCCTAAACCCTAAAACACTACCCCCAGCACGACCCCCTACACTACACAAGAACCACTGCACTTCCCTAAACCCTAAAACACTACCCCCAGCACGACCCCCTACACTGCCCGAACACCACTGCACTGCCCTAAACCCTGAAACACCAGCCCCTGCATGACCCCCTACACTGCCCGAACACCACTGCACTGCCCTAAACCCTGAAACACCACCCCTAGCACGACCCCCTACACTGCCCGAACACCACTGCACTGCCCTAAACCCTGAAACACCACCCCCTTCATGACCCCCTACACTGCCCAAACACCACTGCACTGCCCTAAACCCTGAAACACGACCCCCAGCATGACCCCCTACACTGCCCGAACACCACTGCACTGCCCTAAACCCTGAAACACTACCCCCAGCAGGACCCCTACACTGCCCGAACACCACTGCACTGCCCTAAACCCTGAAACACTACCCCCAGCAAGACCCCCTACACTGCCCGGACACCACTGCACTGCCCTAAACCCTGAAACATCACCCCCAGGCAGACGCCCTACACTGCCCGAACACCACTGACCTAAACCCTGAAACACCACCCCCAGCACGACCCCCTACACTGCCCGAACACCACTGCACTGCCCTAAACCCTGAAACACTACCCCCAGCATGACCCCCTACACTGCCCGAACACCACTGCTCTGCCCAAAACCCTGAAACACCAGCCCCAGCACGACCCCTACACTGCCCGAACACCACTGCACTGCCCTAAACCTTGAAACAACAGCCCCTGCACGACCCCCTACACTGCCCGAACACCACTGCACTACCCTAAACCCTGAAACATCACCCCCAGCACGACCCCCTACACTGCCCAAGCACCACTGCACTGCCCTAAACCCTGAAACACCAGCCCCAGCATGACCCCCTACACTGCCCGAACACCACTGCACTGCCCTAAACCCTGAAACACCAGCCCCAGCACGACCGCCTACACTGCCCGAACTCCACTGCACTGCCCTAAACCCTGAAACACCAGCCCCAGCACGACCCCCTACACTGCCCGAACACCACTGCACTAAACCGTGAAACACCAGCCTCAGCACGACCCCCTACACTGCCTGAACACCACTGCACTGCCCTGAACCCTGAAACACCAGCCCCAGCACAACACCCTACACTGCCCGAACACCACTGCACTGCCCTAAACCCTGAAACACCACCCCGTGCATGACCCCCTACACTGCCCGAACACCACTGCACTGCCCTAAACCCTGAAACACCACCCCCAGCGCGACCCCCTACACTGCCCGAACACCACTGCACTAAACCCTGAAACACCACCCCTGCACAACCCCCTACACTGCTCGAACACTACTGCACTGCCCTAAACCCAGAAACACCATCCCCAGCACGACCCCCTATACTGCACGAACACCACTGCACTGCCCTAAGCCCTGAAACACTACCCCCAGCAAGACCCCTACACTGCCCGAACACCACTGCACTGCCCTAAACCCTGAAACACCAGCCCCAGCACGACCCCCTACACTGCCCGAACACCACTGCACTGCCCTAAACCCTGAAACACCCACCCCTGCACGAACCCCTACCCTGCCCGAACACCACTGTACTGCCCTAAACCCTGAAACCCCACCCCCAGCATGACCCCCTACACTGCCAGAACACCACTGCACTGCCCTAAACCCTGAAACACCACCCCCTGCATGACCCCCTACACTGCCTGAACACTACTGCACTGCCCTAAACCCTGAAACACCACCCCCAGTACGACCCCTACACTGCACGAACACCACTGCACCGCCCTAAACCCTGAAACACTACCCCCAGCAAGACCCCCTACACTGCCCGAACACCACTGCACTGCCCTAAACCCTGAAACATCACCCCCAGCAAGACCCCCTACACTGCCCGAACACCACTGCCCTAAACCCTGAAACACCACCCCCAGCAAGACCCCCTACACTGCCCAAACACCACTGCACTGCCCTAAACCCTGAAACATCACCCCCAGCACAACCCCCTACACTGCCCGAACACCACTGCACAGCCCTAAACCCTGAAACACCAGCCCCAGCAAGACCACCTACACTGCCCGAACACCACTGCACTGCCCTAGACTCTGAAACACCAGCCCCAGCAAGACCCCCTACACTGCCCGAACACCACTGCCCTGCCCTAAACCCTGAAACACCAGCCCCAGCATGACCCCCTACACTGCCCGAACACCACTGCACTGCCCTAAACCCTGAAACACCAGCCCCAGCACGACCCCCTACACTGCCCGAACACCACTGCACTGCCCTAAACCCTGAAACACCAGCCCCAGCACAACCCCTACACTGCCCGAACACCACTGCACTGCCCTAAACCCTGAAACACCAGCCCCAGCACCACCCCCTACAATGCCCGAACACCACTGTACTGCCCTAAACCCTGAAACACCACCCCTGCACCGCCCCCTACACTGCCCGAACACCACTGCACTGCCCTAAACCCTGAAACACCACCCCTAGCACGACCCCCTACACTGCCCGAACACCACTGCACTGCCCTAAACCCTGAAACACCACCCCCTGCACCACCCACTACACTGCCCGAACACCACTGCACTGCCCTAAACCCTGAAACACCACCCCCTGCACCGCCCCCTACACTGCCCGAACACCACTGCACTGCCCTAAACCCTGAAACACCACCCCCAGCATGACCCCTTTACTGCTCGAACACCACTGCACTGCCCCAAACCCTGAAACACCACCCCCAGCATGACCCCCTACACTGCCCGAACACCACTGCCCTAAACCCTGAAACACCACCCCTGCACGACCCCCTACACTGCCCGAACACCACTGCACTCCCCTAAACCCTGAAACACCACCCCCTGCACGACCCCCTACACTGCCCGAACATCACTGCACTGCCCTAAACCCTGAAACACCACCCCCAGCACGACCCCCTACACTGCCCGAACACCACTGCACTGCCCTAAACCCTAGAACACTACCCCCAGCATGACCCCCTACACTACCCGAACACCACTGCACTACCCTAAACCCTAAGATACTCCCCCAGCACGACCCCTACACTACCCGAACACCACTGCACTGCCCTAAACCCTAAAACACTCCCCCAGCACGACCCCCTACACTACCCGAACACCACTGCACTGCCCTAAACCCTAAAACACTCCCCCAGCACGACCCCCTACACTACCTAAACACCACTGCACTGCCCTAAACCCTAAAACACTACCCCCGCATGACCCCCTACACTACCCAAATACCAATGCACTACCCTAATCCCTAAAACACTACCCCCACACAACCCCCTACACTACCCAAAGACCACTGCACTACCCTAAACTCTAAAACAATACCCCCGCACGACTCCCTACACTACCCAAAGACCACTGCACTACCCTAAACCCTAAAACACGACCTCCTACACTACACAAACACCACTGCACTACCCTAAACCCTAAAAAACTACCCCCAGCACGAACCCCTACACTACCCAAACACCACTGCACTACCCTAAACCATAAAACACTACCCCCAGCAGTACCCCCTACGCTACCCAAACACCACTGCACTACCCTAAACCCTAAAACACTACCCCCAGCAGTACCCCTACACTACCCAAACACCATTGCACTACCCTAAACCCTAAAACACTACCCCCAGCAGTATCCCCTACACTACCCAAACACCACTGCACTACCCTACACCCTAAAACCCTAAAACACTAACCCCAGCACGACCCCCTACACTACCCAAACACCACTGTACTACCCTAAAACACTCCCCCAGCACGACTCCCTACACTACCCAAACACCACTGCACTACCCTAAACCCTAAATCTACCCCCAGCATGACCCCCTACACTACACAAACACCACTGCACTACCCTAAACCCTAAAACACTACCCCCAGCACGACCCTCTTCACTACCTAAACACAACTGCACAATTTGTTACAGGCATTGCAACGCAGGCCTGTGGTGCTTACTGGAAGTACCTGGTGGGCTGGTTGGGCCCCAGGGACTCTCAGGATTCAAGGTGACCTAATCCCCCAACTTAAAACACGCCACGGGGCGCGTTTGCACAGTGGTGAAGGGAGGGGCGGGGCCTCAGGTGACATGTGCGCAAACACACCCTGTGGTGCGTTTTAAGTTGGGGAGTTAATTCCCTTTGAATCCTGGGGGCCAACTAGCCCACCAGGTACCTTCAGTAAGCACAACAGAGGTGCGTTGCAGAGAGGTGAAAAAGGTGCGTGGCCTCGGAACGCCTCTCTGCAACTCAGCTCTGTGGTCCTAACTGTAGGTACCTGGGGGCTAGTTGGGCCCAGGGACCCTCAGGATTCAAGGGGACTTAATCCCGTAACTTAAAACGCGCCAAGGGGCGCGTTTGCACACATGTCACCTCAGGCCCCCTCCCTTCACCACTGTGCAAGCGCGCACTGGCTCTGGTTAGTCAGAGTCAGTTACCACAAGTACCCGTCTGAAAAAGTTGTGGGCACAGGATGATTTTGCAACAAGGCCTCTTTCTGCTCCTCTGTTGGTTCTTTCTGCACATCTTTTGCTTCTTTCTGTGCGTTTTTCTTCTTTCTTCACATGTCCTACCTCTGTTGGCATAGTTAGAAACTAGCATTTAAAAAACCTTTGAAATTCACTTAAAAATCATAGTTTTCAGGCATGTTATAGTTAGAAATTAGCATTTAAAAAACCTTTGAAATTCACTGAAAAAACCATAGGTTTCAGGCACGTTATAGTTAGAAATTAGCATTTAAAAAACCTTTGAAATTCACTGAAAAAACCATAGGTTTCAGGCACGTTATAGTTAGAAATTAGCATTTAAAAAACCTTTGAAATTCACTGAAAAAACCATAGGTTTCAGACACGTTATAGTTAGAAATTAGCATTTAAAAACCTTTGAAATTCACTGAAAAAACCATAGGTTTTAGGGACAGTTATAGTTAGTTGGACATTGCACTCGTACAAAACCCGTGAAATTCCCCTGTTATAGTTAGTTCAGCTAACTATAACTCGCGCCCGCAATGCACTGCTGATGACGTCACATATTACATCACTCATGACATGGTCAGTGACATCACTGATGACATCACTGATGACATCTCAAATGACATCACTGATGACATCATCCATGTGATAATTTCATGCATCTTCTCACACCCTAATATAACTTTTGATACACCCACTCTAAATTACAGACTGCCATTCTCAAAACCATAGACACTCCAACACCAAAAACTACATACCCACTCACTGATTCTTAGGTCTACACACACATCCACTCACTCACCTGTACAGTCACTCATACTTACAGTCACTCAGTACAGGACTATCATATGCACTCATACACCTATATAAACACTCACACACCGCCACTCATCCATAGAGGTACTCACACACCTAGTCAGTCATGCAAAACATTAATCACACACCCATTTACTCACCTATACAGTTATACACACACCAGCTCACTTACTCATACAAATACTAGCACATTCTTACGCTCTTATACAATAACTGATACAAGCACACACGCATCCATACAGCCACTCTCACAATCACACACTCTCACTTATAGCCTTTTAAATACTCTAACACACATATATACTGCCTTTTACATATGTAGTTACTCGCACATGTACCACTGAGATATACATTCACTCACTAACACACCCATACACACACTCACCCACCCAAGCAGTCCATCACAGATGCACTCTTGAAATCATGCACCCAGTGAATCACCCACTCACACATCTATGTATAGAGTCACACACACCCCACCCACACAAACACTCAGGCAGCCATACAGATACTCAGAGAACCAATCAATAACCCATATAAACACTCATGTAGCTATTCGCAAATCCATGCATCCACTTACACACCAACAAACAGACGGATAAAGACATTCACACAGTTTAGTCACTAACCCATGCATTCAGTAAGATATGTTTAATCACTCACTTGTAGAGTCAGTCACTCACATACTAAATCATCCATTCAGACACTTATACACCCACTCATTCTTCAATACGCCTTTCCCTATATATATTAAACATATTTAAACTTTACAGAAACACACAGTCACTGGATGATGTCATCAGTGATGTCATCAGTGATGTCATTTGAGATGTCATCAGTGATGTCATCAGTGATGTCACTGACCATGTCATGAGTGATGTAATATGTGACGTCATCAGCAGTGCATTGCGGGGCGCGAGTTATAGTTAGCTGAACTAACTATAACAGGGGAATTTCACGGGTTTTGTACGAGTGCAATGTCCAACTAACTATAACTGTCCCTAAAACCTATGGTTTTTTCAGTGAATATATATATATATTCATTTTTTATTTTTTATTTGACGTACCCTCTCCAAATCCCACTTTAAAAAAATATTTTCAGGTTTTTTTGTGGGCTGTGCTGCCTAATCACCCCCATTTTTGGGTGTGTTTTGGGGAACCCTTGAACATCACCCACTTTTTTCCTTAAACCCTATTTTCCCTTACCTGTCTTTATCTCTACCCATCCCTAAATCCTAAAATCACCCTTAACACCTTTACCTCTACCCCCTTAACCTTAAAATCACCCTTCCTTTCCTTTATGTCTACCCACCTTTAAACCCCAAATTCACCCTTACCTAACTTTACTGCTACCTACCCCAAATCCCTTTAATGGCCCTCACCACCCTTAATCTCTACCCACGCCTTAACCATAAAATAACCCCTACCTCCCTTTACCTCTACCCCCACCTAAACCTTTTTTTAAAATAATATTAAAATTATGTTATTTAAAAAAATCTTACCTGCGTGGTAAAGTATGTGTAGTAAAGGTGTAAACCTATGGTATATACTTGCCTATGTGATAGAGATTATATGGTAAATGTCATGCATGGTAAATAATGTGTGGTAAAGTTTGCATACAATTTTATACACATGAACATGTAGAGCGTCATGCTACTCACAACATAAGTGTTTCCCACATTTGTATTCATTCACTGTTATTGAGAAGTATCACCTAGGGAACAAAGTGATGAATACAGACCTGAAGACAAATAGTTTCAATATATATGAACTGCAGGCAGCCGAAACAATAGGCACAATTGATCAGTTTTAGATCATGTACTCAGTACATGTTCTCCTAATACTTATATGGCACGTCCACCTTGTAGGGGGATACATACATTTGAATCTGGCAGCACAGTCTCCACGCTTACACGAATGCTGCTAATGTCGGTCATAAATGCCTTAAAATCAAAGACTCAACCATGCTACATAGAGAGGCGGTGACGAAACAGATACACAAATACATTACAGAATACTTAGAGCTGAATGACTCCCTTGACATAGCCCTGGCCACGCTATGGGGGGCTCTCAAAGCAGTGGCGCGTGAGGAACTGATTGCCATTTCCGCGGCTGAGAACCGTGACCGTAAGGAAAAGAGGGATCACCTCACGGCACAAGTACTAGAACTGGAAAGGGTACACAGCAGGACCGGGGCACCCAGAGTCTGGCGGCAGTTAAAGGTGGCACGAGCTCAACTAGCGGGGCTTGACATTGATAGGGCCGAATATGCGGCACTCCGACTTAAGCACTCCTATTATATAGGGGGGGACAAGACAGGGCGCATGCTAGCTAGCAATCTTAGGGCCCGTACCCAGCAGACGAAGGTCCACTCTATTAGGGACGCAGAGGGAGGGTTGGTCGAAGGGGACGAGGAGATTGCAGGGGTCCTTAAAGACTTCTATTCGGACTTGTACCGGAGAGAGGCCCACCCAAGCTCCCACATTCCAGCATACCTTCAGGGCGCGAACACGACAGCGCTAGCTCAGGGGCAGGCGGAGATGCTCGAGTCACCGATTTGAGTAGAGGAGGTCATTGGGGCGATAGCACGCCTTAAGCCCCTGAAATCGCCGGGACCCGATGGCTTCTCGGCGGGGTTCTACAAATCTTTTTGTCACATCCTCGACCCGCTCCTGATGAGGCTCTTTAACTCTTTTACAGGACCAGGGACGATCCCTCCCGACATGCTCACGGCCTCTATAGTGGTAGCCGGGGAAGGACAAAACCCTGTGTGGTTCCTATCGCCCGGTGTCCCTCCTTAATGTTGATCTGAAGCTGTTTACCAGTGTTCTAGCGACGAGACTGGGCCCCATGATGCTGGGCATTATTGAACGAGACCAATCTGGATTTATTCAAAACCGGCAGAGTAGTGATAACACCAAACAAATTCTCCACCTGATCGACAAGGCCCACCGCACGAATATGGACAGCCTTTTACTGGCGGTAGACGCCGAGAAGGCGTTTGACCGAGTGGACTGGGACTTTTTAGATAAGACATTGGTTCATTTTGGTTTGAGGGACCGATTCAGGGCTTGGGTGACGAGTTGCTATAGCACGCCCACTGCGACGATCAGGGTAAACAGGATATCCTCTAACTCTTTCGAGATTCAACGAGGGACGCGGCAGGGGTGTCTGTTGTCACCTCTGCTCTTTGCCCTATACGTTGAACCGCTGGCGCAGAGGATACGGGACAATCCCGACATAAGCCTCTACGCGGACGACATCATCGCGGCCCTGGAGGATCCGGACCGCTCGGTTCCGGCGTTTCTGCAGGAGCTAGAATCTTTCGGCCAGGTGCCTGGGTTTCGGGTAAATGTCGGGAAGTCCATGATTCTCCGACTGGGCTAGCGAGGGGAGGGTACGGGAACGGGCAGAGACTCCTATGCAGGGATACAGATCAGGAAGTCCATCTCATATCGGGATTGAACTGGCCCCGTCCATATTGCGGACGCTCACATTGAACTACTCTAAATTGATCGACCAAGTCAACAGGGAGCTACAGAATTGGAAGCATCATCAGTTGTCACTGCTGGGGCGGATAGCCGCGATTAAAATGTCTATTCTCCCTAAAGCGCTATATCTAACCCTGGGCGTAGTTCGCGTAGTAGCGCTACGGGTAGCTACGCGAAGTGCACTTCGCACTACGCGAGATACGCATAGCACTACGCGAATTGCGTAGTGCACTGTTCGCGATGATTGCACAGTGCCGGATGCTTGTCCGCACTGTGTAATCATTGAAAACGGCATCTTGCACAGTACGAGCTGTCGTTTTCTGCCGCTCGAGTAGATTTTTACTCGAGCGGCAGCTTTCTCAACGCGGACTGGTAGTTTCTCATCGCAAGCGGTCGCGAGCATACGCGACCACTCGCAATGAGAAACCTGACCTCCCCGCGTTGAGAATCTCGCCGGGAGGTTTATTTTCCACGCTCGCGATCGGCAACTTGATGTTGCTGATCGCGAACGAGGAAAAAGTCTCGCCGGGATGTCATTTTGCTTGTTCGCGGTCGCCAACTTGACGTTGGGGACCGCGAGCAAGCAAAAAATGACCGCTATGCTACGCTACGCGTGTTTGCACTGTGCTACGTGCAATTTGCGTAGCGCGAAGTAGCACAAACTACGCAAACTACGCGAGCGTAGCGTAGTTGTCCGCCCAGGGTTAGCTATAGCTCTTCCAGATGATTCCGATATGGCCCCCACCGGGGACAATTCACAAGCTGCAGCAGGCAATACAGCAGTTCGTTTGGGCAGGAGCACGGCCCCGCTTGCGGAGGGAATTGAGCTACCGGTGGCTAGATGAGGGCGGTCTGGGGATTCCGAACGTGATGGAGTACTTCAGGGCGGCGCAGCTGAGGTACTTGGTGGAGTGGAATAGGCCAGAATCAGAAAAGAGATGGTTATTCCAAGACAGGGCGCTAGCGAAACTCTCCTTGTGGAAGGTCCCTTTCCTGAAGAGAACGGATAGACCACCAAATCTTCCGGGCTCCCCCATAACGGGCACAACACTACGGGTCTGGGATGGGGTGGCCACTAGAAAGGGCTTGACATCCTTTCCTTCCCCCATGACGCCTTTATTTGACAATCAGGAGTTTACACCGGGGTTCGACGAGAGGGCGTTCTTGGAGTGGCGGGCGTTGGAATGCAAAGTGGCAGGGCACTTATTTGACGTAGAGGGGATCCTTTCGTTCTCCCAGCTCCGACAAGAATATGCCCTTCCTGAAACGGAATGGTTTCACTACTTTCAGATTCGCCACTGGCTCCTTCACTCAGAGATACGGCCGAAAGTCCATAGGAAATTGACAAAATTTGAGAAATGGTTGGTGACGAAGAACACCGATAAGAAAATGATCTCTGAATTATATGATATGCTGCGGATGCCAATCCTTACTCAGCCCACTGCCAGCCAGAGATGCTGGGTGAGGGAGCTGGGACGGGATCTCACAGAGAAGGAGTGGGGGGATATATATTACCGAGCTCATCATACAGCGCGTAACACCGCCAGTAGGGAAACCGCGGTTTATGTTTGCCACGTACTGGTACTTGACGCCGGTGCGACTTATTAAGGGGAACCCGGATCGTAGTCCCACTTGTTGGAGGGGCTGTGGGGAAGGCGGCACATTAGTGCATTTGCTATGGGAGTGTAGGGAACTGACAGTATACTGGTCCAAGATACTTGCTGATGTGGATCGACAATTTGAGACACAAATTCCGAGATTCCCGGCCTATGTTGTGCTGGGACTGCCCAATTCACTCACTTATCCCCTAAAGTCCCGAAAGGGGAGACAGATGGGACTAGCCCTGGGGGCAGCACTTCAAAACATCTTATCGCACTGGGGGATGCAGACAACACCGACGTACACGGGGTGGCTACATAGGCTATGGCACATATTGGGGATGGAGCGGATACAGGCTTCTCTTACTAACTCCGCGGAGAGCTTCAGAGACGTTTGGCAACCGATAGTGTCTCTTCTGGGTACTGAATTCAATGAAATCACATGCCCAAAGTACCTGCGCCTCCTTCGGCTCACAGCTCGAGATGATGGAACCACGGAATCCTGATTTGAGCTCTGGACGTCGCCCTTCATACCGGTTTAAGGCTGAGAGGGGCCCTAAGCACACCAGTTCGGGGGAGGGAAGGGAGAGGGGTGGGAAGGGTTTACATATCTTTTGACGTCGATGTGTATTTCAGTTATCTAACTATACTATAGCATATGCTTACCCTACAAGGTGCCTCACAGGGCTCAGAGGGGGCAGGCTGGACTGTACCCACACAGCGGACAATATTGGCTGAACGCATGTTTTTTTTGGGGCGGTGGGTAGGAGTGGGTCCTGAAATAGCTATCATAAGTGTATGTTGTTTCTCTGCTGCAGATTGTCAATAAAAACAAAGTTAAACCTAAAATCAAAGACTCTCTGTCTAAGGAAGAAGAAATGGCGGATTTCCTTCAGTGTTGTCCAGAGACATTGCATCATTACCAGCATGCACACATATGCACCGGAAGGTAAACCAAACAGTCCAATGTTATCGGAACATAATGAAGCTGTGCTGAACTTACATCTAAGCACGACATAGAAGGTGTGAATACAAACATGATGTGAAAAATGGCTACTCGCATTAAACTTATGATGCCCAGATTCATTGTACTACAAAAAATACTAGGGCTGACCTTTCTTCCAGGGGGAACCCGTGCAAATACTAAGATAATGGCAAAAGTGTACATCTCTGATGTATTTAGGAGGGGCTATATAGCATTTAGAAATTGAGTTGTTAGTCTAACAACAAATCCAAGCCTGCAAAAAATAAATCATCTGAAAACAATCAAGCGAAAATAAAAATTCTTCATTAAATCCAAAATATATCATCATTTCAAAAGTAGGTGTAACATAAAGGTAAACAGTGCTGACAGCGTGTAACATAAAGTTAAGCAGTTCTGATGGCGAGGTGCACAGTGGTGGGTGAGTGTATATACATAAATACAGTGAAACCACAGACGATACGGATGGTAGGAATCTCTGTTGCTCTATGGAATAGTAGTTTCCAAGACCCAATTCTGTTCTGGGTGTCAATGTTTTGACCCTAAACAGGCCACGTGACCTATGACCTTATCAGTCATGGGGACAAAAAGAAGATCCAGCCAGTTATAACATTTCTGGGAAACCTAAGAATAAAAGTGTTCCAAAAGCCAAATAGCAGATGACATAATTCATGAAAAGGCCGAGATTAACTGTCGAAATAGTGGCCCCAGTGAGCAAAAGAACATCTCCAGAAGCAGGTTTAACTCACCACGTTTTCTCCCCTCGTTGGCTCGCGCCGGGACACTCCTCGGAGTAGCTGTGCGCGTTATAAAAATTATATAACAGGTTCTACTTCAATCAGAAGGAAGAAATCTATCCAGGATGGTCAAAGGATCACTCACATGATAGTCTCATTTTATCGGTCATGGTTCACAGTAGCTTGTCATGATTCCAAAGGAACGGTATTGAAGAGATATTGCATAAAACACATGCCTCGTTGTCGTGTATTAGAATCATTTTTCTCACCTACCATCAAAGTGACGAGAGTGAGCAAAGTCAGCGTATTGACTCAGGTTAGGAAATGCCGAAACATTAGGAGAGTGCCAGCAAATAGAAGACCATTATGATTGAAAGACGATTGTGAAAACCGAACAATGTATGAGAGAAAGTCAGATAACCTGAATCGGAACTGAAAATCAAGGGAGTCAGATAATACTCAAGTTTCCTTTGAGGTCCTTACATGTGATGTAAGTGATTATTGTCACATGCATCTTTGAAAAATGTATTCACCCTTAGGAAAATCCGACCATATCAGAAAAGGTCAAGCATTCTCCTAGACAAAGAACAGGTTAATTGAGGATGTTACAAGAAAGGCTTCGCACTTACTGTCATATGAATTGTCCATCCCCCCTTATTTTATGTTGTTATTAATAAGGAAGTGTTACATTCTCTTTTCTATATGTAATATAATTATGTGCACTTTGTATTTTACCATCCGTTATTTAGTTAAACCTTCCTATCAAGCTATTTCCTTCTTGTAGGAAAGTGGAATATTATGTGGTATAGCTGGGCAGCCTTACCATGTAATAGTATCACAATACCGCAAAGATGGTCCTTGGATTCACACTAATAAATCCTTAGCTCAGTCTTGGTAGAGTGGCAAAGAGCAGTCAGGTTTTACTAGAGGAACATGTGTTAAGCATTTAGGAGTGCCAACATGGATAATAAGTAATTGACATGACTCAAAAGAAATCTGACACCAATTTATAAAAATAAAGTGTATTTTCATCTTAATGTAGACACCAAAATTAATGCAATAGCATACAGATAACTGGAGTTATAGATTTTTGAAGCAATATTAAATCAGTGCAATTAAATGCATGGAAAAGATCCCATTGCGGTCAATGGCAAAAACCACTAGTGACAATCGGTCACTTGCAGGTCGAGTTACGTGGAACCCTTACTGGATTACGGTCATGAAGACCCCAGGGCCAGGCCACAATAGTCAGATCAATTTTACCTAGCCTGTGGAGTCCGGGTGCAGGGTTGTCCTGGCTGCCCTTGGTGCTGAACAGTAGCTGCGCTAGTGCTGATTTTACTGCTTAAACGGTGCTGCAAGAAACAGAAGGCAAAAACACAACAGATACACAGCAGCTAACATCGAATGATGGTTGCACAGTGTTCCCTGTAGATGCAGCGTCGAGTGTGGGGGTTGGTTACCGGATTGGTGACTAACAAGCCTTGGCAGCAGTAAGCACAGCGAAAAGGTCCTAGAACTTCACTGGGTCCGGGGGAGTGCCATAGCTGCCTGAAACTTTGGGGCAGGGGAGACTACAACTCCCACAATGCACTGGACCACCTGGATGTGGGCGATCTCATGGAGAGCCCGATGAGCAGAGATTCTTTGAATCTGGCAAGTGTTTTTACCTGCAGTTTCCAGGGGATCAGTGCCACTAGTACAGGAGAGTCTGAGGGTGTTTCTGGCTTCCTCAGGGGCCCTCTCTTCGGCAGTGCTGAGTTTTAGCTAAGGATGAGGGTTGTTTAGCCAGTTTCAAGTCTGTTGCCACAGGAACAGAGTATCCCTCTTTTGCTTGGGTACTGTGGATAAAGTCCTGTTGTCGGCCAAACGGGTCTCCCCTTGGTCTTCCTTAATGCAAGTTGTTCAGATCTGAGGTTCTGGTATTGGGGGTCCCTTAAATCCCAGATTTAGGGAAGTTGGGGGTGTGGGAGCTGATAGCCAATGGGCAGCTAGTCCCTCCAGCTAATCCGCCCCTGATGTGGCCCCATCCAGGGGTGTAGGTCACCTTTTCTATGCAGAACCCTCTATTCTGTTACTCCTAAAGATGGCAGAGATCAAATTATGGTGTACAGACAAGAATGCTCACCTGGAGGAGTGGCCAGCTTTCACGGGGTATACACCTCCCTGGATAGCTAATGTCCTGCCTGACAGAGTGAAATTGTGCCTGGGACAGGGAGAGAGCTGTTTCCTCCACTGGGAGTCAGCGCTGATGCATATCAGAGGGGGTGCAGCCTTTGAAGCTCACCGCCTTGATGTGCCACTTCTCTAGCCTGCTTAGGAGAAGGGAGGTGTGACCTCCTTCCTGCCCAAGCCTTTGTTAATGACTCCTGGGAGTGATCACACTGCCAGGCAGTAGGTCAGAATATTGTCTTGGTGGCAACAGAAGCAGGAAAGTGTGGGCTGGTCAGCCAGAACACAGTGAAGCTGGGACAACCAAGTGTGCAACGTCTAAGGTCGCCCCCTGGGTGCATGCCATGTCACCCAGGACCCAAGCTTTGAGTCATGGGTGAGAAGGCAGGTTGTTTGATACCAAATATGACATATTTTAGTGGTACTATAAAGGAGCTTCCAATCTTGAGAGTGCCTGGTTGGCAGCCCATGTTATCCTAAGGACCGCTAACACTTCTAGTCGTTTCCAATGGGGAACACCACTATAGGGACATATAGGTTTGCACTTAAATGTCCTCACCTTTACTATACTGCACCCTGCCTCTGGGCAGAGGAGACCTACTTTGGGAGTGTCTGACATATAGTAAAGTTAGTGAATTTGACTGTGCCTCACATGGTGAGGGCACAGTCGAGTTCGAGCAGTTTGTACTGCTCCTGCTCTCTTCAATGGCAGGCCTGCTGTCAGTAGTTTGCTTGGGTTACCCTGGGTGGCACAAAACCATGCTGCACCCCTGGGGACCCCTTTACCACCTAAGCCCTGGGTAGCCCTGGTACCATATACTAGGGATTTATAAGGGGGTAAACTCTTTGCCAATTTGGGATGATCAAGTCGAACATAACAAATTTTGGGATAGAGCACAGGCACTGGGGCCTGGGCAACAGACTCCAGTGCACTGTCAGAATCATCACCACCAGCATTTGGAGCAAAACGTGGGGGGGGGGGGGGTAGGGTTTGACAATACAAAAAGGGGCACTTTCCTACTCTTCTGTTCTATGTTTAATTAGGATCTTCTAGAGAAAGTTCTCTCTCTTTCTAGGGATAGAATGTGAGATATGTGCATTCTAGGAGTGGCAGATGGAGAGTTGATAGCGTGGGCAAGGGACAGTTTGAATGAGAATCTGAGAACAGATACATGTATTTGACCTGCATATTTGGAAGTAAAGCTGTCCGTCCTACATCCTTGTTTCCTTGTCTCTTTCATAAATGATATACTCACAAATAGTGCATTGTAAATCTTGTGACTACACTGGCTCCCATGGGCGCTTTGCATTTTAACCTTAATGTTTATATGTAACCACAACTTTTTCACTGACACTAAACTCATAGCTGATGGATCTCTCCCACCTTCCGCTTGCACCATTACAAAATGTGTACAATATATGATTTTGATTTCTGGTGATTTAGCAATTCAAAACCTCTGTGAATATATACTTCAGAGTTCTCTGATAAAATATGTTTGCATTACTCCTGACAACTACTGTGAGTCCCACAAACGGACTGGGAACCAGAGGCAAAGCATCTGAAGCTACAGAGATAGAGACGAGAAAGACACATTCATCAATCAATCAATCAATCATGTCACTTATAAAGCGCACTACATACCCGCGAGGGTCTCAAGGCGCTGAGGTGAATGAGAGGATACGTGGGTGGCTGAAAAAAAATACATGTAGTGCACTGCATGAACCATATTATTTCTTTGTGTTCCAAGCATTGAGTGAGAAGGAATACAGTTGGGGCCGGGCAACATTTTCATGCTAGTGAAATCTCAGATAATTTTGTGAATTTCATGGTGTGCTTGTTACACAAAAAAAAGAGATTATGCCATTTTATCATGTGGCGTCATTAAAAAGTTTAACTTAGAAGCACAGGAATGAGGCAAACGATCAAAACCTAAGCGGCTGTTGTTCATGCACTTGTATTTTAAGTGCTATTCTTTGTGAGAAATGCATCTTTGCGTCCTGTGCTAAAATATAGCCCTAAATACCAGTTTTGCATTTCACGAAATGTAATCTAATTTTTGTGGAATTTCACGCAATTACACAAAAACAAATCATGCAAATTTCACAGACTTCTAAAGACAATAGACATGACCACTCAGAATCTTAGGCAGCCATGACAGAGCAGCAGTTTAAAGTTGGAAAACAATAATTGATAACCATTAGAGTTTGTAGGCAAACCAATCAGACTGTAATACCTGCAACATTTTCCTGAGTGTGGCTAAAGAATTGAAGGGTTAAATCCTTTGGTTTCAGAGGGACACAGACAAATTTAAACAGAGCAAAACGCATGGCGTAGAATTTAATTTTTGCTAAATACATCACAAATGGTTAAAATGTTTTATAGATAAAAAGAGTATTAAGTAGGTGCTCAGACTAAAATAATGATAACACATCAGACGTCTGTCATTTGGAGAGATGGGGAGATCAGCAATGGGATATCAAGGATGCCCTGCTGGTCCTTAAACAGACCCTCCAGGATTTCGCGATTTCGCGATTTGCAAAAAAATCGCGAAATCGGCAGTTTTGTAAAAATGCCGCGATTTTTACAAAACTGCCCGCGAAATTTGGACGGTTGGTGGAAGGAGGCCCCTTTTAGGTCTGTGTTGACAGTACAGCTGTCTGCAATGTCTGTATGTGTGGCTTATTGGTTAGGCCTTTGCAGGCATCAGCAGATAAACGTTACAACAATGTGAATGCTGCAGCAGGTGAGATGGTACATGCTCTAGTGCACGGGTACTCATAGTACAGCCCGCGGGCCGCCAGCGGCCCGGCAAGCCTTCCTTGGCGGCCCGCGGACCTTGCAGACATCGTACCTGTGTTTTTTAAAACATTTTTACAGTGTGTCAGCAAACACAGACTCTGCTCTATGGGGGCCGGGCGATTCCGATAGTCCGAGTGCAGCTGCAGGGGCGCTAAGAGGTGAAATACAACAAAGCCTCGTTATCATGCAAATGGTCTTTTAAAGACCTGTGAAGTACTCGGGTGGGGCTGTGTGCGCGCCCGGGAAGCTGTCTCAGCCCGGGCTGCCACACACGCGGGGTGAGGTGACAGAGAATGATAGAGGACAGCAGGGAGTGAGAGCCGGGTGAGGTGACGGAGGGCAGCAGGGAGTGAGAGCCGGGTGAGGTGATAGAGGGTAGCAGGGAGTGAGAGCCGGGTAAGATGGCAGAGGGTTACAGAGGGCAGCAGGGAGTGAGAGCCGGGTGAAGTGACGGAGGGCAGCAGGGAGTGAGAGCCAGGTGAGGTGACGGAGGGCAGCAGGGAGTGAGAGCCGGGTGAGATGGCAGAGGGTGACAGAGGGCAGCAGGGAGTGAGAGCCGGGTGAGGTGGCAGAGGGCAGCAGGGAGTGAGAGCCGGGTGAGGTGACAGAGGGTTGCAGGGAGTGAGAGCCGGGTAAGGTGACAGAGGGTGACAGAGGGCAGCAGGGAGTGAGAGCCGGGTGAGGTGACGGAGGGCAGCAGGGAGTGAGAGCCGGGTGAGATGGCAGAGGGTGACGGAGGGCAGCAGGGAGTGAGAGCCGGATGAGGTGACAGAGGGTTGCAGGGAGTGAGAGCCGGGTAAGGTGACCGAGGGTGACAGAGGGCAGGGAGTGAGAGCCGGGTGAGATGGCAGAGGGTGAAAGAGGGCAGCAGGGAGTGAGAGCCGGGTGAGGAGTGCGTTAAGAGCCTGTGATGTGATGCTTCCCGCCAGCCTGTAGTCAGAGAGTTGAGCCAAGGCCAGGGAGCTCAGGCCTGGGAGGGAGACAGAGAGAGAGGGAGACAGAGAGAGAGGGAGACAGAGGGAGACAGAGAGAGAGGGAGAGGGAGACAGAGAGAGAGGGAGAGGGAGACAGAGAGCGAGGGAGACCGAGCGAGGGAGACAGAGAGAGGGAGACAGAGAGAGACAGAGACAGAGAGAGAGGGAGACAGAGAGAGAGGGAGACAGAGAGGGAGACACAGAGAGAGGGAGACGGAGAGAGGGAGACGGAGAGAGGGAGACAGAGTGGGAGGGAGACAGAGTGGGAGGGAGACAGAGTGGGAGGGAGACAGAGTGGGAGGGAGGGAGACAGAGTGGGAGGGAGACAGAGTGGGAGGGAGACAGAGTGGGAGGGAGGGAGACAGAGAGGGAGGAGACAGAGAGGGAGGGAGACAGAGAGGGAGGGAGAGACAGAGGGACGGAGACAGAGGGACGGAGAGACAGAGGGAGACAGAGGGAGGGAGACAGAGTGGGAGGGAGACAGAGTGGGAGGGAGACAGAGTGGGAGGGAGACAGAGTGGGAGGGAGGGAGACAGAGTGGGAGGGAGACAGAGTGGGAGGGAGACAGAGTGGGAGGGAGGGAGACAGAGAGGGAGGGAGACAGAGAGGGAGGGAGAGACAGAGGGACGGAGACAGAGGGACGGAGAGAGAGAGGGAGACAGAGGGAGGGAGACAGACAGAGAGAGACAGACAGAGGGAGGAGGGCGACAGATGGAGGGTGACAGAGGGAGACAGAGGGAGGGAGACAGAGGGAGGGAGACGGAGGGAGACAGGGAGAGAGACAGGGAGGGAGTCAGGGAGAGAGAGAGAGGGAGGGAGACAGAGAAAGAGGGAGGGAGACGGAGAGGGAGGGAGATAGAGAGGGAGACAGACAGAGGGAGACAGATAGGGAGACAGAGAGGGAGGGAGACAGAGAGGGAGACAGAGAGGGAGACAGACAGAGGGAGACAGACGGAGGGAGACAGACAGAGGGAAACAGACAGTGGGAGACAGACAGAGGGAGACAGACAGAGAGACAGAGGGAGACAGACAGACAGAGAGACAGAGGGAGACAGACAGAGGGAGGGAGACAGAGGGACGGAGACAGAGGGACGGAGACAGAGGGACGGAGAGAGAGAGGGAGACAGAGGGAGGGAGACAGACAGAGAGAGACAGACAGAGGGAGGAGGGCGACAGATGGAGGGTGACAGATAGAGGGAGACAGAGGAAGGGAGACAGAGGAAGGGAGACAGAGGAAGGGAGACAGAGGGAGGGAGACAGAGGGAGGGAGACAGAGGGAGGGAGACAGACAGAGGGAGGGAGGGAGACAGAGGGAGGGAGACACAGGGAGAGTGACAGGGAGGGAGTCAGAGAGAGAGGGGGAGGGAGACAGGGAGGGAGACAGGGAGACAGAGAGAGAGGGAGACAGAGAGAGAGAGGGAGGGAGATAGAGAGGGAGACAGACAGAGGGAGACAGACAGAGGGAGACAGACAGAGGGAGACAGACAGAGGGAGGCAGACAGAGGGAGACAGAGGGAGGGAAGGAGACAGAGGGAGGGAAGGAGACAGAGGGAGGGAGGGAGACAGAGGGAGGGAGACAGAGGGAGGGAGGGAGACAGAGAGAGGGAGGGAGACAGAGGGAGGGAGGGAGACAGAGGGAGGGAGACAGAGGGACGGAGACAGAGGGAGGGAGACAGGGAGGGAGACCGGGGGAGACACAGAGGGAGGGAGACAGAGAGAGGGAGGGAGACAGAGAGAGGGAGGGAGTCAGAGGGAGACAGACAGAGGGAGACAGACAGAGCGACAGCGGGAGACAGAGAGACAGAGGGACAGAGGGAGACAGACAGAGGGAGGAGGGAGACAGAGGGAGGGAAGGAGACAGAGGGAGGGAGGGAGACAGAGGGAGGGAGACAGAGGGAGGGAAGGAGACGGAGGGAAGGAGACGGAGGGAGGGAGACAGAGGGAGGGAGACAGAGGGAGGGAGACAGAGGGAGGGAGACAGAGGGAGGGAGGGAGACAGAGAGAGGGAGGGAGGGAGACAGAGAGAGGGAGGGAGGGAGACAGAGAGAGAGAGAGAGAGAGAGAGAGAGGGAGAGAGAGATAGAGAGAGGGAGGGAGGGAGACAGAGCGAGAGAGGGAGACAGAGAGTGAGAGAGGGAGGGAGACAGAGAGAGGGAGGGAGGGAGACAGACAGAGAGAGAGAGAGAGAGAAAGATGTGTATGCCGGGTCCGGTGGCTCAGTGGACGAAGGAGTCCGCTGCAGGGGCCAGTGTTCCACCTCATGGTCACAGTTTTGTTTTGCTCTAGCCCCGCCCCCTCCCCCAATGACCCCGCCCCCACAGTTGCGGCCCTCGGCCACAAACCACACTGTAAATTTGGCCCCCAAGAGAAAGTTTGTGAGTACCCATGCTCTAGTGGCTGAGAAGTACATGCTTCGGTATCAGAGATATGTCTTTCTAATGTTTCAGGAGCTGGGGGGAGGTCTCTTTTTAGCAGATCTCGCCCGACCTGCTGGAATGTCGGCCCCCACGTGTCTATTCCTGCACGTCGCCCTCGTGGGGAACAGGGGCGGCTTCACTCCCAGAAGTAACTCCCGCCCACAGCCCCCGCCCCCTCCCCATGGTGAATCTCTGGTAGATGCCGGAAAAGCGAGATTTCGGACAGCCTGAGCATCCTGTGGGGGAGCAGGCGAAGGAGGTGTGGGGGGGGGAGGGGTGGGCTGATGTGACAGCCAGCTGACAAAACCCACAGCGAAGAGGGACCAGCGGCAACTGCGGGCATTTAAGTGAAGAACAAACTGAGAGGGACGGAAAGATGTGCAGCGTGGAGGAGGGGTGGGGGGGCTGAAAAGGAAGAGTTGAAGGACCTGCGAATGAGACGTGAGGACGAGAAGAGGAAGAGAGGGAGAGGGAGAAAGAGTGAGGGGACGCGAACGGGGAGGGCTGGAGGATGTAGAGGCGAGGGGAAGAGAGATTGGAGTTGGGGGAAGGTGAAGAGACAAGAAGGGGAGAGAAGGGTGAGATGTGAAGGAAGAGTGAAGGAGCTAGAAAGGGGAAGGTTGGAAAGAAATGGAAGGTGTGAGTTGGAGAGGGTGGGAAGGAAGATTGAGATGGCAAAGGAGAGATGGGATAGAAGAATTAGGTGTGCGAAAGGAGGCCAAGGCTAAAGAGGGAGGGAAGGGAGAGGCCTTGAGGGGGCAGAACGAGGTTGAAATGGGGAAAAGAGGAGCAGAAGAGATGGGAGAAGAAGGGAGAAAGAGTACAAGATGTAGAGAGCGGTGGGACAGGAGAATAGAGATGCGAGGAGAATGAGTAAAAGGTTCCCGAGCGGAAATAGAGGGGGCGGTGAGAGCTTGAGAGCTGAAGTGGGGGAGGGGGCAAAGAGGAGGGAAGAGAAGAGGAGGAGAGGTGGGGAGATGGAATATAAACGAGAGACAAAGATAGAAGAGATGGGAAGACAAAGGAGAAGTGCTGGAAGTGAATGCGCGAGAGAGGCGGGAAGGAATAAGTAAAAGATGGGGAGGGAGGGAGCGAAAGATGCGGAGGGAATGGGAGCCAGAAGGTAAAGAGGAGAGGGGAAGAGAACTAAGAGGACTCGAGAAAGAGTGAACGGTGTATAGAAGGATGAAAGAGAGAGGAAGAGGAAGAGGAGGGACGCCTGGGAGGAGGAATAAAAGGGGTAGAGGGAAAGCTAGAGAGGCGGAGACGTGGGGAGAAGAAGAGAAGTAACCCAAGGAGACGAGAAGAGGGAATAAGAAAGGGCAGGGATAAGAGGGGTGAGTTAAAGAGAGAGAAGGAGAGGAAGAGAGATCCAGGGGGAGAGAAGAGAAAATGGCTAGTAGTTCGGAGGTGGAGGTTGGACAAACTGAAAGCAGGAGGGAAAGGCATGAAAGGAAGAGCCGTGCACTGAAAAGAACCGAGGCAGAAAATTGGAGTGAAAAAGAGAGAAAAAACAACGAAGAAGAGAACAGAGCGAGTAAGGAGGAAAGAGAATTTGAAAGAGAACAATAAGAAGCACTGGAGTTGGAATTATAGGGATGAGAAGTGATGGAAGTAAGAACAAAACTGAAAACGAGAAAAGAGAAAAGAGAAAGGGGAGGAAGGAAATAAAGAGAAGAGAAAGGGAAGGGGCAATGAAAACAGAGTAAAGGAAGAGGAGCGACAAGGATTGAGAAAAATAACAGAAAAGCAAGAAAACGAAGAGAGAGAAGGAATAAGTCAACGATTGAAATGGAAATAACAGAATTATTGAAAGAAAGGAGAGAGAGAAGGAGAGAAAACGGAGAGAATGAACAAGTCGACTGACCGGAGAATGACATTGCGAGTGAGTGGCAAAAGAGGGTGCCTGAGGAAGAGGTGTCCTGCCTCTCGGATCCGTAGGTAGCGGTGCCCCAACAGGGGTGCATACATGGCACTAGAACATCCCAG
Organism: Calotriton arnoldi; assembly: GCA_963921515.1. Classification (NCBI taxonomy): domain Eukaryota; kingdom Metazoa; phylum Chordata; class Amphibia; order Caudata; family Salamandridae; genus Calotriton; species Calotriton arnoldi. The sequence continues at coordinate 377,419 of CAWUFW010008308.1, forward strand.
GGATAAATACAGCTCCCTCCCACGAGGTTAGGACTGGAGCTGTGCTTCCGTAGAGCTGCAGACACTTTAAACATGCCTATTTCAAAGTGGAATACTCTGTTAAAACAGCTTCCATTGATTTCAGGCTGAAAATGAATGATTATGAGTAAAATAAAGTGCCGCAAAAATGCCGCTAAATTTCCAAATTTGTGCCGCTAAATTTCCATATTTGTGCCGCTAAATTTGCTAATCCATGCCGCAATATCCTGGGGGGTCTGCTTAAAGCACACAAGGCAACTGACCCACTGTACCTTCCAGTTGGATGGGAGAAGCCAGCCCAAACTGGGCTGCTGTGGAGCCCTCATCTGCCAAGTTCCCGGTGCCACTGCAGCTGCTGCGCTAACTATAGCTATTCCCCGGAACATCAAGAGTGGTTGCAGTTGAATATTTCCTACATGCTAGGGAATGCGTAGGCCTGCCAGTAAAAAGAGCAGTAGTCTTATCAGTATGAAAACACCTTTAGGAATGTTCTAACATGCACTGCATTTTAAACAGTGGTTTAAAACATGAGATAGTCTCCACTGCCAAGGTGGTAAGGGGACAATCAAAATGCTCAAATAAATTTAGAGAAAAAGCTACTTGGAGGCGGAGAATACTTCGTAAACGAGCTATCAAGCTCTTCCATTTCACCCCAAGCGGTAATATAGACATTAGAAGATACATATCAAAATATGTGCAAAAGAAAGAGGCAGTGACGCGAGTCTCCTGGTCAAAAAGATATCATGAAAAATAGCGTCTGTTGATTGGCACTTCTCCCACTTATTATAACCAGGTTTGAGCGAGGGGGGAGTATTGCCCGCTGCAGCAGCAACAGCGCCGCTTTCATCACTACGCACAAAACGTACCCATGGGTGCGCCGACCGCGCAAACAGATTGTGTGCGTACTGAACTTTGGGTAAATACATCAGCGCTGGAGAAGACAGCTCCACTGACATCACTTTGTAGCCCATGGCTGATTATGCACGCGAGAGGCGAGGCATTAAAGTTTTAGGGAGCTGGCTTAACAAGGCTCATGAATAAAGATGCGCTGGGGGATATCAGCGACAATCAGAAAAGCAAAGCAGAAGAGTCGAGGATGTGTTCCTGGCATGCAAAAATGCAATGTTGCTTTCTTTTTTAAACTCCATTCAGCTAAAGTTATAGCCAAACTGGAGCATAGAAAGCCAACACTTCGAGAAGTCAGAAAAAAACGAAAGCATACAAAGTATGTGCTAATTATGCTTATGTTTATGTGGTTGGATCTGGTTTTGGACTTTCGGTTTGTAGGCGAAATTTGAACGTAATTTTATTAAACTATTGGGATTGTGGAAGCTCCGGCATGTATCGTACATATTTTGGTTGTTGTTCGAGCTAATCTCTATTGATACTTCCCGGTGCAGTTATTAACACAGTGTGGACTATTTTCAACTCTCTGTGCATTTACACCTATTAAGGCCCCCAAAAGTGTCCTCAGCTTTACAGTCTTCCACACTGAACCAGGTGGTAGAATGTAGGTGGTTCATTTCGGTTACCAGGTTGTAAGAATTTCAAACAACGTAATATGAAATGTAATACCAAGTTCTCCCACTGGACACTGCCAGAATTCATCGCCTTACAGGCAAGGCCATTGCAATTATGTGATTTTGTGGCCACGGTGTTTTCTGGATAGTTATGGATTTGCCACACATGCCACGCAATCCATCACTTTCTACGTAATTTGCAGATTTTAACAAAAATAAGTTGTTTCTAGCTTAAAGGGATCAAAAGTTACTAAAAACACTAACACACTTGTTGCCGCATAGTGGCAGGCCTTTTGCCACAGAGGCAAGTCACTTTTCAGTTGCTAACTAGTATTTTAAGTGTTAAACTGATATTAATGCGGTAAACATTTGTCCACTTAGTGTTAACATGTGTAAAAATGGCAAAATAGGAAAGTAATACTGTGTCAAAATGTGCGCATTACACTATATCATTTGCCTTTTCTTACAATTAAATTTAGTCAACCCTGTCCATAATTTCGTTCTACCCTACTGCATAATTCCAGTAGGACAGACTTGAATCCTACAACATGGAACTGCCCTGAAAGGTATAGTTCAACCACTATAAAGGCAAATATAGTAAATGTTGAACAGTAACAGGGATAACAGTGCAGATATGTAACAATTTATGAACAAGTAAGCACTGGTAGCTCTGTTATATGTTATAAAAAATTCAGGGCTTGCAGCTAACTTTATGGGATTGATATCAGGGATTCTGGAATGCCTGACATGTTTTCTTCCTCAAGAGACTAATGTCACAAGTCCGCTGAAAGGTGCTCCGTTTCACATGCTAGCATGAATGCTGATGAATTCTACTAGTAACAAAAACCAATGTCCTAAAGGTATCATTCAAACAAACAAGAATATACCCAATACTATATTGAGAAATTATTTATATAATCAAAAAACTGAAAAAAGAAGAGAGAAGTAAAACTCAGAAATGTGGAAAAATATATTAAATATTTAATAGCTTTAAGGCTCGAGAAGCATTGAACAAGTGTCAAAAGTGCAATGTGCATAAACCTGCTCAAAATAGTGCAGGAAGCGCAAAATGTTACTCAAGAAAAAAGGAAGAAACGCAAAAAGAAAGAAATAACAATGTTAACAATGTTCATGAAAAAAACAGTAATTCATAACGATTGCATTGTGTATATATATATATTCACTGAAAAAACCATAGGTTTTAGGGACAGTTATAGTTAGTTGGACATTGCACTCGTACAAAACCCGTGAAATTCCCCCAATATAGTTAGTTCAGCTAACTATAACTCGCGCCCCCGCAATGCACTGCTGATGACGTCACATATTACATCACTCATGACATGGTCAGTGACATCACTGATGACATCTCAAATGACATCACTGATGACATCATCCAGTGACTGTGTGTTTCTGTAAAGTTTAAATATGTTTAATATATATAGGGAAAGGCGTTTTGAAGAATGAGTGGGTGTATAAGTGTCTGTATGGATGATTTAGTAGGTGCGTGACTATCTCTATAAGTGAGAGATTAAACGTATCTTACTGAATGCATGGGTTAGTGACTAAACTGGGTGAATGTCTGTATCCGTCTGTCTATTGCTGTGTAAGTGGCTGCATGGGTTTGTGAATAGCTACATGAGTGTCTATATGAGTTATTGATTGGTTGTCTGAGTATCTGTATGGGTGCCTGAGTGTTTGTGTGGGTGGGGTGTGTGCGACTCTGTGCATAGATGTGTGAGTGGGTGATTCACTGGGTGGATGGTTTCAAGAGTGCATCTGTGATAGACTGTATGGGTGGGTAAGTGTGTGTAAGAGTGTGTTAGTGAGTGAATGTATGTCCCAGTGGTACATGTGTGAGTAACTACATATGTGAAAGGCAGTATATATGTGTGTTGGAGTATATAAATAGCTATAAGCGAGTGTGTGATTGTGAGAGTGACTGTATGGATGAGTGTGTGCTTGTATCAGTGATTGTATAAGAGCGTAAGAATGTGCTAGTATTTGTATGAGTAAGTGAGCTGGTGTGTGTATAACTGTATAGGTGAGTAAATGGCAGTGTGTTTAATTATTTGCATGACTGTCTAGGTGTGTGAGTACCTCTATGGATGAGTGGCAGTGTTTGAGTGTCTATATAGGAGTATGAGTGCATATGATAGTCCTGTACTGAGTGACCGTAAGTATGAGTGACGGTACGGGTGAGTGAGTGGATGTGTGTGTAGACCTAAGAATCAGTGAGTGGGTATGTAGTTATTGGTGTTGGAGTGTCTATGGTTTTGCGAATGGCAGTCTGTAATTTAGAGTGAGTGTATCAAAGGTTATATTAGGGTGTGAGGAGGTGCATCAGATTATCACGTGGATGATGTCATCAGTGATGTCATCAGTGATGTCATTTGAGATGTCATCAGTGATGTCATCAGTGATGTCATTTGAGATGTCATCAGTGATGTAATATGTGACGTCATCAGCAGTGCATTGCGGGGGCGCGAGTTATAGTTAGCTGAACTAACTATAACGGGGAATTTCACGGGTTTTGTACGAGTGCAATGTCCAACTAACTATAACTGTCCCTAAAACCTATGGTTTTTCAGTGAATTTGTAAGGTTTTTAAATGCTAATTTCTAACTATAATGTGCCTGAAACCTATGGTTTTTCAGTGAATTTCAAAGGTTTTTTAAATGCTAATTCCTAACTATAACATGTCTGAAACCTATGGTTTTTTCAGTGAATTTCAAAGGTTTTGTAAATGACAATTTTTAAATGTATTAATTGTTATATTTATTTTTTGATACCGATTTACTACATTTTTTTAAACTATTTATTTTTACATATTTTATTTTTAAATTACATTGTAATTACATTATACATTACATTACAAAATATATTTTCTCAGAATGAATTACTTTAGTTTAAATACTTTGCAAATAGGCAATAGACTTTTAAGTACAGTAGTTACAGTTGTTGCAATGGGCAACACAATTTCAAACACAATGCAACATTGAGCTCAATGTGAATTTCTAGTTAAATGCAATTAGTTACTTTATGGATTACTTTTCTAACCACAGGACTGGATCCTAGATTCAGTCCTGAGACATCTCCTGTAAACAGTTGAGTAAAGCGTTTTGGTTACAGTAGTGATTTTTAAGGAATATTATTGTATTTTAAAAGTTGACACTTAGAAACTTTTTCACATAGAATCACCAATGTTATCCTATGGGAGGAAATTCACTTAGCAGGTAAGTAGTGTTATCGTTACTTTTCTTACTCAGTGGTGGATCCTGGATCCAGCACTGGTGCATCTCCTGAAAACAGTTGAAAGAATGCGTTTAAGTCATACAGGCGATTTTTAAGGAATATTTGTAGTTTGTGAAAATCGACACTGAAACTTTTCTGCTGAAAACCAGACAATGGATTCCAATGGAAGGAAATACAAGTTACTGGTAAGTACGGTTAGAATTACTTTTCAGGGTCAGTGCTGGGCTAAAAGATGCAGCACTGGGTTCTCTCCTGATAACAGGTGAGTAAATCGGAATTCAGTAGTTCGGCTGATTTTAGAGGAATATTATAAAGTTCCAAAACTCCACACAGAAGAATTTAAAAGAAGTGTGCAGTTTTGGAACTTTATAATATTCCTCTAAAATCAACCGAACTACGAAAACCGATTTACTCACCTGTTATCAGGAGAGAACCCAGTGCTGCATCTTTTAGCCCAGCACTGACCCTGAAAAGTAATTCTAACCGTACTTACCAGTAACTTATATTTCATTCCATAGGAATCCATTGTCTGGTTTTCAGGAGAAAAGTTTCAAAGTGTCGATTTTCACAAACTACAAATATTCCTTAAAAATCGCCTGTATGACTTAAATGCATTCTTTCAACTGTTTACAGGAGATGCACCAGTGCTGGATCCAGGATCCAACACTGAGTAAGAAAAAGTAACGATAACACTACTTACCAGCTAAGTGAATTTCCTCCCATAGGATAACATTGGTGATTCTATGTGAAAAAGTTTCTAAGTGTCAACTTTAAAATACAATAATATTCCTTAAAAATCACTACTGTAACCAAAACGCTTTACTCAACTGTTTACAGGAGATGTCCCAGGACTGAATCTAGGATCCAGTCCTGTGGTTAGAAAAGTAATCCATAAAGTAACTAATTGCATTTAACTAGAAATTCACATTGAGCTCAATGTTGCATTGTGTTTGAAATTGTGTTGCCCATTGCAACAACTGTAACTACTGTACTTAAAACTCTATTGCCTATTTGCAAACTATTTAAACTAAAGTAATTCATTCTGAGAAAGTATATTTTGTAATGTAATGTATAATGTAATTACAATGTAATTTAATAAATAAAATATCTAAAAATAAATAGTTTTAAAAATGTAGTAAATCAGTATCAAAAAATAAATATAACAATTAATACATTTAAAAATTGTCATTTACAAAACCTTTGAAATTCACTGAAAAACCATAGGTTTTAGAGGCGTTATAGTTAGAAATTATAGTTAAAAACCTTTGAAATTCACTGAAAAACCATAGGTTTCAGGCACGTTATAGTTAGAAATTAGCATTTAAAAACCTTTGAAATTCACTGAAAAACCATAGGTTTTAGGGACAGTTATAGTTAGTTGGACATTTCACTCGCATAAAACCCGTGAAATTCCCGTTATAGTTAGTTCAGCTAACTATAACTCGCGCCCGCAATGCACTGCTGATGACGTCACATATTACATCACTCATGACATGGTCAGTGACATCACCGATGACATCACTGATGACATCTCAAATGACATCACTGATGACATCATCCACGTGATAATCTGATGCACCTCCTCACACCCTAATATAACCTTTGATACACCCACTCTAAATTACAGACTGCCATTCGCAAAACCATAGACACTCCAACACCAATAACTACATACCCACTCACTGATTCTTAGGTCTACACACACACACATCCACTCACTCACCCGTACAGTCACTCATACTTATGGTCACTCAGTACAGGACTATCATATGCTCTCTTACTCCTATATAGACACTCAAACACCGCCACTCATCCATAGAGGTACTCACACACCTAGTCAGTCATGCAAATAATTAAACACACTGCCATTTACTCACCTATACAGTTATACACACACCAGTTCACTTAATCATACAAATACTAGCACATTGTTACGCTCTTATACAATCACTGATACAAGCACACACTCATCCATACAGCCACTATCACAATCACACACTCTCACTTATAGCCATTTATATACTCCAACACACATATATACTGCCTTTCACATATGTAGTTACTCACACATGTACCACTGGGACATACATTCACTCACTAACACACTCTTACACACACTTACCCACCCATACAGTCTATCACAGATGCACTCTTGAAACCATCCACCCAGTGAATCACCCACTCACACATCTATGCACAGAGTCGCACACACCCCTCCCACACAAACACTCAGGCACCCATACAGATACTCAGACAACCATTCAATAACTCATATAGACACTAATGTAGCTATTCACAAACACATGCAGCCACTTACACAGCAACAGACAGACGGATACAGACATTCACCCAGTTTAGTCACTAACCCATGCATTCAGTAAGATACGTTAAATCACTCACTTATAGAGTCAGTCACGCACCTACTAAATCATCCATACAGACACTTATACACCCACTCATTCTTCAATACGTCTTTTCCTATATATATTAAAAATATTTAAACTTTACAGAAACACACAGTCACTGCATGATGTCATCAGTGATGTCATCAGTGATGTCACTGACCATGTCATGAGTGATGTAATATGTGACGTCATCAGCAGTGCATTGCGGGGGCGCGAGTTATAGTTAGCTGAACTAACTATAACGGGGGAATTTCACGGGTTTTGTACGAGTGAAATGTCCAACTAACTATAACGGTCCCTAAAACCTATGGTTTTTTCAGTGAATATATATATATATACATATATATACAGAGAGAGAGAGAGAGAGAGAGAGAGAGAGAGAGGAGAGATGTATTAATCGAAATCGTTTTCATCCAGTAAAATCTCAACGGCATTTTGACTTTGCATGATTCAACAGGTCATCATTTGGACAAAATGATAAAGGAACACCCAAAGATAGAAGGAATGCTGCAAAGTCAGTACTTGGGTATTGATTCAATAGGTAGCGTGGCATTCTATTTAGAGTAGGAGTAAGAGGGGCCGAAAAGTGGCCCAATGTAATAAATAAAAACTGTATGGAGTGACTCCAATATCAATAAATACCGCTGCACTGGAGAGCACAAGAGCATTGTGTCAAGGATTTTGTTACTATTTATACCCAGGTCCTCCTTAGGTTTATGGGTGACTCCTGTTGTATATATTGTGATGAATTGTACTAGACATGAATGTTCAAATAAGGTGAACCTCCTTTCAAAATGAGAGACTTCCGTCCCAGCTATGACATGCCTGGTCGTTGTTTGAGCGGATCTATGTCTTTTTACAAGCAAACAAACAAATGATGGATAGAATGTTGATCAAATCAAACATTCACCCACGGTCAAAGATCTGGGTTTAATCCATTGTTTTATTGCTCACTATGCCACCCCAGTTTGGACCCAGCCATATGCAAATAAGTCTTGACCCTGCTCTCCATGGGAACAGTCCAGACCAAACAGCCAGGCCCTCCCTGGACCGGAAACAAGCATCCTGGGACCGGTGTCAGTGTTTCACCCCTCATCAGCCGGGCTAGCTTGAATCCTTCATCAGCCAGGCTAGCTTGAATCCAGTGGCACAGTGAGCATTGGAACCACATCTGGGCATACCCTTTCCACTTAGGGTGCCAAAAGCAAAAAGAGCAAATGATTGATGGAATGCTGAATGTTGGAAGTGGGGGTCCTTATCCCTCACCGCCGCCACCAAATGGTGGAGGCGGGAGTCCCCGTCCCACACCACTGTTGCCAGGTGCGAGATCCGGACCCCTCGTTTCAACGTTAGGCTAAGTAAGGACACCGTCTGAGATAGCCCTGCTCACCCCCTTAGTAGCTTGGCATGAGCAGCCAGGCTTATCTCCAAGGCACGAGTGTACAGTATGTGCAACCACACTCACAGCAACCCAATGATGTCACCACAAATAGACTCCACACGAGTTTTTATAAAGCGAGTATAATCTTTATACAAGAAGATATACGATATGACCACACGATACAAAACCAACATATAATAATGGGTAGTATTTCTTCCGGTGGATTGGTAGGTTCTAATCCCAACCACCGCTTCTAACCAACAGTTAAGCTGACTTCTAACCATTTCCAAAAGGTTAGGTAGGTCGTATTGCTAGAATCACACACGTTGCAAAAGAAACGAAATACTGCAATGCGTAACGATATACTCCTGAACTGTGCAATAGAGAAACAATGCCATACGTAGCGCCACAGTCATGTACTTTGCAATAGAAGGAATAATGCAATGCGTATCACCACCAGCATGCCCTGTGCAAGGAAGAAACAAAGCAATGCGTCACGCTACAATCATGTACTGTGCACTGAAGAAATAATGCAATGCGCCACGTTATAATCAGGTACTGTGCGATGAAGAAATAATGCAATACGCCACGCTTACAATCATGTACTCTGCAAGGGAAAATAACGCAGTGCGTAGCGCACCCAGCATGTAGTTCGTCAGGCACAAATAGAGTAAGGCGTCATACGACAGTTCGATAGTTCGTTAGCAGCAATAATGCAAAGTGTAATACGACAGTCTAGGTGCTCAGTTAACAGTTGCCCCCGACATGGATCAATGATGACACAAAAGTACCGCTTCTCACTCAGGCCCCAGTACTGCCCCTCCTTGGGCCAGCACGGGCCTCGATCCGAGCCGAAGCAACAGGCTCATGCAGCTGCCAGGAGCGAGAGGCCGAGAGAGTGTCCCTCCGAGCCCGCACCCCACCCCAGGTGGTGATCCACGTTACCTGGGGGGGCGCGACCCCACTCTCCTCCCCTCCTTCAGCGACTTGGGCCTTGATCCAGAACTCCGTCAATGGGCACGGCGAGCTCGGGCCGGTGACTCCGCTCCTCCGGGACTGCCGGTCCGGGCCGCTACTGTTGCACTCCGAGGGCCCAATGACCTGGCCCTCCTTCCGGCGGTCTCAGTGGACACCAAGACCCGCCCTCAGCGCTTGTGGAGACTTACTTCGATTTCGGTGCACACGCTACCCAGGCACTCCTCACCAGCACCTCTGGTTGCACCGCGACACGCACTCTGCCCGTCCGAGACTCGCCTCTTCTCTGGTGCACACGATGACCAGGCGATCGTCACCACTCCTCGGCTTGCACCTCGACACGCACCCTGCGCGTCCGAGTCTCACCCCTTCTCTCGGTGCACACAACGACCAGGCACTCTTCACCAACGCCTTGGCTTGCACCACGACATGCACCCTGCGCGTCCGAGACTCACTTCTTTTCCCGGTGCACACAACGACCAGGAGCTCCTCACCAATGCCTCGGCTTGCACCACAACACGCACTCTGCGCGTCCGAGTCTCACCTCGTCTCCCGGTGCACACAACGACCAGGCGCTCCTCACCAATGCCTCGGCTTGCACCACGACTCGCACCCTGCGCGTCCGAGACTCAGTTTACTCCTGCGTGCCCACGATCACAAGGCACAACTTCTGAGGGTCTCAAGCTGCAAAAGCACGTGCACACCGCGTTGCTTGGGACTTCTCTGGAAACTTTTATGTTCCTGTGTTTCCAAACAGGGAGCCAGCTCACCTCGGGCCCTTGGGGTTCAGGACACAGCACAAAGCACAGTCCTGTTCAAGAAGGGGGGGACAACACCCACTGCAATGTCCCTTCAGTCTCTTCCTTAGTAAAAGCTACAAACTGCAGGCCAGCCCCAGATCACGAAGCAAGGGTCAGTCCTATCCAGCAGTCTCTTCAGCAACTTCTTCCTTGGCAGAGGTTCTTCTTGACCACAAAAGAGGTCAAAGCCTTTGCAGACTCGACCTGTCCATTTCGCCATTCAAAATTACACCAAATTCTAGGGGTTTCAGTTCTCTTAGTTATACCCCTTCATGTCTTTGAAGTTCGTTGTGCTCAGGGGTCCCTGACCCCTGCCTAAATCAGTTCTGGGTGTCTCCCTCCCAGTGTCACCTTTCTCCCTTTGATACTGGGGGTCTGGACCATTAATCACTCAGCAGGAGATGGGTCAATTGTTTTATAGCTGCAACCCAGGCCTCTTCACCTCCCGGGGTTTCTCCTCGCATACTCTCCAGATGCAGGTCAGCCAGGGGCCATCTCACCCCCTCCCATCTCAGATCCAGACAGTCAATCCACATTCAGCAGAGACACACAAAAATGCTTAAAGCACAAAACACAGCCACTTTCTAAAAGAGTGGTTTCTGAACACACAGTGACAAAACCACTTTCATAGAAAGATGTGTTACGACACTGTGAGTTCATACATACTAAACTTCACCTCTCCATTATAAACTTATAGGAAACTAGGCCAACAAAACACCATACCCAGCCTCCCCCATTCTGTCCTATGGGCAGAATGGCCTTTCACCAGTGAAAACGAAATGGAGTGTTTTTTCACTGTCAGGAAATAGCACACACCTCAGTATATGTCCTGCCTTTTACCTACACTGCACCCTGCCCAGGGGTTACCCGGGACCTACCACAGGGGTGCCCACAGTGTACGCAAAAGGGAAAGTAAGGCCTGACAAGTGGTTGCACTTGTCAGGACAACATGCTAACTTAGCAAACTGCGGGCAGGCCCTACACTGAAGGCCTGAGTTCCCTTATCTGCGTGCCTTTGCATTACTAGCCCTTGCACCCACAGTGCACGTCACTAGGGACTTTTACTAGTAAGGCAAACATACCAATCATGGCCAACCAATTACCATTGTACTTTACATAGGGAACCCTTGTACTTTGACACTGATCAGCAGTGGCAAAGTACCCAAAGCATCTAAATTGGCAACTCTATGTCAGGAAAACGGTCTAGGGGGAAAGCAAAAAGTTTAGGGAACTTTAGCCAAAAAGGCCAAGTCCTACACTGAGCAAATCAAACATGCACCCCCAGTCTCAGATCTGGGTTTAATCCCATCATTTCTTTGCTCACTATGCCACCACAGTTTGAACCAAGGCATATGCAAGTTAGTCTTGACCCTGCTCCACATGGGAACAGTTCAGCCGAACTGCCAGGCCAGGTCCTCCCTGGACCGGAAACAAGCATTCTGGGACCGGTTTCAGTGTATCACCTCTCATCAGCCAGGCTCTCTTGAATCCAGTGGCACAGTGAGCACGGGTCCCACGTCTGGGCATACCCTTCCCACTTAGGGTGCCAAAAGCGAAAAGAACAAATGATGGATGGAATGTTGAACAAATCAAACATTCACCCCCAGTTACAGATATGGGTTTAATCCATCATTTTTTTGTGTTCACTATGCCACCCCAGTTTGGACCCAGTCATATGCAAATCAGGCTTGACCCTGCTCCCCATGGTAACAATCCAGCCCAAACTGCTCTCAAAAACATTAGAGAAAGTGCATGGATTGGATGGATAGCTTTACCATTCTAGCTCCATTCCAAATAAAATTAGGAAAATGAATAACTAAAATGGGTTAAATTTACTATTCTTACTCCATTTACAAAAACATAGGAGAAATTGCAGATATTGGGAAGGGGAGACTTACAATAACATTGTCAGTCCCACAAACACTGAGAAAAGTGCATTTATATGGCGAGGGGAGGCCTGGGTGGTCAGATTTACTATTCTATCTCCAGCTCCAAAATATTTGTGAAAGGACATATATTTCAGAAGGTGGGAGGTGAGATTTACTATTCCGACACTATGCCCACAAACAATGAAGAAAGTATGTGTATTTGGAAGGTGGCGGAGGGAGTAAAATTTACTATTCTAACTCCAGCCCCACAAATATTGGGTAAAGTGCATATATATTTGGGTGGAGGATGTCAAGTTTACTATTCTAGTTCCAATCCTACTGCCACTGAATAAAGTGCATGTACATATTTGGGAAAGGGCGCTTAGATTTTCTTTTTTATCACAGTCCCACAAATATTGGGTAAAGAGCATATATTTGAGGGGGGTCAGATTTACTATTCTAACTCTAATCCCCAAAAAACTGAGGAACTGGCAGAAGTGCTAATATTGGCAGGAAAGGGTGATTCAATATTCTGACTTCAGTCCCACAAACATTGGTGAAAGTTCATATATTTGGGGGGAGGTCAGATGTACTATTCTAACTCCAGTTTCACAAATACTGGGAAAGGTGCATATACTTAGGAGGTGGAAGTGGTAGATTTACTATTCAAACTCCTGTGCTACAACGTTGACAAACGTGTATATATTTTGGGATGAGGAGGTCAGACTTACTATTATAACTCCAGTCCCAAAAATATTGAGGAAATTGCACATATTTTAGGGGTTTCTTTTATTATTCTACCTCCAATCCCACAAACATTGGTGAAATGGGGAAATTGCAGATATTTGGAAGGTGAAGAGGTTGGATTTAAAATTCTAACTTCAGTTCCACAAACACTGGGAAAAGTTCATATATTGGGAGGTTAGATTTATATTATAAATCCAATCCCATAAATATTGGGGAAAGTGCAAAAATGTGTGGGTGTTAGTTGTACTTTTCTAAGATCAGATCAACAAACTTTGGGTATTTGGAGGTGGGGATATGATTTATTATTCTAACTCCAGTGGCGCAAGTAATAATAATATTATAATAAATAAAATGTCATTTACTTTTGTAACAAATATCTATTTTTAGAAAAATTTATTTTGATTCATTTATATTTTTTAATTCTAAAAAAATAAACAATTTTGAAAACAAGTTAGACATACATTTTAGGTTAAACAGGTTAAACCATTTAAAAATAAATTAGCTATGAATTTAAATAGTAAACTCACAGGGGCATATTCACAAGGAGCTATCGCCGAATTAACGGCACTTTATCGTAGCCAAAGTCGTGATAAATTTACCTCCCCATTCACAAGCTGGTGTAAACAGCCCACAGCACCAGTTTACCCGCGATAGCAGCCGCAAAAAACATCGCCACAGAGGACCCGCGCAACTATCGCTAATGAGATGCAGAGTAGGCGCTCCCGTGCCAAAAGCCGAGACAACATCACACCTCAACATTCACAACGACCAGCCACATCGGCGATAAAAACACAAAACAGGCGATAAGGCGCGTTAGCACCAGGAAATTTTCACCTGCTCTGACCTGGTGTAAAGTCGGACGGCAGCCAGCACCACAAAAAGGAGCACAGCCCAGGGCCACATCCGAAGGACAACAGATGCCCATGAGCAACTGAACATACAGCACGGACACCCAGGAGGGCCACAACACCCACCGACACCACACCCAGGCCCGCAACACCCCCCCCCCCGGGACCACCCCCAACCCCGGACTAAGAAACTGCACACCAACACCACGAATCCCAAAACAAACATTTTGCCTGATGTCGCACAAGCAGGAAAATAAACATACATGCGTGGCCAGAAAATGGAGAATCAGTCATACAGCAATGCAATCACCAACACAAAACACCATACAAACAAAAGCAGAAACAACCCTTAGGATGAGTCCTAGCGGCTCCTCACTGGACAATCCGTAGCACACAGCCAGGAAGACCAAATCCAAGAGAAGAAGGTGTGCCATGCGCCCAACAAAGGAAAGAGAGGGAGAGAGCGAGGGAGAGAGACGGAGTGAGATAGCACAAACAGCGCAAGGCCGCTCGGGCACCTGGCTCCACATGCCAACATGTGTGTGTGTGCATCGCCATCCGTACACAATGAGCCCAAGGCCGTGTCCCAATCTCAGCGCCAAAGCCACATCACATTCTGAAAACGCAAGTAGTAGTCAGACAAACATCCGGGATGAAAGCACCATTGTCCCAACGCAGAAGGCGGGAGGACACCTGCACCTCTAACCTTGTTCCAGAACGCGCCTGGAACACCCTGATAGAGATGCAATGGCAGATGGGGACGACTCCCACACCACGCATTTCGCAAATGAACCATCCGACTTATCCACAGCCCACACACAGAAGCCCCTGCCTGTGGTACCCCCGCATGGGATGCCCTTGACACTCACGGAAACAGCAACCCATTACCCACAACGTTGCACACACATTCGAATCATTGCTCAGAGCTGTGGCATATCCTCCACACAACTGCTGCAGTTCAGAAGACTGCCGGTTCACGAGATGCACCAACGCAATGGCAGGCCATACCGGCCACATGCACAACCCCCCTCAGGTGGAACAGTACCGTGCACGTATGCTGCAACTACTGGGCGCACTACCACTGGCAGTGCTGAGGATCAGTTACAGGCACCGCTTCCGCATTGCCCACGTTACCTGCGTCCAGCCCTGGTTCCACTGCCGAACATGCACATTCGAGTGTCCCATGGATATCCAACACAACTGTTGATGAATTGGACTATGACCTGTGTCTGCGCCCCCTGTTGGATCACGAACAGGAGAGTAACCGAGACAGCCGTGCATGGGATGCCTTGACATACTGCGTATGTATTGGTAGTTGTGCATGGGAGATTGCACAATTCCTCGTGTGCAGTGACCACATCGAGGCACACCCCTATTGGGCTGTGTTGCGGATCGGTGAGACGGCCTGGGCTGAGCACACCTGCCCGGACCACCTAATGGATTGGCTCACCCTGGTGTTCCTTGAACACGACAACGACGTACTATTGGAACACATTGCACATGAAGCTGCACGGGCATTCATGGACGAGTAACTACGTTCCTGCTGCCACATCCGATTGCCACCCACAGCACATGGCCCAACAACTTGTTGCATCGTGGGGATTTCTCACATATCCCACCACAACAGAGGATACGTCTGCCTTCGTTCGGGCTCTGGATGCATGTGCGTGGAACAACGCATGTGTACACACACCTGTGCAAGGTGACGCAGGTCCATGGTCGGAGAAACACAGCGTCGTTTGGCAACGTTGCCAATTTGGACACACTGCTGAGGGAGAGCACACACATGGCAATGTAGCACGACATGTGAACCTGTCGGACCCTCACACCTGATCACTGACAGCAGAGCAGACAATCGGCGCACTCCGGAGGCAGAGCACTATGCAGATTCCATGTGCAGTGAGTCGTGCCCCCTCACATGGGGCAATGGGCAGACGCCAAACAACACATGACTCATCCAGCAAGGCAAGGTGGGCTGTGAGCGTTGCCATCCGTGGTGAATGTTGTCCATTTTAGCCCCGACATTGTCTGAACCTCGACATGTACCCATGCTGTGTGTAAGTGTCTTAAGCATGTCCCTGCCTGCTGTGGCCGTTGCCTCGTCCGTACTGACACGCACATGCCAATAAAGTCTATGCCACTCCACTGGTGACTGACTGTGAGGTGTGTTGTTTAGATTGTCCACTCGTGTGCCACAATGAGCATCCTCCCTACACAGGGAGGAACTGACTGATGCATGTGAAATGTGGGTGTGTCCCTTTGGCAAGCTACACCTCTGTGAGCCAGACATTGTTTTGGATATGTGCTGAACGACATGTGCACTCATGTGACGTCAGCAATGTGAGTATGGTGTCCAACCACTGATCATGTGGAGCAATGTCATATCACACTACAGAATGTGTCCACACAGATGTGTGTGAGTAGGTATGCGACGTGAAGTTCTGTTGTCACATGTGGTGTAGGACACCACTCCTGGGCCTGCTTTCGTTTGGGTCAGTGCTACACACAGCCCTATTCAACACATGGATGTGTGCCTACGTTGGGGGTTGGGTGATTGTTGTTGATGTGCAATGGGGACACAGCTAGTACTCACCTTCACAGTCATCCAATTGGCCATGTGTCTCAGGGATACACATGCGCATTGATGTCAGTTACCAGGGTATGCCTTCATGTGCAATCATCGTCCCCACATCCAGCCATACTTCCATACGTGAGTGAACATAGTGATGACACATCTGTGTGATTTAGAATGTTTTATTCACATTCAGGTGATTGACGGAGCTGGAGCTGTACATGGCCATCCAAACCCACATCACATGGAAGCCCAGTGGTGGGCCAACCAGAGTCCTTTGGGGATTGACACAGTGATTAGGAAGAGGGAGAGTGCAGTCCGCAGCTGGATTGCTGTGTGATTCTCCAGCGGTGAAGAAATGGCAGTCCGTGTCGGGGTCCGGGTGAATGTCGCAGGGTGTTCCGGGGACAGTAGGAGGTATTTCCCAGGGCATGATGCATAGGTCATAACCAGGCAGGGACAGGCCATATGGCGGTGATGGATGCTACTGCCTCCTTCCTCACACAGTAGTTCCCATCCCCTTCTCACTCCCCTGATACGGGTTCTGTGTCCGGTGTGTCCGGTGTGTGTGGCGGGGTTATGGCTGCATCGCTGTGTGCCACTGACCCATCAGACTGCGTAGGTGATGGGGCAGCATCACAGTGTGCCACGGACACATCAGGGGTCGGAGCTGTGTGTGTCGATGTTCCCGCTGCGGTCATCGGGGAACAGCTCAGTGGCAGCAATGGCAAGATGAAGTACTGCAGGGCATTGAAGTTCCCAGCTACTACTCGCTGGTGTCCAGCTGTGGCAGGACATACTTCCAGCCTGCATCTGCTCCATGGTCTCCATTGACCTCCGCATCTGTGCCAACTCTGTGCTGTCATGGCTGGTGCCTGTCTGACCTGACAGTTCTTGTATTCGATTCATGGCACCAGCGAGGTCAGCCCAGGTCTGTGGCGGAGCATGGTGCGTACAGGGGTGTCCAATAGGGACTGTACGTGGTCCCTGATGGGACTCAGACACCCACGTATGGCATCGAGTTTGGCTGCCACGAGCTTGAAGCCCACCCGCAGCTGATCAGCCAACTACACCTGGCAACCCAACACACGCCGTAGGAATTCAATGTATTGGTCTGGGGGGTCCTGGGAGACAGCCGTGGTGGTGTGTGTTTCCTGCTGTGTGGTCTGTGCAGGTGGTGGGGGTCACCTCGAGGCAGCTGGCCTGCCCTGCTCCTGGGGGTGGGGTGCAGAGGCTGTCCATTATCCGTTGGAGGGTGTCTTGACATATGTGCAGGTTGTCCGCTTCATCATCAATGATGGGAAGTGTGGTGTGCTCTGCAGGAGGTGTTGTTTGTCCCTCTGCAATGTAACGGGGAGATGCAGGTTAACAGAGTTTCACAGGTATGTTGATGATTTGCAGATGTTTACATTCAGACTGCATGCCAATGTACATTGTGACTGTTTTGGGGGAGCTGGCTATTTGATGGCAGTCAGTGTTTTTTTCGACTACATGACGGATGTGTGGTAGTACCCGTTCATTATCATCACACAGTGTCAGGCAATGCCAGATGTGAGTGGACAGTTACTACGCACGAGCGGAACCTGTTGTGAGCTCTGTCCTGTGGTGCTGGTGTTGCACTTTGTACCACATTGCCATCATTGCTCATGTTCTGTGATTGCTATGTGTGTGTGCTGCATTGTGGGGGAGTTGCCCCTGCAGCTCTGACTTCGTGTAGCCTTCTCCCTTTGAGGCAGGGTGCCTTTGAATTGTTTGCTTCTCGGGGCCTGATTTGCTTTTGACTTGGGTCATATGTGCTCTCGGACAGATTTTGTGGCCTGGTGCATTGTTCGTCTGCTGCGTGTATTGTACGGCATGGGTTGTGGGTGCACGTGGACATGTCGGAGTATGACCTGCTCCTTTACGGATGTGATCTGCACTGGGCTACCTCCATGTCGATTGGTGGGCCATGTATTTTTTTTGGGCTGCTGCCATGCTATCGGACAGGCAGTGTTGCTTGCATAGTCAGTGTGGGTCACAGAGCCGCTGCTTTGCTGGATTCAGCACATGTGCATGGGTCGGTTGTGATATTGGTGATAGGGGGGGCCCCTCTGTGCACATTGTGGATGGGGGCCTACTTGGCGTTTCTATGTGTGCTGCAGTGTGCCAAGGCAATCAGGGACATGTTCCACTGTCATTGTGGGTGTGCTGTGTGCTACACGTAATTGTGCCTGTGTGCCATTGTGCCCATCTCCCCCCGTCCCCCCAGTCCCTAGTCGTTACTCACCCTGTTGCTGTGGGGTCAGGTCGTATCGTGCTGTGTCCAGGCCCCCCAATCCTGCCACCGTCTCCTCACTGCTGACTGTGGCCACCATTTGCTCCAGCTCATCCAGCTCCTCCTGTGTCGCAGGACTCCCACCTCCAGTCGCCGTTGCTGCCTCCCTGTTGGCGGCGAGCTTATCTTTGGTCTGCCTTTTCAGATCATGCCAGCGCCTCTTGACCTCCTCCAGTGACCTCCTCAACACTCCGACTGCATTGACGTTGGAAAAGATGGCCTGCCATATTTCAGTTTGGTTTGCCAGTGCCGCAGTGGAGGTGCTGAACAGTTGTTGATGGTGTTCTATCACCTCCGTGACGATGATCCGGTCTTCCTGCGGATTGAACCCTGTCTTCCTCTTGTCCTTGCCCTTCCCCGAACGCGGGGTTCCTGGCTGTTCCTCAGTGGGGCTTGTGGTGTTCGGCTTGTCCTCTGCACTCGGTCCGGGTGCATCCATGTTGCTATGCAGTATGAATTGTTTTTTTTTTTTTTTTTTTTCTTTTATGGTGCTTTTTCCCGCCGGACGCGTGGGATTTGCAGGCCTGTGGCTGGTGTTCGCTGATTTCTGTACCGCGATTGGCATCATCGCATGTTTTTTTGCGTTCGCATTTCGCATTTTTTTGGTGTGGCGTTGATTTTCACGCTGACATTTGACGCGTTATCTGGTGCCTATCGCATGCTACCGCCTTGTTGTGAATTTCACGTTGACATGGGGTTATTTTCCCGAGATAGGCTGCAATATTGAAAGTTGCGTTACGTTACTCTTGCGGTAGTTATCACACGTTCTTGTGAATATACCCCACAGTTTTTTTAACATAATAAATTTTAAGAAATTCAACAAAAACACTATAATCCCCAAATATGTATATAAATTAATGTATCTAAAAATATTAAACTACCCACCTAGGTCCCAATAAAGAACAACTCTTTTTATATTAAAAATGCATATTTTATTAACCCAATTTTATATTAAATTATTTAAAAATATTTAATACATCAAATAAAATAATATAATTTCAAGGTAATACTGTCAAACAAATAATTTGATATTAGTAAAAATATTTTTAAAGTACAACACTACCCACTGAAACCCAACAAACTTATAACCCATAAATTATTATTAAAAAAATATTGAAAAGCACTAGCTTGACATATATTTAAAGATACAATTTACAAAAAATATAAAACTATACATTAAAACGATATTATATATCATGATATTTTAATGTAGAATAATTTTAAAAATACATATTATTGTCAAACCTAAAAAATGACATACATACTGCCGGTAATATGTATTGACAGTCACAATACTTTGGCCACAATATTGTGGTCACAACATATTTTAGAGCTGATATTCAGATACCATATCAGCTGTCTCCACATTATCTTGCTGCTTGTCTCTGCTAAGTTCACTGTCTTCTCCCTCCCTGCACAGTACATTATGGACATGTTCAGCACATCTGTTTTGGAATTGTCAATACTTCTCTGGAGAAGAACGGGACTCCGTGTGTTCACCTCACTGATTCGAGCCTATGTCCTAAAAGATGAAATCCAACACAAATGAAGATGCCAACTGCACAATGACTCTTCTCACCTGGAACAAAGTTTCATGCTCTTTGACCATTCCCCCTATCCTGTGCCCAGAGAATAGTACCAGAATGTTGTGCACTCAATATCAGCTGACAAAATATTAGGTCCTCAATATTATTTACAAAAATTCAACCCATTAGATCATATCGTTGGCCGCGTCATAGCATTTTCTTTTTAACTTTAAGCCATGCTGCACAGCAACCTTGCCAATGCTTGTTTATTATTTCCTGCTGATGCTGCACCATGCATCATATTATCTTTACTTAGGACCTGATTTATTACTCAGTGGACAGGTTACTCTGTCACAACTGTGATGGATATCCTGTCTGCCGAAATATAAATCCCATTACATTCTATGGGATTTATATTTCGGCGGATGGGATATCTGTCACGGTTGTGATGGAGTAACCCATCCTCCGATTTCTACATCAGGCCCTTAATTAGTGACAAGTTCTTTCTGTGGGTGGAAGCAAGTTTATTTTTCTTTCCATCATATAAAAAGTCAATATTAGAACTTTTTTATTTGGAGAATATAAATTGCTTTTAAATGATAGTATGTTTATAATGGTGGACAGTCAAAATATCGATTTTTAAATATCGAAGCACAGTTTTATCGAGTTTTAAATATCGTAGGGAAAAAATATCGAAGTCAAGAATATCTACAACCAGAATATCGAAGTTAAGGTAAGAAATATCGATGTTGCAAATATCGATGTTAGTAATATCGATAGTTAAATTATCGATGTTAATAATATCGATATTTATATGAGTGTTATGTATTTTAGTATGTATTTAATATGTATGTGTTCTATATTTTTTGTTACGTATTGTACTGTTTTTTTAAATATATGTATACATTTTTTAGAAATTAGTAATTTTTTTAAAAGTAAATATTGTGTTTTAGTACCGTAGCGGGTTGTGGGTTTATAGGGGAATAGGGTGGGAAGTAATTTAATTATAGTAAATAATAATTTTTAGGAATTATTAATTTATTTTAATTAAATTTTGTGTTTTATTTCTGTAGCGGGTTGTGGGTTTATAGGGGAATAGGGTGGGGGAAGTAATTTAATTTTAATTAAGTAATTATTAATTTTTAATTATTGTTATTAATAATTAATTTAGTGATAGTTAATTATTAATTGGTAATTAATTATTGTTAATTGAGAATTATTTTATTTGTATTAATTTATTATTGGACTGGGTTGGGTGTTTTTAGGGGTATAGGGTGGTAAGTAAATTATTTGTAATTAAGTAATTTATATAAGAAAAATTGAGTATTGATAATGAATTTTTTTGTTAATTAATTATTAATTGGTTATAATTTAGCATTATAATTAAAAAAATTTTTTTTATTGTTAATTAATTTATTGTTACTTAATTATTAATTGGTAATTAATTTTTAATAATTCATTAATTGATAATTAAATCAATTATGTTAATTTTTATGTGTAGCGGGTTGTGGGTTTATAGGGGAATAGGGTGGGAAGTAATTTGATTATAATTAATTAATTAATATTTTTTATTTATTGTTATTGATAATTAATTTATTGTTAATTAATTATTAATTGGTAATTAATTTTTATTAGTTGATTAATTTATAATTATATTAATTATAATTAATTTATTATTTTTTATTTATTGTTATTGTTAATTAATTTATTGTTAATTTATTATTAATTGGTAATTAATTTTTATTGATTGATAATTAAATTAATTGTATTCTTTTTTATGTGTAGTGGGTTGTGTGTTTATGGGGGAATAGGGTGGGGAGTAATTTAATGTTATTTAAGTAAATATTAATTTTATTTTATTGGTATTTATTATTAATTTTTTAGTTAATTAATTATTAATATGTTATTTATTTTACGACAAATATTTAATTAATAAGTATGTTAATTTAACCCCCTACGCTATCCAACACTTTCCCTACTGTTGCACTCACTGGAGTGGGAATAGTAATTTTTTCCCCTACGCTATCCAACACTTTCCCTACTGTTGCACTCACTGGAGTTGGAATAGTAATTTTTACCCTTACGCTATCCAACACTTTCCCTACTGTTGCACTCCCTGGAGTGGGAATAGTAATTTTAACCCCTACGCTATCCAACACTTTCCCTACTGTTGCACTCCCTGGAGTGGGAATAGTAATTTTTACCCCTACGCTATCCAACACTTTCCCTACTGTTGCACTCACAGGAGTGAGAATAGTAATTTTAACCCCTACGCTATCCAGCACTTTCCCTACTGTTGCACTCACTGGAGTGGGAATAGTAATTTTTACCCCTACGCTATCCAACACTTTCCCTACTGTTGCACTCCCTGGAGTGGGAATAGTAATTTTAACCCCTACGCTATCCAACACTTTCCTTACTGTTGCACTCACTGGAGTGGGAATAGTAATTGTTACCCCTACGCTATCCAACACTTTCCCTTTCTGTTGCACTCACTGGGGTGGGAATAGTAATTTTTACCCCTGCCCTAACCAACATTTTCCCTACTGTTGCACTGTTTGGAGTTGGAATAGTAATTTTATTACCTCCGCTATCTAATATCTTTTGTATTATTTTAGTTAATGTAGTATATAATTAATTTTTAAAAGATTAAAAATAATTTTAATTTTTTAAATTTGTTATATATAGTTATTTAGGGGCCCATTACGATACCCGGCGTAAATAAATCCGCCAGGCATGGAAGCGGCAAAAATCCGCCCGCACACACCGCCTGAACACCGACCACGCCATTACGATTTCACAAACCGAAAACCGCCATCGGCGGAAAAAGCACACAAAATACCGCCCGCCAACGTCCGAGTCGGAGTCAAACCGCCCGCCACGGACGGAAACACGCATGACAACACAAAACCGCCCGCCCTCACGGCCGACACACCGCACGTGAAATTACGATCGCACCGCCATGAGCGCGGAAAAACCACAAATATACCGCCCGCCAGCGCAAACAACGCCGATGAGAATCGACACGGCAGAAGCCATGGCGCCAACGTACCTGCACAGAAACCATCCGCACACAAAACCAATAGCACACAACATGGCCAACAAGTCCACACAGCAAGGCACGCACAAATACACAAGCACAGTACACATCCCGAAAACACCCCCCGGACAAACAAAAAATACAAAGGCCAGAACCCCAGACACAACACACCTGAAAACAACAGACCATGAGGACACACCCACATAGGTGAGTACAAAAGCAGCACTCCCACAGACCACAACCCCTTGCTACATTGCAAACCAGAGAGGAGAGGAGAGGACACAGTGACACAGCAAGGACAGCAGCACACCACAGAAACGCACACATCACAACCACCACCACCACCACCACCACCACCAAACACCACCACCACCACCACCACCACCACCAAACACCGGCACCACAAACCCCCTGCACATTACACAACACACACCGCACCAGCACCACAAACACCATGGCACCACAAAGAATGCCCAAGTTCACGCCCATGGAGCTGACGGTCATGGTCGACGAGATCATCAAGGTGTACCCACAAATCTATGGGAACATGGTCCAGCACACACCACTAGCCACCAGAAACAGAATGTGGAACCGGATCGTAGACCAGGTCAATGCAGTCGGGACCCTGCCCAGGAACAGAGTCGAAATTAACAAACGTTGGAATGACGTAAAGAGCCTGGTCAAGAAGAAGGAGGGCAAAAACAGAGAGCTGGCTGCCGTCACTGGCGGAGGGAATCCCGCGCTCTTTAAGACCTTCAAAGCGTGGGAGGAGAAGGTGCGAGTCGTAATACATCCGGAGATCCTCGCCGGATTAGCAGGGGAGTGGAGGCTGGTAAGTACAAACTAATGTATACCAGCACACCGCTATGTACTCACATGCGCAACTACCATGCCACAGCTCCCAGGGACAAACACCCCCATGTCCAGCACACAATACACAACACATCACACACACATGCAACAGACACTACCACACACAGCCCAAACCGAACAACTGTAAGATGCGTGGGGACATGTGTACACTAAGCCAGCCACGTAACCACCAACAGGTCCCCAAATATGCCAGAAGCGCCACAACGAGCACCCACCACACCCATGTGTCCGCCACAGCTGCACTAACCGACAAGTAACAGGTAAGTGGCAGGAACACAAAGTGCAGTGGGTGGGACGGTGGACAGCCCAAGTACAACACACACCAGGCCCCAGTCCCACAGCACAGCAAGGAGGAGCATCCCCACACCCCACAGCCACGTGTCAGCCACCGCAGTGCACAACGACAGCCGAAAGGCAGACATCACGGTCCACAGCAATCGGTGTCAGTGGGTGTCCAGCCACCCCCACGACCCACAACACCCCCCACCCCCACAGACCTGCAACATGGAGCACCCCCGCTAGAGCCATGTGGCATCCAGTACAGTGCACGCACGAACAACTTGCAGGTGGGAAACTGGACAGGGCTAGATTACTGGAGGCATGAGGACCATAACACGACCAACACATGGGACATGTCACGTAGCAGACGAACACGCAGCACCGCCCACCGTCACGAACAAGTGAACAATGTGCACACGGACATGAACAACAGACTCACACCCCACATGACCCATCACAGACATAGCAACACCCAAGGAGCCACGTCTGCATGCACAAGCCACACTGAATATAGTCCCACATGGCAGCCACTGTGCAACTCATCACACACAACCGAAACACCATTGAAGTCCTGTCCATGTAGCCCCTACTGCCTGCCAACCACACACCCCACAACTACGCCTATGTAAGACAAACAACACTAGACGCAACAGAGCGGAACAACATAAATGCACACGAACACCACTGAACCCATCAAACTCACAGACACACCATGCACATACAACATACCATCCATCCCATCCGTCAGCCCCAGTCTCATGAAAGGCATGTCATCCGCACAGCTGCCACACATACAGCAGTCACGCTAAGACACATGCCCATGACCAACCATGTGCCAGAAGTCAATTAAGCGCACGACACACTGTGAGCAACAACACACAACATGGGCCACACCCCCCGAGCACTGCAGTGATGCACATGGCACAGGGCAGCACGCACACCAAGGAGATGGGACAACTGCAATACGTTGGCTGGCACACAACTATCACTCACTCATAACGATGCGTCCAATGCCATGTCCAGTAATCACAACAGACAGCAAATATGCAGGCCATGTCAAGCATGCACACACCTCAAACCATGCACTGTCATGCTGCCACAACACATGTCACGTTCGGCACCCATGGCTCACAGCATGTACCCCAAAAGCATATCCCCTCCCAAATGCGAATCTGGGGCATGGCCCCCATGTTGCCATATGCGTTCCTAAGCGTTCCATTTGAACCCCAAAAGCATATCCCCTCCCAAATGCGAATCTGGGGCATGGCCCCCATGTTGCCATATGCGTTCCTAAGCGTTCCATTTGAACCCCAAAAGCATATCCCCTCCCAAATGCGAATCTGGGGCATGGCCCCCATGTTGCCATATGCGTTCCTAAGCGTTCCATTTGAACCCCAAAAGCAAAGTACAAACCAGACCCAGGATGGGCCAGGAGCCCGCATACACCAGAGTCACAATAAGTAGGGGCACAGCAACACACCCATCGGCATGGCCAATCCGTCCCATGCCACATGTGCACAGCACACAGTCCCATTGCCAAGCACACACAACTACAGATGCTACAGCCACACACACGCCTCCGGGAAACCCATGTACGAGATTGCACGAACTGTCAATGTCAGACGACAAATACATACTTCGCCAGGTGCAACACAATAACAAATCTCATTCTCTCCACAGGTGACGAACTGCTGGATGCTGGGGATGGAGCCAGCAGCCAGCACAGCCAGCCTACAAGCCCCCAACGAGGACACACGGATCTGGAGGATCTGTCCTCCTCTTCGGACACGGACCACCAAGCAGGCCCATCTGGTGTGGCAGGGCCCAGCCGCTCCCCAGGACCCCTCCTACCCACCAACCCATCATCCAGGGCTGCTGAACATTCCCAGCCCCCTGCTGCCACTGTCGTTGCGGCCACACCCACGGTCATTGTGGCCACTACCACTGCCGCAACCGCCACCATCGCCGCACCGACCACCACCGCCGCCACCACCGCCACGTCTTCGCTGGCGCCAGCCCCAGCGCAGGTGGTGGCCCGGACGACTGGATCCACCCTGGGAGCCACAGCAAGGACCGTGGTGAGCAATGTGGCTAGTGGGCAGGCCGGTGGCAGCAGGACTGGTAGGAGGAGCAGGGTCAGGGAAACGCCAGCCTCCCCTGGGAGCCATGCCCTGCCTCACATGGCCAGAGTCCTTGGGGCCTATGAAGAGGCCCAAGGACAATGGGTCCGGTCTGCTTCAGACACGCGTGAGGTGCTGGGGGTGCTGAGGTCCATGGACGCCCGTATGGGCCAAATCGTGGACCTCATGGGACAGCTGGTGGTGGCGGTGAGGTCACAGCCAGGGACAGCAGCTCCCCTCCGCCACCACCTGCCGGGGCGCAGGGTGGAGCAGCAGTGTCCAGTTCCCCTGCGTCCACAGCCAGTGATCACACCTCAACCACCAGCATGTCGCAAGCAGGCACCCCCTCGCAAACGTGGAAGGGGCCGTCCGAAGTGGAAACAGATCTCCCGGGAGGACTTCGCACGCTCCAAACGCAAGTGAGGCAGCCAGCCAGCCTTCCACCAGCCTTCCTTGACCAGCCACTGCATTGACTTGGACTACGATCCCACTCCACACAGCCATCTGGATGGCATGTGTGTGTTGGACTATGGACATAGAACCAGTGGGTACACCCTGATCATCACGCAGCCATGACCGACAGCTCATTGTCACTGCACGCACCACTTTTGTCATCACCTTACACACAATCACATGTCACAGTTTGGAATAAATGCACCTTTTTCACTAACTGCTGTTTGTTCCCTGTGTCTTATTTGTACGGAATACAACGGCCACCTTGGGCGGAAAGGCACCTGATGCGTGGCATGGCAATTGAATCCGGAGGGCCTGTAGGGACCTAGGGGTGGGAGACAGAACAGGAGCACATTCAATGAGTGTGTCACACACCCATCACACAGTACATGTCAACAACTACAAGCAATGTACACACATCGCACAGAGCAATAGGGCACAATGCCACAGCCACCAACAGTGGCATACTACCCTGGCCATGGAGCGTTGACACACAGCACGCAGTGAACAAACGGCCACCCTGACACAGCACACACACACCTGCACAGATACAGCCACATCAGCCGTCGTACATGGACACTCACCGTCAAGTGAAGTAGCGGGCGATGAGCTGCTGCCGCACATTACCAGCTTCCTCCTCTCCGCTGTCCTCCTCACTCGAGCTGTCCTGGTCTGCGGGCTGGGGCCCTGGTTGATCTCCGTCATCCACGATGAGGGGGATCTGCTTCCGAATGGCCAGATTGTGCAGCATGCAGCACGCCACCACTATCCGGCACACCTTCTGTGGGGAGTACGCCAGCGCACCCCCGGTGCGGTCCAGGCACCTGAACCTGGACTTGAGGAGGCCAAAGGTACGCTCGACCACACGTCTGGTCCTCCCATGTGCCTCATTGTAGCGATCGTCTGCTGGGGTGCGAGGATTCCTCAATGGACTGAGCAGCCATGCCCCATTCGGATACGCAGAGTCACCTGGGTGTGAGGGACACAGAGAACCGTTGCTAATCCAACTGGACAGGGGACAGCATCGCACAGCCAGCACGCTACACCACTCCACATACTCACCGACAATACAGGCACGATCCTGTTGCATATTGGACATCAGTCGTGGCAAGATGCTGTTGCGCATTATGTGTGCGTCATGGGCCGAGCCTGGGAACTTTGCACACACGTGGGTGATCACCATGTCCGCAAGGCACACCACTTGCACATTCAGGGAGTGCGTGTGCTTCCTGTTGCGGTACAGGTGCTCAGTGGCCTGTGGTGGAACAAGGCCGACATGTGTGCAGTCAATGGCTCCAACGACGTGTGGGATTCTGCCAAGGGCATAGAATGCACCCTTCACTGCCGCCAATTCACGAGCCCTGGTGAAGCGGATGTACCTGTTCCGGTACAGCATCATGGCTGCCAGTACATCCCTCAGCACCTTGCTGAACATGGGCTGGGACATCCCTCCTCCAATGCCCACTGTGTGCTGGAATGACCCAGTGGCGAAGAAATGCATGGCGGCCATCACCTTAGCCGTGGGGGTGACAGCAGTCGGATACACCCTGCGGGGACGGAGATGGGGTTCTAACATGGCACACAGTCGATGCAGGGTTGGCCTGTCCAGCCGAAACTTCCTAATAACCTCTGTATCGTCCATGTCCACCAGCAATTGGTATGGGCGGTCAATGTTCGGTCTCCGCCTAGGGACAATGGCAGAGGACACATGTCAATGCAACACGACACATAGCAATTTCGCATACACATCACTGACATGACTGAGCAAGCACATGAGCCACAGCCCAGCTGTCAAGCTGGGACGGCACGGCCACAATACACTTACACAGGTCTCCCAACAATGGCAATGGCTAGTGATACAAACCACTGCCATGTGCATGCACATGGGGATCTAGGCCCCAATGACTTGCGGGCGTGCTGATGGGGACTGACTGCATATCCGTCAAGCGGCAACGCCACGGCAACATGAATGTCTGCTGAGCATGGAACTGCTTCCGCGGCTGGATGAGTATGGCACACGACGACAACGATGTGGGCACAGGCTGAGCGGCCAAAACAAGTGGGACCTGTGGCACGAGGGGATATGAGACAGTAGTAGGTGTCAGCACTGCACCCTATGTACAGCACTGTACGGATCACACCTCCCGAAACATTGACAGGTGTCCACATTGACAGCCCCATGCCAAGACGGCTGTGTGCTTGCAGTCACACGTCACAGGTGAGAGGTTACATTGCACGTGCCAGGTGGCAGACGTACATAGTGGGAGCTGGCATGTGTGTGCATGTGTCTCCTGTTCAGGTTCCACCAGATGGGCGCTGACTCTGTACTGACCATTGGACACAGCATGTTCCGTGGTAGGCTTGTGTGTGTGGGATGGTGGCACTGGATGTGCCTCCGTTGGGTGGGGGGCCATGCACAGGGCGGGTACGTCGATGATTGCGCATTGTTGGTCACGGTGGGTGCACCAACTAAGATGTGTTGCCCTGTGTTCAATTCCTATGTCCGCATGATGATGGACTGTAGATGTGGGCAGACTACACATTGGTCGATGTGCTGTCTATATGCATGTGCCTTCACACCAGGCACAGCTGCCCCTGCACATGTGACCCCTGCTGGACTCGCTGCTGGGTCTGTGGAGCTGATGCACCTTCTGCGCGTGGGGCGGACAGCTCTCCTCACTTCCCTCATTGCGCATGTCATGACTTTGCCGCAGGTGACATGGATCATGGAGGGCCCACATGTACGCGTGGGTAGGCTACACATGATTGTACACTGGTCGCCACCCCCAGTCAGTGTTTCGAATGGGAAGGTTGTCGTGCTGGTGGTATGTTCGATGTGGCGGATGGGCGGGCCTAGGTGCGGGCTTACATTCCGGACATGGGGGCAGTTGGATTGGCGACTAGTTGCAGTACACACGGGACACGTCTCTTCCTTTCCACATCTGGGTCATCCCTTGTACTGACTGACAGTGATACAGTCATCTTCGCCCCAGCCCTCATGTCCTCCCCTCGCTCCCCCAATATGCATGCTCACCTGCGAGGCTAGCGCTTGCACAGGCAGCCCCAAGCTCGCACCAGAGAGGGCAAGGAGTGTATGTGTGGGTCCAGTTGCACGAGTGGGCTGTCTCAGGGTATGATGTGTTGCGGGACGCCGTCCACCTGCGTGGTGCCCCAAATGGAGACCCGGCCTGCATGGACTATGCATCACAGTCTTCGCCTTCCGGATCCGCCACCTGCGACACCCACTGGCTGTGGCTGCCCTTGCGGCCAGGCCACGTCCGTCTGTGACTGATGGCCCACACATTCACTCTTTGGCCTCTCTGGGGAGGGCTCGGGGTGGTGGCGCACGCGCTTGCACTTAGTCGCAATGGCATGTGGC
Organism: Calotriton arnoldi; assembly: GCA_963921515.1. Classification (NCBI taxonomy): domain Eukaryota; kingdom Metazoa; phylum Chordata; class Amphibia; order Caudata; family Salamandridae; genus Calotriton; species Calotriton arnoldi. The sequence continues at coordinate 407,789 of CAWUFW010008308.1, forward strand.
GTGGTTGGTATGATGGGCAATGGATGGGATGGTGCGAGCCACCTCCCGTGACGTCAGTGCTGCTCGTGCTGTGGTGCGTCCCCCCTACACTTCCATGTGACTTGTGCCATGCTAGACGTTGAGGTTCTATTGCCTGCGTGATATGACCAGGAGGAGCGCGAGGAGACCTCTCACACACCATGCTCCACTGCCATCCCGTGCCCTGTATCGCCTGTGCGGATTGACTATGTTGGGGTTACACCTGGTCGACTGGGGCTGTGTGTGCCTTGTCAAGGGGCATGGCAGGCGCACAACAGGATCCAGCTTGTCCACAGAGGGAGGGCTGAGGTGCGCCTGGTACCGCTTTGTACGTGTGCCCGGCTGCTGTGCACACACGTGTTCACTCCCCCGACAGGTGTCCTCTCACAATGCCCAGGGAAGCGGTGGTGTACTGTTCATGACCCCTCCCAACACGGCGTGCTCCAACTTGGCATGTGCGCATCTACCCGTCACACCCACCCACCTGAGCCCTGCGTCCATACGACTTCACACGACACATGTGTGTCTTCCACAGTTGTGCTACTCATTTGCGTTGACATCCAATACCAGTGGACTACATGGTCATGTCACGACTGCCGTGTACTTCACATACTCTCATCCTCTCTCATTCGTACTTGTGAAATGAGTCAGCGGAGACAGTTTTGGTTTCAAACATTATATTGAGTCTTCTGTCCTCTGTGATGCAGTATAGTGGACACTACTGGCAGCGGAATACATGTTGAGGATATACTGAGCATGATTGCAAATGGGATAGGGTGTGGGGTTACATGTGATTGGCTGTTGCATGTGGGATGTGGGCTTCAGAGTGACATCTGCTTGGCCAAGGCTGTGCTAATGTACATTTACGTATTGCTGCGGAGCTGCGGACTTTGACACAGACGGTATACATGTAGCCTACCAGACCGCTTGGCATCATGGGCACAGTCCATCTCAGTTCCATGTGACAGGTTTGCTGCGGTTGTTCCTCATGCACGCGTGCATGTGAGATGACATCAGGGCATGTGCTTGCGTGCATGCAGCGGCGTGCCACTTGTTGTTGCACTGTGGTGGTTACTGGACATGTCACAGTCACTGGGGTCGTGTTGTTGTTGTATGCACTTGTCGTCCATGCAAAGGTCCTGGTATGGGATTCCCGGGGCGGGGGTGGGAGGGGTGCAGCACCCACAGACTCCAGGCGACCTATTCATGTCCACTGAGCGGTGTGTGTGTCCATGTGCGCTGGATCCATGTCGTGTCCTGGTTGTTCGTGCAGTTCCGTCCATGTGGGTGCGATACACAGAGCCCATGCCACTGCCTCCCACGATGCATGCGGTGTTCCTGGATGTGATGGGGAACAGTGTGCATGTCCCGGTCATATCCGATGTCATGGCGATGTCGTTGATGGTGTGGTTACAGTTGCCGGTCGTTTGGTATGGCTGTTGTGGTGGTGACTGGCCAGTCCGTGCGGAAGCTAAGCATGGGTGCGGGGTTGGACATCATAGGTCACTCGGGAACCTGCGTTGTGGTCCGACGTATTTACAGGTTGTCAGGTATGCGATGCCGTCCCAGCAGGGCTTCCATGTCATTGGTGGTGTACATGTTTGCCAGCCAATGTAGCAGATGGTGGCTGTCAAGGTGTTGTTCGTAAGTTGTCCCTTGGAGGACCATGATGGGGCATGCTGGGTGACATTCGATGTAGCTGTTCTCGATGATCCGTCGTGTGGAGGCACAGTGGTCCCATTTCAGTGCGGGTGCGATGTTGGCCACATACGCCATGCCCCCATAGGCAGAGCAGGCCCTGTCGTGTGCGTCCAGAGGGAGGAGTAGTGGTAGCAGGTCCGCCTTCAGACATGCCGGGTTGGAGAGGCATATCTCGACGGGATGCTGGTAGGGACACCTCCGACAGTAGAAGACGGGCATGACGCAGCTGAACAATGTGATGCGGTAAGTCAGTCGGTAACTTACGTTCAGCAGGGACAGGAGATCGCATCCCAATGTATGGAACAGGTTGGTTTTGTACAGCTTGAGCTGTTCGGCGTAGTTGGGTAGGTGTGTTGCGGTTGCCATTTCGCAGCGGTTCGTTGAGGTGGCGTGCTCCGGCTGTGTGTGCAGTCTGCAATGTGCACGCTCCGGGGTTGCTGTGAGCTCTGTGTAGTCGTAGGGAGACAGGACTTGTGTTCTGTTGGCTTGTTTGGAGGACACGGGCCCTCTTCCCACATGCTTCTCAGACAGTTCAAGGTCAGTGATGTGTGACTCCTTCCAATTAACTTGCATGTGGCCGACATGGGGAGTGTTTTCTTCTTTCTTCCCCGTCCGTTGTGTGCTTCTGTGATATGCGCTATCTGCCCTGTGGTCGGTCTCCTCGGCATGCCTGTGTTGGTCTATTCTTGGACAATGGCTGTATTCACCGGCTTCTGTCGTAGGGCTGTGGTTTCGGAGTTGGAATGGAAGGTCATTCAGTGCTGTCTGCTCTCCCTTGTGTGGGCGGCAGGCTGCCTTTCCGCTCTGCGTTGGGCCTTGTGTGTGAATGTTATTCTTGGGCCACCTGTTGTCGGTCCCCGGGCTCTTTGGTGTTCCGTTTTATATGTCTTGTTCATATGTGCAGGGTGGTATGGGTGTTTCTGTGTGGTACTGGCGTTCCTCTTCCCGAAGGGGCCCTGCTTCTCCTAGTTGGTGTTGCCGCCGCTGTGTGCTACGCCATGTTTGTTACACTGGGGTGTGTCCTGCTGTTGCGTGTCTTCACTGACATGTGTGCGTCGGTTGTGTGGCGTTGGGTGTTGTCCGTGAATTGGGCGTTGGGGACATGTCTGTGGCCGGCCTGTCACGTGTCATGTGCGTTCGGGGTGGGGCTGATGTGTGTGCTGCTTGGTTGTGTCCCTGTGTCTGTGTGCGACGCATGCATGGCGCTGCGGTTGGCCTCTGCGTTGTGCGCATGTGTGGCGGCGTCATCGGCGCTTTGGGGCCGTGACGGGGTGGTTGGTTCCTAGTCCCAGGTGGTGTGTACACATGTGTTCTGCGATGTTACGATTTGGCCTGTGTGTCATATGTGGATGCGATGGTGGATGTGTAGTGTACACGCGCTGGTGGGGGGTTGTCCGCTTTTTCCGCCCTTGCACTGTGTGCGCTGTTTGCGTGCACTTGTTGTGTGTGTGCCTACTTGCGTCTCCGCGGTACGTTGCGTCCTTGGTGGTGCATCAGCAGAAGCATGGGGAGTGCCTGCAGTGCTGGATTCATGCTCGGGAGCCGCTTCTTCGTTGTCCGTGCTCGGCATCCGTGTTACCGCTTCGGTTTGTCGTACGGTATCTCTTGGCCGTGGGAGCCGTTTGTTTGCGGCATCGTAATTTATGCGCCGGGCGGGACGTGTTTCGTCGGACGGTGTGTGTCAGTTGAGCTGCGCCGCTACATGTACGGGCGCACTTTGATGGCGGACGGTGTTGCTGGCTTGCCGGCGGTGTTTGGCCTACTTTTCGCATCGTAATTGGACGGGCGTGTGGACTGCTGCGTGCCGGCGGTAACTGGTGGTTTTTGCATCCGCCAGCACGGCGGTGGTGCTTCCGCCCGCCATCGTAATGTGCCCCTTAAGTTTTTATTTATATTATTGTTTTATGTGTATAGATGTATTTATAATATTATATGATATTTAAAAAAATATTAGTAAGTATATATATTATATATTATATGTATATGTTTAATTTATTTTTACATTACATATATATTACTTATAATTTTTAAACATTTTACAATATTTTTAACTATGTTTATTTTAATTATATGTATTCTTTACTTTATTTTACATTATTTTTTTAACTTAAATAAAAACGATATTTTTAACAACTATATTTTTGACATCAATATTTTTTCTTCGATATTTTTGTACTTACCATAATGTAGATAGGATGTCAATATTATTGACTTCGATATTTTTGCGTCGATATTTCTGTAGGTCGATATTCTGACCTTCGATATTTTGTCAGTGATTCGTTTATAATGATTCTAACATTGCATTCAAGTGTTATTTGTGACTGTAAAATGCTGAAGCAACACTTACAAAAATATCCTCATTTTAATTTAACCCATCTTTTCTTCAGAATCAGAAGCTCACTGTTGTCCCCTTTTCAGTTTCTAGAATTAGTCCACCTATGTTTGGGGCAATATCTTATAAGTTTTGCACAGCTACCAAATAACTAGTGTGACTCTGTTTCCTTCATTTGCTGCTTCAGGAATGAGTAATGGAGCAAATGGATTTGTGTTAGGGCTATGATGCAGAGATTGCTGGCCGAGTCATAGAGCTTTTTTTTCTAACAAGAGGGGCGGAGTAAGCATGAAGGAGGGGCAGAGCACACAACATAACGCCGGAGGGACCGGATAAGTAACATAACATGAAAGGGGGATGGGCAAGCAACACAATGTGGAAGGTAGGTGGGGCAAGCAACTCAATATGGGAGGACGGGACAAACAACACAATGGGGCCGATTCCGATGTCGGACGGACTCAGGGCCGTCCGACATCGTCCAGGAGCCGGAACCAACCGACCTGCTGTCGTCGGTTACGGCCCTGCAAGTACGATGCGACCGAACCCTGTTCGGTCGCACTCGTATACTTCACAATGGGAGCATGCATTCCGAGTGGAATGCATGCTTGCATTGTGAAAAGCAGGGGTGCAGTTCATCCCTGCACCCTGTGGCCGGCACCCCAAGGTGCCTGCCACCGGGTGCAGGGATCAACAGAGGGGCACCATAGGTGCCCCCAGGCCGCCATTCGGCGGCCTCGCACCCATAGGGGCCCTACTGGGGGCCCCCAAAGACAGTTACCGACTGCCTTTTCGTGCCGGAAAGACCGGCACGAAAAGGCAGTGAAATACTGCCATCGTACTCCTCGGTCGTGAAGAGGCGGCCGGGGAGTACTGAAGGATTTCCGGACGGCGGTCGGGCTCTCCGAGCCCGTCGTAAGCCATCCGGAAATCCGAGTCGGATTCTTTCCGACCGAGCCCATCGGAATGGCTCGGTCGGAAAGGAATCCGGCCGGCACGTTCCGATTCGGTCGGAAGGGCTCCGACCATCGTTCGGTGCCCTTCCGGCCGAAATCGGAATCGGCCCCAATGTTGGAGGGGGATAGGGCACGAAACACAATATGGAAATGGGGCAGGGGATAGCGCAATGAACATAACCTGGGAGAAGGCTAGGGAACAGAGAAAACAACACAATCCAGGTGGACTTGGCAGGCAACCCAGCATGGTAAGAAGGCGTGGCCAACGATGACAGAGGGAGGAGGGAGAGAGGGGTCAAAGAACACGAGGAATAGTAGGAGGAGGGCCGAGGGGGCGAGGAACACGATGGACAGCAGGAGAAGAGCAGGAGTGGGCAAGCAACATGGCAGAAAGCAGGAGGAAGGTGGGAGGAGGCATGCACGAAAAACATACACCAGTAAACTAAAGTACACTATGTAATTAGGAATTAAATTCATGGAAAGATAAACGTTTATTGAAGGGAATATTTAACTAATAACAGTATCTTATTGCAAGAGACATGAAGCATAATTTTGAAAACATTATTCATTTTTGTGAAGGATTCAAAATACTCAAAGCAATTCTCAGTTTACCACCTTAGTGGGAACATTGCAAAAATTGTTTGTTTGTACTGATAAGACAAATTTGAGTCCAACATTTTTCCTAACTTAATCTTCTGTAGAAACACATTTGCACCTTTTAATTAATATACAATTAAGATTTGTTTGCAATGATTAGAAAAATTTGAACCCAACATTTTCATAACTTTATCAGTTGCAGAAAAAAATTGCACAATGTAATATACCATGAAGAATACAGCTAAAAAATAATATATACCAGAAGAGTATGAAATCATGATTTTGAGGGAAAATTGCATTTGTTTGTAAAATGACCTTTGTCACATGACTAGGCATTTTGATTATCAAGGGGCCCATTACGATGGCGGGCGGAAGCACAACCGCCGTGCTGGCGGATGCAAAAACCACCAGTTACCGCCGGCACGCAGCAGTCCACACGCCCGCCCAATTACGATGCGAAAAGTAGGCCAAACACCGCCGGCAAGCCAGCAACACCGTCCGCCATCAAAGTGCGCCCGTACACGTAGCGGCGCAGCACAACTGACACACACCGTCCGACGAAACACGTACCGCCCGGCGCATAAATTACGATGCCGCAAACAAACGGCTCCCACGGCCAAGAGATACCGTACGACAAACCGAAGCGGTAACACGGACGCCGAGCACGGACAACGAAGAAGCGGCTCCCCCGAGCATGAATCCAGCACTGCAGGCCCTCCCCATGCTCCTGCTGATGCACCACCAAGGACGCAACGTACCGCGGAGACGCAGGTAGGCACACACACAACAAGTGCACGCAAACAGCGCACACAGTGCAAGGGCGGAAAAAGCGGACAACCCCCCACCAGCGCGTGTACACTACACATCCACCATTGCATCCACATATGACACACAGGCCAAATCGTAACATCGCGTAACACATGTGTACACACCACCTGGGACTAGGAACCAACAACCCCGTCACGGCCCCAAAGCGGCGATGACGCCGCCACACATGCGCACAACGCAGAGGCCAACCGCAGTGCCATGCATGCGTCGCACACAGACACAGGGACACAACCAAGCAGCACACACATCAGCCCCACCCCGAACGCACATGACACATGACAGGCCTGCCACAGACATGTCCCCAACGCCCAATTCACGGACAACACCCAACGCCACACAACCGACGCACACATGTCAGTGAAGACACGCAACTGCAGGACACACCCCAGTGTAACAAACATGGCGTAGCACACAGCGGCGGCAACACCAACTAGGAGAAGCAGGGCTCCTTCGGGAAGAGGAACGCCAGTACCACACTGAAACACCCATACCACCCTGCACATATGAACAAGACATATAAAACGGAACACCAAAGAGCCCGGGGACCGACAACAGGTGGCCCAAGAATAACATTCACACACAAGGCCCAACGCAGAGCGGAAAGGCAGCCTGCCGCCCACACAAGGGAGAGCAGACAGCACTGAATGACCTTCCATTCCAACTCCGAAACCACAGCCCTACGACAGAAGCCGGTGAATACAGCCATTGTCCAAGAATAGACCAACACAGGCATGCCGAGGAGACCGACCACAGGGCAGATAGCGCATATCACAGAAGCACACAACGGACGGGGAAGAAAGAAGAAAACACTCCCCCATGTCGGCCACATGCAAGTTAATTGGAAGGAGTCACACATCACTGACCTTGAACTGTCTGAGAAGCATGTGGGAAGAGGGCCCGTGTCCTCCAAACAAGCCAACAGAACACAAGTCCTGTCTCCCTACGACTACACAGAGCTCACAGCAACCTCGGAGCGTGCACATTGCAGACTGCACACACAGCCGGAGCACGCCACCACAACGCACCGCTGCGAAATGGCAACCGCAACACACCTACCCAACTACGCCGAACAGCTCAAGCTGTACAAAACCAACCTGTTTCATACATTGGGATGCGATCTCCTGTCCCTGCTGAACGTAAGTTACTGACTGACTTACCGCATCACATTGTTCAGCTGCGTCATGCCCGTCTTCTACTGTCGGAGGTGTCCCTACCAGCATCCCGTGGAGATATGCCTCTCCAACCCGGCATGTCTGAAGGCGGACCTGCTACCACTACTCCTCCCTCTGGACGCACACGACAGGGCCTGCTCTGCCTATGGGGGCATGGCGTATGTGGCCAACATCGCACCCGCACTGAAATGGGACCACTGTGCCTCCACACGACGGATCATCGAGAACAGCTACATCGAATGTCACCCAGCATGCCCCATCATGGTCCTCCAAGGGACAACTTACGAACAACACCTTGACAGCCACCATCCGCTACATTGGCTGGCAAACATGTACACCACCAATGACATGGAAGCCCTGCTGGATGGCATCGCATACCTGACAACCTGTAAATTCGTCGGACCACAACGCAGGTTCCCCGATTGACCTATGATGTCCAACCCCGCACCCATGCTTAGCTTCCGCACGGACTGGCCAGTCACCACCACAACAGCCATACCAAACGACCGGCAACTGTAACCACACCATCAACGACATTGCCATGACATCGGATATGACCGGGACATGCACACTGTTCCCCATCACATCCAGGAACACCGCAGGCATCATGGGAGGCAGTGGCATGGGCTCTGTGTATCGCACCCACATGGACGGAACTGCACGAACAACCAGGACACGACATGGATCCAGCGCCCATGGACACACACACCGCTCAGTGGACATGAATAGGTCGCCTGGAGTCTGTGGGTGCTGCACCCTCCCACCCCCGCCCCGGGAATCCCATACCAGGACATTTGCATGGACGACAAGTGCATACAACAACAACACGACCCCAGTGACTGTGACATGTCCATTAACCACCACAGTGCAACAACAAGTGGCACGCCGCTGCATGCACGCAAGCACATGCCCTGATGTCATCTCACATGCACGCGTGCATGAGGAACAACCGCAGCAAACCTGTCACATGGAACTGAGATGGACTGTGCCCATGATGCCAAGCGGTCTGGTAGGCTACATGTATACCGTCTGTGTTAAAGTCCGCAGCTCCGCAGCTATACGTAAATGTATATTAGCACAGCCTTGGCCAAGCAGATGTCACTCTGAAGCCCACATCCCACATGCAACAGCCAATCACATGTAACCCCACACCCTATCCCATTTGCAATCATGCTCAGTATATCCTCAACATGTATTCCGCTGCCAGTAGTGTCCACTATACTGCATCACAGAGGACAGAAGACTCAATATAATGTTTGAAACCAAAACTGTCTCCGCTGACTCATTTCACAAGTACGAATGAGAGAGGATGAGAGTATGTGAAGTACACGGCAGTCGTGACATGACCATGTAGTCCACTGGTATTGGATGTCAACGCAAATGAGTAGCACTACTGTGGAAGACACACATGTGTCGTGTGAAGTCGTATGGACGCAGTGCTCAGGTGGGTGGGTGTGACGGGTAGATGCGCACATGCCAAGTTGGAGCACGCCGTGTTGGGAGGGGTCATGAACAGTACACCACCGCTTCCCTGGGCATTGTGAGAGGACACCTGTCGGGGGGAGTGAACACGTGTGTGCACAGCAGCCGGGCACACGTACAAAGCGGTACCAGGCGCACCTCAGCCCACCCTCTGTGGACAAGCTGGATCCTGTTGTGCGCCCGCCATGCCCCTTGACAAGGCACACACAGCCCCAGTCGACCAGGTGTAACCCCAACATAGTCAATCCGCACAGGCGATACAGGGCACGGGATGGCAGTGGAGCATGGTGTGTGAGAGGTCTCCTCGCGCTCCTCCTGGTCATATCACGCAGGCAATAGAACCTCAACGTCTAGCATGGCACAAGTCAAATGGAAGTGTAGGGGACGCACCACAGCACGAGCAGCACTGACGTCACGGGAGGTGGCTCGCACCATCCCATCCATTGCCCATCATACCAACCACGCCACATGCCATTGCGACTAAGTGCAAGCGCGTGCGCCACCACCCCGAGCCCTCCCCAGAGAGGCCAAAGAGTGAATGTGTGGGCCATCAGCCACAGACGGACGCGGCCTGGCCGCAAGGGCAGCCACAGCCACTGGGTGTCGCAGGTGGCGGATCCGGAAGGCGAAGACTGTGATGCATAGTCCATGCAGGCCGGGTCTCCATTTGGGGCACCACGCAGTTGGACGGCGTCCCGCCACACATCATACCCTGAGACAGCCCACTCGTGCAACTGGACCCACACATACACTCCTTGCCCTCTCTGGTGCGAGCTTGGGGCTGCCTGTGCAGGCGCTAGCCTCGCAGGTGAGCATGCATATTGGGGGAGCGAGGGAGGACATGAGGGCTGGGGCGAAGATGACTGTATCACTGTCAGTAAGTACAAGGGATGACCCAGATGTGGAAAGGAAGAGACGTGTCCCGTGTGTACTGCAACTAGTCGCCAATCCAACTACCCCCCCATGTCCGGAATGTAAGCCCGCACCTAGGCCCGCCCATCCGCCACATCGAACATACCACCAGCACGACAACCTTCCCATTCGAAACACTGACTGGGGGTGGCGACCAGTGTACAATCATGTGTAGCCTACCCACGCATACATGTGGGCCCTCCATGATCCATGTCACCTGCGGCAAAGTCATGACATGCGCAATGAGGGAAGTGAGGAGAGCTGTCCGCCCCACGCGCAGAAGGTGCATCAGCTCCACAGACCCAGCAGCGAGTCCAGCAGGGGTCACATGTGCAGGGGCAGCTGTGCCTGGTGTGAAGGCACATGCATATAGACAGCACATCGACCAATGTGTAGTCTGCCCACATCTACAGTCCATCATCATGCGGACATAGGAATTGAACACAGGGCAACACATCTTCAGTTGGTGCACCCACCGTGACCAACAATGCGCAATCATCGACGTACCCGCCCTGTGCATGGCCCCCCACCCAACGGAGGCACATCCAGTGCCACCATCCCACACACACAAGCCTTCCACGGAACATGCTGTGTCCAATGGTCAGTACAGAGTCAGCGCCCATCTGGTGGATCCTGAACAGGAGACACATGCACACACATGCCAGCTCCCACTATGTACGTCTGCCACCTGGCACGTGCAATGTAACCTCTCACCTGTGACGTGTGACTGCAAGCACACAGCCGTCTTGGCATGGGGCTGTCAATGTGGACACCTGTCAATGTTTCGGGAGGTGTGATCCGTACAGTGCTGTACATAGGGTGCAGTGCTGACACCTACTACTGTCTCATATCCCCTCGTGCCACAGGTCCCACTTGTTTTGGCCGCTCAGCCTGTGCCCACATCATCGTCGTCGTGTGCCATACTCATCCAGCCGCGGAAGCAGTTCCATGCTCAGCAGACATTCATGTTGCCGTGGCGTTGCCGCTTGACGGATATGCAGTCAGTCCCCATCAGCACGCCCCGCAAGTCATTGGGGCCTAGATCCCCATGTGCATGCACATGGCAGTGGTTTGTATCACTAGCCATTGCCATTGTTGGGAGACCTGTGTAAGTGTATTGTGGCCGTGCCGCCCCAGCTTGACAGCTGGGCTGTGGCTCATGTGCTTGCTCAGTCATGTCAGTGATGTGTATGCGAAATTGCTATGTGTCGTGTTGCTTTGACATGTGTCCTCTGCCATTGTCCCTAGGCGGAGACCGAACATTGACCGCCCATACCAATTGCTGGCGGACATGGACGATACAGAGGTTATTAGGAAGTTTCGGCTGGACAGGCCAACCCTGCATCGACTGTGTGCCATGTTAGAACCCCATCTCCGTCCCCGCAGGGTGTATCCGACTGCTGTCACCCCCACGGCTAAGGTGATGGCCGCCATGCATTTCTTCGCCACTGGGTCATTCCAGCACACAGTGGGCATTGGAGGAGGGATGTCCCAGCCCATGTTCAGCAAGGTGCTGAGGGATGTACTGGCAGCCATGATGCTGTACCGAAACAGGTACATCCGCTTCCCCAGGGCTCGTGAATTGGCGGCAGTGAAGGGTGCATTCTATGCCCTTGGCAGAATCCCACACGTCGTTGGAGCCATTGACTGCACACATGTCGGCCTTGTTCCACCACAGGCCACTGAGCACCTGTACCGCAACAGGAAGCACACGCACTCCCTGAATGTGCAAGTGGTGTGCCTTGCGGACATGGTGATCACCCACGTGTGTGCAAAGTTCCCAGGCTCGGCCCATGACGCACACATAATGCGCAACAGCATCTTGCCACGACTGATGTCCAATATGCAACAGGATCGTGCCTGTATTGTCGGTGAGTATGTGGAGTGGTGTAGCGTGCTGGTTGTGCGATGCTGTCCCCTGTCCAGTTGGAATTGCAACGGTTCTCTGTGTCCCTCACACCCAGGTGACTCTGCGTACCCGAATGGGGCATGGCTGCTCAGTCCATTGAGGAATCCTCGCACCCCAGCAGACGATCGCTACAATGAGGCACATGGGAGGACCAGACGTGTGGTCGAGCGTACCTTTGGCCTCCTCAAGTCCAGGTTCAGGTGCCTGGACCGCACCGGGGTGCGCTGGCGTACTCCCCACAGAAGGTGTGCCGGATTGTGGTGGCGTGCTGCATGCTGCACAATCTGGCCATTCGGAAGCAGATCCCCCTCATCGTGGATGACGGAGATCAACCAGGGCCCCAGCCCGCAGACCAGGACAGCTCGAGTGAGGAGGACAGCGGAGAGGAGGAAGCTGGTAATGTGCGGCAGCAGCTCATCGCCCGCTACTTCACTTGACGGTGAGTGTCCATGTACGACGGCTGATGTGGCTGTATCTGTGCAGGTGTGTGTGTGCTGTGTCAGGGTGGCCGTTTGTTCACTGCGTGCTGTGTGTCAACGCTCCATGGCCAGGGTAGTATGCCACTGTTGGTGGCTGTGGCATTGTGCCCTATTGCTCTGTGCGATGTGTGTACATTGCTTGTAGTTGTTGACATGTACTGTGTGATGGGTGTGTGACACACTCATTGAATGTGCTCCTGTTCTGTCTCCCACCCCTAGGTCCCTACAGGCCCTCCGGATTCAATTGCCATGCCACGCATCAGGTGCCTTTCCGCCCAAGGTGGCCGTTGTATTCCGTACAAATAAAACACAGGGCACAAACAGCAGTTAGTGTAAAAGGTGCATTTATTACAAACTGTGACATGTGATTGTGTGTAAGGTGATGACAAAAGTGGTGCGTGCAGTGACAATGAGCTGTCAGTCATGGCTGCGTGATGCTCAGGGTGTACCCACTGGTTCTATGTCCATAGTCCAACACACACATGCCATCCAGATGGCTGTGTGGAGTGGGATCGTAGTCCAAGTCAATGCAGTGGCTGGTCAAGGAAGGCTGGCGGAAGGCTGGCTGGCTGGCTGCCTCACTTGCGTTTGGAGCGTGCGAAGTCCTCCCGGGAGATCTGTTTCCACTTCGGACGGCCCCTTCCACGTTTGCGAGGGGGGGTGCCTGCTTGCGACATGCTGGTGGTTGAGGTGTGGTCACTGGCTGTGGACGCAGGGGAACTGGACACTGCTGCTGCACCCTGCGCCCCGGCAGGTGGTGGCGGAGGGGAGCTGCTGTCCCTGGCTGTGACCTCACCGCCACCACCAGCTGGCCCATGAGGTCCACGAGTTGGCCCATACGGGCGTCCATGGACCTCAGCACCCCCAGCACCTCACGCGTGTCTGAAGCAGACCGGACCCATTGTCCTTGGGCCTCTTCATAGGCCCCAAGGACTCTGGCCATTTGAGGCAGGGCATGGCTCCCAGGGGAGGCTGGCGTTTCCCTGACCCTGCTCCTCCTACCAGTCCTGCTGCCACCGGCCTGCCCACTAGCCACATTGCTCACCACGGTCCTCGCTGTGGCTCCCAGGGTGGATCCAGTCGGCCGGGCCACCACCTGCGCTGGGGCTGGTGCCAGCGAAGACGTGGTGGCGGCGGTGGTGGTCGGTGCGGCGATGGTGGCGGTTGCGGCAGTGGTAGTGGCCACAATGACCGTGGGTGTGGCCGCAACGACAGTGGCAGCAGGGGGCTGGGAATGTCCAGCAGCCCTGGATGATGGGTTGGTGGGTAGGAGGGGTCCTGGGGAGCGGCTGGGCCCTGCCACACCAGATGGGCCTGCTTGGTGGTCCGTGTCCGAAGAGGAGGACAGATCCTCCAGATCCGTGTGTCCTCGTTGGGGGCTTGTAGGCTGGCTGTGCTGGCTGCTGGCTCCATCCCCAGCATCCAGCAGTTCGTCACCTGTGGAGAGAATGAGATCTGTTATTGTGTTGCACCTGGCGAAGTATGTATTTGTCGTCTGACATTAACAGTTCGTGCAATCTCGTACATGGGTTTCCCGGAGGCGTGTGTGTGGCTGTAGCATCTGTAGTTGTGTGTGCTTGGCAATGGGACTGTGTGCTGTGCACATGTGGCATGGGACGGATTGGCCATGCCGATGGGTGTGTTGCTGTGCCCCTACTTATTGTGACTCTGGTGTATGCGGGCTCCTGGCCCATCCTGGGTCTGGTTTGTACTTTGCTTTTGGTGTTCAGATGGGATGCTTAGGAACGCATATGGCAACATGGGGGCCATGCCCCAGATTCGCATTTGGGTGGGAATATGCTTTTGGGGTTCAAATGGAACGCTTAGGAACGCATATGGCAACATGGGGGCCATGCCCCAGATTTGCATTTGGGTGGGAATATGCTTTTGGGGTTCAAATGGAACGCTTAGGAACGCATATGGCAACATGGGGGCCATGCCCCAGATTCGCATTTGGGAGGGGATATGCTTTTGGGGTTCAAATGGAACGCTTAGGAACGCATATGGCACCATGGGGGCCATGCCCCAGATTCGGATTTGGGAGGGAATATGCTTTTGGGGTTCAAATGGAACGCTTAGGAACGCATATGGCAACATGGGGGCCATGCCCCAGATTCGCATTTGGGTGGGAATATGCTTTTGGGGTTCAAATGGAACGCTTAGGAACGCATATGGCAACATGGGGGCCATGCCCCAGATTCGCATTTGGGAGGGAATATGCTTTTGGGGTTCAAATGGAACGCTTAGGAACGCATATGGCAACATGGGGGCCATGCCCCAGATTTGCATTTGGGAGGGGATATGCTTTTGGGGTACATGCTGTGAGCCATGGGTGCCGAACGTGACATGTGTTGTGGCAGCATGACAGTGCATGGTTTGAGGTGTGTGCATGCTTGACATGGCCTGCATATTTGCTGTCTGTTGTGATTACTGGACATGGCATTGGACGCATCGTTATGAGTGAGTGATGGTTGTGTGCCAGCCAACGTATTGCAGTTGTCCCATCTCCTTGGTGTGCGTGCTGCCCTGTGCCATGTGCATCACTGAAGTGCTCGGGGGTGTGGCCCATGTTGTGTGTTGTTGCTCACAGTGTGTCGTGCGCTTCATTGACTTCTGGCACATGGTTGGTCATGGGCATGTATCTTAGCGTGACTGCTGTATGTGTGGCAGCTGTGCGGATGACATGCCTTTCATGAGACTGGGGCTGACGGATGGGATGGATGGTATGTTGTATGTGCATGGTGTGTCTGTGTGTTTGATGGGTTCAGTGGTGTTCGTGTGCATTTATGTTGTTCCGCTCTGTTGCGTCTAGTGTTGTTTGTCTTACATAGGCGTAGTTGTGGGGTGTGTGGTTGACAGGCAGTAGGGGCTACATGGACAGGACTTCAATGGTGTTTCGGTTGTGTGTGATGAGTTGCACAGTGGCTGCCGTGTGGTACTATATTCAGTGTGGCTTGTGCATGCAGACGTGGCTCCTTGGGTGTTGCTATGTCTGTGATGGGTCATGTGGGGTGTGAGTCTGTTGTTCATGTCCGTGTGCACATTGTTCACTTGTTCGTGACGGTGGGCGGTGCTGCGTGTTCGTCTGCTACGTGACATGTCCCATGTGTTGGTCGTGTTATGGTCCTCATGCCTCCAGTAATCCAGCCCTGTCCAGTTTCCCACCTGCAAGTTGTTCGTGCGTGCACTGTACTGGATGCCACATGGCTCTAAGCGGGGGGTGCTCCATGTTGCAGGTCTGTGGGGGTGGGGGTGTTGTGGGTCGTGGGGTGGCTGGACACCCACTGACACCGATTGCTGTGGACCGTGATGTCTGCCTTTCGGCTGTCGTTGTGCACTGCGGTGGCTGACACGTGGCTGTGGGGTGTGGGGATGCTCCTCCTTGCTGTGCTGTGGGACTAGGGGCCTGGTGTGTGTTGTACTTGGGCTGTCCACCGTCCCACCCACTGCACTTTGTGTTCCTGCCACTTACCTGTTACTTGTCGGTTAGTGCAGCTGTGGCGGACACATGGGTGTGGTGGGTGCTCGTTGTGGCGCTTCTGGCATATTTGGGGACCTGTTGGTGGTTACGTGGCTGGCTGAGTGTACACATGTCCCCACGTATGTTACAGTTGTTCGGTTTGGGCTGTGTGTGGTGGTGTCTGTTGCATGTGTGTGTGATGTGTTGTGTATTGTGTGCTGGACATGGGGGTGTTTGTCCCTGGGAGCTGTGGCATGGTGGTAGTGCATGTGAGTACATAGCGGTGTGCTGGTATACATTAGTTTGTACTTACCAGCCTCCACTCCCCTGCTAATCCGGCGAGGATCTCCGGATGTATTATGACTCGCACCTTCTCCTCCCACGCTTTGAAGGTCTTGAAGAGCGCGGGATTCCCTCCGCCAGTGACGGCAGCCAGCTCTCTGTTTTTGCCCTCCTTCTTCTTGACCAGGCTCTTTACGTCATTCCAACGTTTGTTTATTTCTCCTCTGTTCCTGGGCAGGGTCCCGACTGCATTGACCTGGTCTACGATCCGGTTCCACATTCTGTTTCTGGTGGCTAGTGGTGTGTGCTGGACCATGTTCCCATAGATTTGTGGGTACACCTTGATGATCTCGTCGACCATGACCGTCAGCTCAATGGGCGTGTACTTGGGCATCCTTTGTGGTGCCATGGTGTTTGTGGTGCTGGTGCGGTGTGTGTTGTGTAATGTGCAGGGGTTTGTGGTGCAGGTGTTTGGTGGTGGTGGTGGTGGTGGTGGTGGTTGTGATGTGTGCGTTTCTGTGGTGTGCTGCTGTCCTTGCTGTGTCACTGTGTCCTCTCCTCTCCTCTCTGGTTTGCAATGTAGCAAGGGGTTGTGGTCTGTGGGAGTGCTGCTTTTGTACTCACCTATGTGGGTGTGTCCTCATGGTCTGTTGTTTTCAGGTGTGTTGTGTCTGGGGTTCTGGCCTTTGTATTTTTTGTTTGTCCGGGGGGTGTTTTCGGGATGTGTACTGTGCTTGTGTATTTGTGCGTGCCTTGCTGTGTGGACTTGTTGGCCATGTTGTGTGCTATTGGTTTTGTGAGCGGATGGTTTCTGTGCAGGTACGTGGGCGCCATGGCTTCTGCCGTGTCGATTCTCATCGGCGTTGTTTGCGCTGGCGGGCGGTATATTTGTGGTTTTTCCGCGCTCATGGCGGTGCGATCGTAATTTCACGTGCGGTGTGTCGGCCGTGAGGGCGGGCGGTTTTGTGTTGTCGTGCGTGTTTCCGTCCGTGGCGGGCGGTTTGACTCCGACTCGGACGTTGGCGGGCGGTATTTTGTGTGATTTTTCCGCCTATGGCGGTTTTCGGTTTGTGTAATCGTAATGGCGTGGTCGGTGTTCAGACGGTGTGTGCGGGCGGATTTTTGCCGCTTCCATGCCTGGCGGATTTTTTTACGCCGGGTATCGTAATGGGCCCCTAAGTGTAGAAATTAATTACATTGACATTATTACATGAAACTAATTCTATTGAAAGGATCAAAGACTTCTTTAATGGTGTCAAAATTCAGCAAAGAGTTTACATGCATTATAACGAATTGAAAATGCACCTCAGTACGAAACAATTTGACTCTCAGAGATTGTTTTACTTATTGATAAATATATCGCCTGCTCAAAATTATTTGGATTGGTTTGCAAAAAGATACATACAGTAAAAACTGTTGACAAAAAAAAGCAAATGCAAATATAGCTTTCCAAATTATTCCATGCACTGAAACAATGAGTCCTGCACCTTTGCAAAATGAAATATTACATAATGCATTCCAAATACATGTCCCCCAAACACAAGAATCAATAAAAATTCAAATAGTAACACACTAGTTTTTGAAGTATTCTTACATGCTACAGGAGTAAACAGAGATCATTATATTACATTTCTACATTTATTGATAGAAAATTCAACCCAATTTCGAAAAAGAATTCTAAAAGTTACATTGATAATTACAATTCAATACTTTACAAGCTTGGAAAGAAAACATTGATGTACACTAAATTATGTATGCCTATGCTTGTGCAGTATACATCATATCCTACATAGGTAGAGTACAAAGAGGTTTTAGTACATTACTAATTCAAGATGCTAAAAAATCAATTACAATCCCAATATAAAATAACAACTTCAATAGCTTGAAACACATTTTTAAACAATACAAAAATAGTGCCCAAGAAGCGTTTAACATATTTTTGAAATATCATGTAATCAGCCAATTGCAAGCTTTTCTATTTTTGCTATGAGATTGCTTCCAACTAAAACCAGTCTTCGATCCCTATCTATGCAAAATTCTAAAAAAAATGCTTATAAACCCCTTAGCACCAATTCATGGGCAACACAATTTCAAGCTTATAAACTGAAAAATTATATGCCAACTAGATCGTCATTTTGCAGAGCTACTTAACAGGTTAAGAAGAGAAAAATACACATCAACAAATATTTCTTGTGTTAAATTCTGTAAAAAGTACTCTAATTTCTTTCTAATGCAAACTATCCAGTAAATTATGTAAAAACATATTGAAGTAAATCACTGTTTTACTCCAACATCTCAAAATATATCCATTTTACACAAATGTAACTCAAGATACTTTTATATGAAGTTACACTTAAGAAGTTAATGAACAAATTATAAAAATAATACCTAGGGCACACTATGGGATTAAGCCACACCCTGCATATTGCTTTTAAAGTGCACAAAGGCCCAGTGTCAGGGTTGCTTTTATTAATTCCAGGTTAGCTTGATGGTATGTTACCAATTTAAAGCTGTAATATTGAGCTTGGAGTGGTAAAAGGCTTTAGTCATTTTTCAGCTCGGTGTGGATGGCACTTGCTAATCCTATACATAAAGACTTTGCTGGAAAAATGGCAACAGTTTTTGTTACTCTCTAGCTCAGAATGGATGGCACTGTGCTAACCCTATGCTTAAAAACACTGCTAGAAAAACAGACATTTGAGGTGAGCAGATTCAGAGTGTCTTTGGGGAAATAGAGTGTTCCATATAAAGGAGCTACTCTCCACCTCAACTTAGGAACTACTCAGAGATCCTTCCTCCTTATTTTGCATAATTTATGCGACACTCTAAGCCTGAAACTGTATTGTCTTCAGATATGTATGTATTCACTGAAAAATCAAAGCAACAGGGACCAGTGGCGTAACAAAACTTGAGAGGGACCCCTGCAAAGTACATGGAAGGGGCCCCCTATGCTTTGGACCCAGTCAGGAGCTCTCAGGCCCACTTGTGCTCAGTGCTGGAGGGGGCCCCAAGAGCTTGGGGTTGTGGGGGCTATTGTTAGGCCACTGACAAGGACGTTATAGTTGGGCTCAGATTTCACTCATACAAAACCACAGAAATTCAGCAGTTATAGTTACCTGAGTAAACTATAACTTATGCCCCCGCAATGCACTGCTTATGACCTCACATTTTACATTACTCATGACCTGATCAGTGACATCACTGATGACTTCTCAAATGATATCACTGATGACATTGTCCAGTGAGTTTCAGTGTTTCATAAATGTTTCGGAGAGTTAAAGATATATACTAAGCTATTGCATAAGTTAAATTACTATTACTTTTGTACTACTAATGAGTGATACTGTTTCAAATATATGTGATGTGAGAGTCACTGTGACTGTATCAGTGTGATAGTGGGTGTCTCAGTGGCTGTATAGGTGTGTGTGCGTGTGTGAGTGGCTGTATGAGTGAATAAGTGTGTGTGTGTTATTGGCTGTGTGAGTGGCTGTAGTGGTGAGTGAGTGGCTGGATGGTTGGAAGAGTGACTGTGTGAGTGGCTCTATTGGTGGATGAGTGTGTAAGTGGCTATATTGGTGACTGAGTGGCTGTGTGAGTGGCTGTATGGGTGACTGAGTGGCTGTGTGAATGGCTCTATGGATAAGTGACTAGATGTGTATGTGGATGTATGGGTAAGCGAGTGGCTGTTTTAGTGGGTGTATGGGTATGTGAGTGAGTGTGTGAGTGGCTATTTTGCACAGTAGGTATCTGTGTGAGTGGCTTTGTGGATGAGATGATGTCATCAGTGATGTCATTTGAGATGTCATCAGTGATGTCATGAGCGATGTCACTGACCATGTCATGAGTGATGTAATATGTGAGGTCATCAGCAATGCATTGCGGGGGAGTAAGTTATAGTTAGCTCAGGTAGCTATAACTGCTGAATTTCTATGGTTTTCAATGAGTGAAATCTGAGTCTAACTATGATGACCTGGTAACCTCTGTTTTTTTCACTGAATTTCTAAGGTTTTTAAAATCTATTTCCTAACTATAATATCTCTGTAAAGTTTTGTTTTTGGTGAATTTCAATGGTTTTTACATTTTATTTCCTAACTGTAAACTGTAACCTTTGAGAGTGGGTGTATGAGTGGCTGTGTAGGTAGGTGAGTGGGTGTGTGTGTGAGTCTCAGTGTGGGTCTGTGAGCAGGTCTGTAAGTGTCTGAGTGGGTCTGGGAGTGGGTGTGTAAGTGTCTGAGTGGATCGGTGAGTGGGCGCCTGAGTCTCTGAGTGGGTCTACAAATGGGAACATGAGTGTCTGAGTGGGTCTGGGAGTGGTGGATGAGTGTCTGAATCATGCTGTGAGAGCGTGTGAGTGTCTCTGAGTTGGTCTGTAAGTGGGTGCATGAGTGTCTGAGTGGATCTGTGCGTGGGTGTGTGAGTGTACTAGTGGGTCTGTGAGTGGGTGTGTGAGTCTATAAGTGGGTCTGAGTTGGTGCATGAGTGTGTGAGTAGATGTGTGAGTCTGAGTGGGCCTGTGAATGTGTGTGTGTGCATCTCCCAGTCAGTCTGTGAGTGTGTGAATGAGTTCTTGAATGGATCTGTGAGTGGGTGCATGAGTATCTGAGTGTATCTGTCAGTGGGTGCATGGTCTCTGAGAGAGTCTGTGAATGGGTGTGTAGGTGTATGAGTGGATCTGTCAGGGGGTGTGTGGTAAAAAAAAGTAGGGGGGCACACAGGAGCAGGTCCTTGCACTGCTTCCCCTGTGACAGTCCACTCATCTAGCTTGCGTGCAGTCCGCTACCCTCTGCTGCTTTTGGTTTTGTGACTTTTCTGCATGTTTTTCTGCCTCTTCTCTCCTCCCTCTGCCTTTTGTTTTGTCTCTTTCTGCTCGTTCTGCCCATTATTTTGCCTCTTTCTTTTTGCTTCTGACCTTTATTCTGCCTCTTGCTGCTCGTTTCTGACCTCTATTTTGCCTCTTTCTGCTCATTTCTAATCTTTATTTTGCCTCTTTTGGCTCACTCCTGACCTTTATTTTGCATTTTTCTGCTCGTTTCAAACCCCTTTATTCTGCCTATTTCTGCTCATTTCAGACCTTTATTCTGCCTCTTTCTGCTTCCTTCTGACCTTTATTCTGCCTCTTTCTGCTCCCTTCTCACCTTTATTTTGCCTCTTCCTACTTGATGATGACCTTTATTTTGCCTATTTGTGCTTGTTTCTCACCTTTATTTTGCCTCTCTCTGCTTATTGCTGACCTTTATTTTGCCTGTTTCTTCTAGTTTCTCACCTTTACTTTGCCTCTTGCTGCTGTTTTCTGACCTCTATTTTGCCTCTAGCTGCTGGTTTCTGACCTCTATTTTGTCTCTTTCTGCTCATTTTTGACCTTTATTCTCCCTCTTTCTGCTCCCCTCGGACGTTTATTCTGACTCTTTCTGCTCCCTTATGACCTTTATTCTGCCTCTTTCTGCTTTTTTCTGACCTTTATTCTGCCTCTTTTGTCTCATTTCTTACCTCTATTCTGCCTCTTTCTGCTAGTGTCTGACCTCTATTCTGCCTCTTTCTGCTTGTTTCTCACCATTATTTTGCCTCTTTCTGCTCGTTGCTGACCTTTATTCTGCCCCTTTCAGCTCGTTTCTCACCTTTATTCTGCCTCTTTCTGCTCGTTTCTCACCTTTATCCTCCCTCTTTCTGCTCATTGCTGACCTTTATTCTGCCTCTTGTTGCTTGTTTCTTACCTTTATTCTGCCTCTGTCTGCTCATTTCTCATCTTTATCTTGCCTCTTTCTGCTTGTTTCTCACCTTTATTCTGCCTCTTTCGGCTAGTTTCTGACCTTTATTTTGCTTGTTCTGCTCTTTCCCCCAGCACCTCGGGGGGAGCATCAAGGCCCCAGCAGTCCCAGCCAGCTCCTCGCCTCCTGCGGGAGCCAGCATTGTTCTCGCATGTAGGGAGCTGTTGGAAGGGAAACAGATGAAACCTCTGCTTCCAGGGGGCGGTGGAACTTTCACTGCCCGGGGGGTCCCCAGGGCTGCGGAGGGGCCAGGCAGGCCCCCCAGCATTACTAACTTTGCACCAGCATTACTAAATTTGTCCTGGGGAGATGGCGGTCCCCAGGGCACAGGGGTTGCCACGGAGGCCACCCCCACATATATGATGAAAAATGCCCCGTCGAGGTGGGGGTCCCTGGGGCTTTAGGGATACTACAAGGGGGCCCGGAATTTTTGCACATGCCTCCAGGACCTGTCCCACCCAGGGGCCAATTGCAAACGAAGCACGGGAGACTGTGCTTCTTTTTTTAAAAAAAATCCGCAAGATTCGAAAATTCAGCGCGACTCCCGGCGACATGTAAATTTTATTGCATCAATTAACGGAAAGTATGCAAACTACACAGGCATAATTCGAAATTTCCTCATGCCTAGAATATAGCCAGTTCAAAAGGGAGCTTTATTTCAGTTGTGGCCTCAATCGCCAGTGATCCTGACCCCCTTGATCCCTGAGAAACTCTTTGCCATGTGGCAATGGTTTGCTGTGGTAAAATACATAGGGGCATATTCTCAAGGAACTATCGCCGAGTTAACGGCACTTTATCTCAGCCAAAGTCGCGATAAAATTATCGCCGCATTCACAAGCTGGTGCAAACAGCTGATATCACCAGTTTACCTGCGATAGCACCCGCAAAAAACATCGCCACAGATGAGCCCGGCAACTATCGCTAATGAGATGCAGAGTAGGCGTTCCCGAGCAAAAAGCCGCGACAACACCACAACGCAACATTCACAACGACCAGCCAGATCGGCGATAAGAACACAAAACAGGCGATACGGCGCGTTAGCAGCAGGAAATTAACACCTGCTCTGACCTGGTGCAAAGTCGGACGACAACCTGCACCAGAAAAGGGAGCCCAGCCCACAGCCACACCTGAAGAACAACAGATGCCATGGAGCTACTCATCATGCAGCTCGGAGCCCCAACAGGGCCACAACACCCACCGCCACCACCCCCAGGCCCGCCACCCCTTCCGGACCCCCCCGCCCCCCCGGACCACCACAGAGGCAGCGCAGACAAAGACAGCGGACCTTCAGGAAACGCACCAGCCTCGCAGACTTAACCCCAGAGAATGTCATTGCCCACTATAGACTCAAAAGGCCAACCATCCTCCGCATCCTGAACATCATTGCCCACAGGCTGACGGTACCAACACAGAGGACAACCAACATCCCACATCAGACAAAGCTGCTGGCTGTGCTGCACCTGTTGGCCTTTGGGACATTCCAACCAACAACCGCCGGAGTCGGAGGAGTCTCACAGCCAGCCCTATCCAAGTTCCTCAAACGTGTCCTGGATGCCATCATCAGCTTGGTACCCCAGTACCTACACTTCCCCCACACTGCGCAGGAACAGCTGGAGACCAAGCAAGGCTTCTACGCCATAGCTGGCTTCCCGCACATGTTGGGGGCAATTGACTGCACACATGTCCTACTTGTGCCCCCTGCCGACACTGCACACAATTACCGCAACAGGAAGCACACGCATTCCATCAATGTGCAGGCAATAGTGGACCACCGGAGACTCTTCACCAATGTCGTCGCCAACTACCCAGGCAGTGTGCATGATTCATACATCTTCCGACAGTCCATCATCAACCGGCGCTTCCACGATGGCACCTACGGAAATGCAGTGCTCGTTGGTAAGTACCAAATGAACATACCCCACACCTCAACTCCACAATCATGCAACTCACAACTCTGGGAATGCACACGTTACAAACTCACATACAACATGCCCACCCACCACACACGACAGCACAACGTACTGCAGTAACCTGGGCTAGCCATGTACATGAGCCATCAACGGCATGGCACCTCAGCCATACAATAGCAGTACGTGGGGAGAGGTGGGAACCAGGCATGTGCGAAGGAGGCAAGTGATCCATGAATGCGAATGCACACAATGCCAAGTGTGGCGTGGAAGTGCTGGACAGACTGCAGTATGCAGACCACAGACATATCCATGTCGACACATACTGCTGGTGGGGTAGTGTTGTGGACAGTGGGCGCAACCATGTCACCCCAGCAAGTGGGGAAGATCTCGGAAATGTAGCTTGTTACATCCCCCTGTAACCGTGTGTGGAGTGGGCTTGCCCGGCGTACGCCAGGCTAGCATAGGGGTGTGAATAAAAAGCACGTAGCCCTGGGCATGGTTCTCTTCTGGAATGGCCAACGTGGCTGCCAGGGCGGCACCTCTCACCCCGCCACGAGGCCGACGCCGTGTGCGGCGGTGCCTGCGATCCTGTGCGCCTGCCGCAGCCTGGGCCGCTGGTCCCCGAACCAGTCTCGTCCGCCCCCTGAGCATCTAGGCCTCACTGCTCACCTGCCGACGCCGGCGTGTCTCCAAGAGGGCCCACCACGTGCCGGTGCTTGCTCAAAGCCAGAGGCCCGCGACCTTGGCAGCCTCCTCAGACCATCACGGCCTCCGCAAGCAAGGCCCACAGTACTCCTTTCACATTGACGTACTCCACCGGCATACACAGCGGTCAAGTAGGTCACACATTTGGAACTGAGTCTTGATTACACAATGGCAGAGTACATATTTATGGCATCGTTTATATCCCTATACGATGTGGTGCCACCAACTCTGTGCATAGCATTCCGACCACACATGTCTGTGGGCCCTTGCAGACTTCTGCCTTCGGCCTACACAGCGGTCCAGCAGGCCTCACACCAATCCAATACAGTCCATAACAGGCAGGACACGGCATCTTCGCAGGGTGCACACCCGCTCAGCTCTGGTGCCTCCACCTCCGTCAACCATGAATCTTCTCCACATGCCATTTCAACGCCGTGTGTTAGAGATCCAGGAGGAGCTAGCTGCACAGCGGTTGCCCCGCGCTGACCGCTGCCTCCGGCACACACTGTGGTCGAGTAGGACACACAATTGGAACTGAGTCTTGATCTGTTCATTGCAGTGTTTATATCATTGTACAGGCCTCATCGCAGACTGCATCCCCTTCCAGCTCTGGGGCCACTGACTCTGTGCCACGGGAGTCATGGACACTCTCTGGTTGAACGTTGGTGGCATCTGAGTCTATGGCCTGGGGGTTGTCTTCATCATCATGTAGCTGATACTGACATTGTGGGAAAAAGGGGACTGTAGCATTCAACTCCTCCATATTGCCTGTTTCTGCTTGCTTCTGCCCTCTGCATCATGCCCTGGATGGACACCTTCCACTGTCCCCCGTAACACTCCGCGACATTCTCCTTGGACATCAACGAGGACCCGCTCAGCTCTCGTGGCCCTACCTCAGTGCATCGCAAGTCACCGTCCCGTGGCGGTGTGCCTGTGCCGGCCGCTGAGCATCCGGGGCCACCGACTCTGTGCAGCTCAAGTCATGGACCCTTGCTGTTTGTACTTTGAACTCCTGATTGTCTGATCACTGTTGTAGTTGTTGCCAGCACCAACCAAGCCCTGAGGGGTGGCTTACACTGCCCAACACCCATCCAGCACAGGCGTCACTGGATGTGTGACCCTGTCAAGTAAAGGTGCCGGGCGCACGTGCCCGTAGCCAGTTCCACAAATTATCTCAGTGTGTCCGTGTGGTCATTCTGTATGCATGTGGGCCCCGGGCCATACCACATTACATTGTGCTGTGTACAGTGTGCGCAACCTTGTCACCTCAGGCAGTGGGGTGGACCTGGGACATGTATCTGTGTCGGACCCCCCTGTGAGCATGAGGGAGTGGACCAGTGTACGGCAGTACGGCTTAGGGGTGTGGTCATTCAACATGTGGCTCTGGGCGTGATTAAGTTTAGGCCTTGCCAAGGCAGTAACTAATGCGTGTGTCTCAGGTGTAGTGTCGGCGCCACCCGTCACGCAATATACAATGTTGCTATGTAGCAGGCCCCCGGAGTACGGGCTCGGCCGAGGGGTAAATGAGGGTTCGCAAGTCCGCTTGGGGTCAGGGATCAGACATGCCAACTGTTGTGTGTGTCGCTATTTCCGCAGCATAAGCCAAAGGTCTACCCTCAACTGCATGGCGAGTTCAGCCAGGCATGAACTCTACATCTGTGTCCGCCCTGTCCTTACCATAGGCCTACACACACATGTCCGTCCACCTTCAGCGCACGACATCACTGTGTCGTTGTCAGGCTTGTGGACATGCGCAGACAGCATGACAATAGTGTGCCGTAGGGGTGCAAGTGATGCAACCGCGCCTCGCACACTAGTGAATGGGCTCGGGGGGAGGGAGGAGCAGCAGTGAGGCCACGTAATTCACAGTGATGCCGCTCATTTGCAACAAGCAGTACATGCCATGCAGGAATCACAAAGTCACACATATCACACACCAATGAACCAATGAGCCTGCCAACACATCATGCAGAACCAACTATTGACTCATGTCTCTCTGCACTGTCACAGGTGACCAAGGATATGCACTCTGCGCTTGGATGATGACACCCCTCCGAGCCCCGAACACACAGGCCCAGAGGCAGTACAATGCGGCCCACAAACGCACCAGGGGCATCGTGGAATGAACATTTGGCGTGTTGAAGTCACGTTTCAGGTGCCTGGACATCACAGGTGGGAGGCTCCTGTACAGCCCAGACATCGTGTGCATGATGATCGTTGCATGTTGTGTGTTGCACAACATATGTGTACGCAGCAAGGCCCCATGGATACAAGTGCCAGATGCACCGGAAGATGATGATGAGGATGAGGCAGGTGGACCACACCCCACTGCAGCCACAGCAGGACTTGCCCGTAGGAACACCATCATTGACAATTTCTTCACATGAGCACGTCACATTGTGACAGTCCTTGGCAATCATGGGACAGTACAAAATGACCACAGGCACAGCATGTGCTAATAAATGCATTCAAAATACACATTCCCTGAGTGCATGTCACTCATCTGTACAGGCACATAACTCAGACAAGTGTGAGTGCGACATGTATTGCTGACAATTTTCTGATTTGTTCATGGATGGTGGGTGTGTCACCTCTGTGCAGAGGGGCTGTTTAGGGTGTCACGTATTCAGACTGCCAGTTCTGTGTGTCGCAGTTAGTAGGGAATCCCACTCTTCGGCATTTCACATGTGTCCAAAATCATTCCATTTTGGCTGCCATTTGTGTCCTACAGGTGACAACAGGGCTCCTTTTGGGGTCAGATATGTACCACCATGATGCAGGGATGCCCCCTGTGGCTCAAGTACCACAACATGGGCAACATGTACGTAAGCGGGAGTCACTGCCCCTACATTCGTCCACGCTTTCATGGTGGATTGATCATGGTCCTGACACGTCTGTGTGCAGGAGGGGTTGCTTGTCCCTCTGCAATGTGAAGGGGAGATGCGGTTTCAATGTGTGTTCCATGCATGTTTCATCATTGGCGCAGTTTACATGCAGACTGCATGTCAATGTACATTGTGACTGTGAGGAGATGCCTATTTGATGCGGGACAATGGTCATTTGTTCTACGTCACGGATGTGTGGTTGTGCTCGTACATTGTCATCTCACCGTTTTTTTACTCTGCTTTTATGGTGCATTTTCCCGCATGACGCGTGGGAATTGCAGGCCTATCGCTGGTTATCGCTGTTTTTTTATCGGTATTGGCATCATCGCTACAATTTTCGCGTTTCGCATTTTTTAGGCGTTGGGTTGATTTTAACACGTTCATTTGACGCGTTAGCGTGGGACTATCGCATGGGGCCGCCGTGTTGTGAATACCACGTTAACACAGAGTTGTTTTCCCGCGATAGACTGCGATGTGAAGGGTTGCGTTAAGGTAATTTTGTGGTAGTTATCACACGTTCTTGAGAATATGCCCCATAGTTTTCTACAAAATATATATTGATATCCTGAGATGCATTGCTATTAACCAAGAGAGTTCGGACCACCGAAATCATGGACATCTTTTAGGGGTACCCAGAGGTTACAGCTGCGACCCCTAGCTTTGACTTTGTGACCCTGGCACTACCACTGCAAACCTTGGCCATGCATGTGGCTAAATCTGTGCCAAGAACACAGGGGCGGCTCCGCATTCCTTATTTTCTGCCAGTTTTTCATTATATTCTATTATTCACTATTAGTGTAATAAAAAATGGACACTTAGCAGCAATGGGACCTATGGTGGCAGCTGTTTTACATAAAAATGGTATAAAATGTATGTTGTGTATGTGCTTGTGGGTGAGACTGTTTATGTGAGAAAGAGTGTGTATATATGTGAGCATGTGTGCTTATATGTGTAAGCATGTGTGTGAGTGAAAGTGAGGCAGATAGGTAGTGAGTTAGACTGTGTGAGATTGAGGCCTAGATTTACTGTACTTTGACATAAGGCAACACTGCACCAAAGTTGCTGGGCTGTCTTGCATCAAGGAGAGAGTGAAAAAATGAGCCATATCTACTAAGATTAGGGGTGGGCGGTGAACTCCGCTCTGCCAGCGGAGTTTGCAGAGTTTTTTTTTTTTAGTCCTCATTCCACGAAACATGCTCGAGGTTTCAAGAATGTAAAGCCAGTCGGTCCGATATATTACAGCCCAGTATAACCATAAGAAAAGGGGAGGCCCGGTCTCTTCTCATTGAAGGGTGGGAAAGTTTAACCCCTGGACACTTTTTTTCTTTTTTCAACTGGGCTTATCAGGCGGTAACCAAGGCTCCTCTTCTTTAATGGGCCATTCACACCTAGCCTTAGCCAGTTTCCCGACATTTCGGCCACACAAGCAGATTCATAATCATTGGACCACAAGATGTAGTAAATATAAAACTGACGAAGACCATGTATGACCATGTCCGGAGTCATATAAGTGTGGCTGTATTAGCCCGAGTAATAAAAAACAGTTTAACCAAACTAAGTGGAAGCAAAAGTGTGAACCAACTATCCCATAAATCCCAGAATTTTGTTTTTGGACCTTCTACTTGCTCGGTCAAGGGTTGAAATACGTTGTACCGAGCTTATCCATTCTGATTTAGTGGGTGAAACGGGTGAGATCCATTTAATACAGATCTCCCTTAGTGCCAAAAGAATCAGAACAAAGAGTACTGCCCTCTGATTTCTTGAGACAACAATATTATCTATTTCACTTAAAATTACCCCAAAGATAACTGTCAATGCTGTTAATCCCACCTTTCTCCCCAAAATTTCAGAGATAATATTACTCACGTGAACCCAGAAGAGCTCGATCGAAGTGCATTGCCAGAACATGTGTACCTCATTTACATTGATGTCATCGCACTTCGGGCACTTCCTTGGCACTCCATTCCCCAACTTAGATAATTTCAGGGGCGTCCAGTAAGCTTTATGGAGAGCGAAAAGATGATTTCTTTTTAAAGAGGCAGCTTTCACATATAACCAAAGGGTAGACATGGATACTTGCCCGAGGGTTTCGAGGTCTTCGCCCGGCATGTCGTTCTTCCAACTCTCTGTAACCAGGTTCGATTTTTTATCTCCAATCGCAATCATTTGCCAGTACCATACTGCTACTTCCTTTTGTGTTGATCTTGCACGAATTGTTTTTATTAAGTCCCCATCCGCGGCTAATTCTTTACTCATTGATTTTGTCCATCCAAGAAGTTGCAGATATTTGAATCTTGATACCGTATTGTTTGTCAAAGCAGACATGCACTGCCATGGGATTAGTTCATTTTCTACAAGTAGTTCTCCCCATCTTGCTATCCCAGCTCTACGTAAAGGGAGGGCCAGGGCATCTTGCAA
Organism: Calotriton arnoldi; assembly: GCA_963921515.1. NCBI lineage: Eukaryota > Metazoa > Chordata > Amphibia > Caudata > Salamandridae > Calotriton > Calotriton arnoldi. Next base: position 437,597 of record CAWUFW010008308.1, read on the forward strand.
GCAAATTGGAGTCCCAGATCGGCGTTTCTTGATTATAGTAAGGTATATCAAATAGTGCCCTCACTTGAACCCAGACTCGAATGGCAGCTCTAAGAATCTTCAACCTAACTTTCTTAAAGAATTTGAGGTGACCAAACTTTAAAAGAAAAAAATCACCTTGAGTGTTATGTGCCTTTGTTAGGGCTTTAAAGATAGGTTGGTAGAGTTGGCTATCGTTTAAGAGTTGGCGTGAGTTTTTAGAGATGGAAAGCACAATAGTAAAAATATAAGTCAGGTGTGGCTATACCGCCATTAGGTTTTTCCTCCTGAGTTTTTCTGAGAAATTCTAGGGTTTTTTCTACCCCAAATAAATGAGGAGAATAGCCCTTGCGCTTTCTTAAACCAGTTTTTAGAGAATTCCAAGGGGATAGTATCGAAGAGAAAGGTGAACCTAGGCAGGATAGACATTTTTAACAGGTTCTATCTCCCTATGATAGAAAGGGGTAAAAGCTCCCATGCCTGTAGCTGCTGTCGTACACTAACCAAAGTTTTATCAAAATTTAATTGAGCTATTTTGTCTATATTCTTGGTAATTTGTACCCCAAGGTATCTTATTTGTTGTTTTTCGAGGTCACTTTTGTACGAAGAATTCCATAGCATCAGCTCGGTCTTCTGCTGATTTATAGAATATCCGGATATTTTCCCAAAATTCTCCAACTGATTCCAAATCTCTGGAAGCGCTTGTTCTAAATTCCCTGTCAGGATCATAAGATCGTCTGCATAAAGACCTATTTTTTTTCCCAACCCACACAACTAAAGGGGAAATGGTTTGAGTTAATCTTAGTTTACATGCCAAAGGCTCGATGTATAGATTGAAGAGAAGGGCGAAAGGGGCACCCTTGTCGGGTCCCTCGCAAGATTTTTAGTTTTTTTGTCAGATTTCCTTTAACAAGAACGGTTGCAGAGGGTTTTTATAAAGAGCCTTTACTGCCGCCACAAATGTTTCTCCTAAATTGAAGCGATTAATTGCTTCTATTAAAAAGATCCAGTTGACCCTATCAAAAGCTTTGGCAGCATCGAGTGTTAAAACTGCCAATGGAATCTGATATAAGCTTGCTAGATCTATCGCCCCAATAAGATCGTGCGTTAATTCTTTCAGCTGCCTTCCCTTCATAAAACCCCTTTGATCAGAGTGTATAATGGAACCTGCCACTTTATCTAATCTTTTTGTGAGGATTTGGGTATAAATTTTATGATCGCTATTTAACAGCGAAATGGGTCTGTATGATTCACAAAACTGTGGGTTTTTATTTGGCTTCAGGATTATTGTGATTGTGGCCTCATTCCAGGATGCCGGTACCGCCTGTACGCCTGAATACACTGACTTAAAAAGTTGAAGTAAAAATGGTGCTAATTCATCTTTCAAGATGATATATACCTTGTTTGGGATAGCGTCGGGGCCTGCAGCTTTCCCTTTTTTTAACAATTTGATAACTTGGAGCACTTCTTCTAGAGAGATATGATCGCTTAATTTATCCCTGTCAGTAGCTGATAAAGTGGGAAGTTGAAGCTCCCGAAAGAAGGCTTCCATCATGTCTTCAGATGGAGTTAAATCTTCAGAATGTAGATCCGAGAAGAAATGAACAAAGGCTTCCTCAATCTCCAAATCCTCTTCAATAATCCTCCCCGTAATTGGGCATTTTAGGCTTTTTATGGTATTTCTAACAAGGTCAGCTTTTGATTTCCACGCCAGGAATTTTCCTCACCCTTCTCCATACTCATGGTGGGCAAGTCTACTTGCCTCCCATTTTTTTATTTAATGCCTCTAAATAGTCATTGAATTCTTTTTGGCTAGGGATAGTTGTTGTATTTTGACTGAATCAGTTGGCATTAATTCTACTGCTATGGATTTTTGAGCAATTTTTAGTTCCTTTATTTTAATAGCTTCTTTTATTTTTTTATTGTGTATAATAGAAAGGGAAGTTAATAGGCCTCTTAAAAAGGCTTTATATGAATCCCAAACAATGGGGTGGGCTGCTGAGTTTACATTTATTGAGAGGAACTCTTTTGTCGCTATTTTTAACTTATCAATAATTGACGGCTCGAGGAGTATTACCCGACTCAGAGTCCATCTCGGTGGAGTGGGACGATGAGTTAAAATAATTTCTAATAAAACGGCAGAATGATCGGATAAGTGCTCTGGCAGATGGGTAATTTTATCGTATCTCTACTGGTAATACGATCCACCAAAAAGAAATCAATTCTTGAACGATGGGCGTATTTCTTATTTTGATAGGTAAAATCTCCGCCTGTCGGCCCCCGGACATGCCTGTTTTCTCTCCATACATCAAGGAGACCACCCTCTATCATCAAACGTTTCAGGATTTTTTGAGTTTTCGGTGTGGCCTCCGCAGCTCTTTTTGACGTGGAGTCAAAGTTGGGATTTAACACAACATTAAAGTCTCCTCCCATTATGATTTGGTCATTTACATCTCCGAAATGAAGAAATAGGGACTGGAGATAGGATGAGTCATCGATATTAGGGCCATAATAGCTAACAAAGGTTACCCAGGTTTCATTGATCTTAGCCCTAGCGATTACCCATCTACCGTGAGCGTCTGCCACTACCTTCCCGATAACTAATCGGTTACTTTTCCTAAAAATAATAGCTACTCCCTTTGTCGGAACCGTCTGTGTTGAGACAAAACAATGCTCTATCCATTTATGCTTTTTAGTATTCCTGCCCACTCTTCTTTTACAAGATGCGATTCTTGAAAAAGTATAATATCATAATTCGTAAGTCGCATGAATATTCCAGGACTTTCTCTCTTCTGGCCGGGAACCTAAGCCCATTCACATTCCAGGATAGGATCTTTAAAGCTTGAGAGCTACCCATAATTATTAAAAAGGCAGTGTTTAGTAGAAAAACCTTCCAGCCATAAGATCTTGCTTCCTAATGCATTATTTTGTGGATGAGGACAATTTTTTATTTTTCCCAAAATGCTCCCCCACCCTGTGATTAACATTTTTCTTCTATATTTTGTCTTTGGTGCTTTCCTTGACCCTTCCCTCCCTTTCCTCCCTGGGGAACCCTCCCTCATCTCTAGAGGCATACTAAAAGCCTCTCTTCTTTGTCTCTCAACCTCTCATATCGGAATAGGGAAATTAAGTGAATATTAAAAACCTTAATTGGATGAACTTTTGACCTGCTGGATCCAGGAGCTGACCTCTTCAGGATCTCTAAAATTATGCATTTTGTTCCTCCACATCACCTTCAGGGTGGCGGGAATTGGAGTTTCTTTTTTTTTTTTTTTTTTGTCCTCAACTCACCGAAACATCTGCAGAGTAAAGCAGAAGAGACCACCATCCGACCTGGGCACCCCGGTCTTCTGCTACTGCATAGGCTTCAGGCCTGGCCAGGCCAGCTTCTTTGTATGAAGCTTGGTGTAATCATTGGACCAGGGGCGTTAGACTAATCGCATTTCGCTAGCCCATAATAGTAACAGAGCCCAGATATTAGAGTTACTATCTTGGTCCAGGCGAGCCATGCCGAATACAGCATTCAACCAGTTCTCATAGAGGGGAGGCCTAGAATCTTTCCAGAGTTTACAAATCTCCCTCCGAGCTATAAGAATCAGAAGGAGTAACAGGCCTTTTTGCGTTCCCGGCAACCTATTAGTAGAGTCATTATCCAGGCCAAATATAACTAATGGAAGATTCACATTCAACTTAACTTTGAAAATTGCTTGTAAAGCACGTTCAACATTCTTCCAAAAACCATTTAAAATAGCACATTCAAAAAATATGTGGATATCGTCCGCCGCGATGAGATCACATCTTGGGCACATCGGGGAGGGGAATTGGAGTTTCGCAGTGGCTCCTAAGCTGTTCAGCTCCTGTATCTGTTTTCCCAATTCCCACTGCCTATCCTGTGTGGTGCGTGATATGTCCGATCTAATGCGAAATGTCCAGTCTCCCCTGTTATAAACTCCCCTTTTTAGCCCCTGAGAGAGAACCGCTTCTTTATGGAGTATGACTTAAAATTCACTAATATTTTCCTAGGGGTTTTCTTTCCTGCCCGTCTGTTAAAGGGGTCTCGATGGATCCTTTGAATGTCATTTTCTAAGGTCGCCTTCTCGATTTCTGGGTGAAGGTCCTTAAGGAGATCAATTATAAAGGTTTTAATATTCCCCCCCTCAAGATCTTCGGGAATATTTAAGATCCGAATGTTGTTTCGTCTGGCGCAATTTTCCAAACTTTCCAGCTTGTCTGCCCAAAGTTTATCTTTCAGCTTTAATTTCTTGATCTCCACTGTATTTTCCGTGACCTTTTTCGAAAGATCTTCTACTGTGGCTTCTACCACTTCCACTCGACCCATAATGTCGTTTATTTTTACTTCCATTGCTTCACAGGTCCCCTGAATCTTCAATTGGTTATTTTCAGAAATTGTACATTTTTCTCTCATCTCCGAGATCAAATTTAGAAGTAGGTTCTCTGTTGTAGAGCTGGCCTCCACTATCTGCTCTCCGGAGCCCCCCGTTGATCAACTAATTGCAATGGTGATCCAACTAAAGTGGAGTCAATGCTCAGGGGGGGTTTCGAAAAAGAGGTAGGAGGAACAAAGCTAGCAATAGTAGTAGGGTTTGTGGTAGCGGAAGTTTGTTGCGCCATTTCTGGTTGACTACAACCATTTTGTAGTAAAACCGTATCCTCTGCTAGGCAAGAAAATCTATTCTCCAGCAGAATCGTGTTACTTCCCTGCTCCATGGTCCTTGAATCTCTTCTGACGCTAGATTTTCTGGGGGGCACTATGTGTAAACTCTCAAATCTCTCTGGCTTTTGATCAAACTGTATACCTGAAGTTCTGGTTTGAGCTTGTACTTTAAAATAAGTGCGCAGGGAAGGAGTAACGCGGGAGCTCCCTGATTTAGGTAGTTTAACCTGTTTGTTTTTTGCTTTTATAGCTTTTTTGCCCTCCACTTGTGATCGAGTGATCACTTTCCCCACTTGTATTTTCTTAGATGGAATACTGCCTGAAAGGCCCTCTATAGGCGACAAATCCTGCCCCCAAATGCCTTTGCTCGAAGAGTGTACCTATTTAGGCTACTGCTTAGGCTGCTGCCGCTCATTTGGGGTACACTGCAGCCTCCGCTCTCGCCTTCTGCTGAATTCAAACACCCCTCTAGTTGATATGGCCCGGGGGCACCTGGTTTACTCACAGTGCATTTATTTATATTAGTGGTGTTGCCTTCTGAAAAGAGCCCCCGCGCCCCCTTCCTCTTTCTCCTTACCGGGGTCATCGGCGGGGGACTCTCATTCTCCACTGTTTCCTTTGTTTCCCTTCCACCGCGGTCTTGCCAACCGACCGCGACCAAGACCGGTAACAGGCTCCCCGTGCTGGGAAACCCCACTCTAGCCGCCGTCCTCTCGCCAGCTGCAATACCGCCTCTGCCCAGACTCCACCTCGCGGTGACGACGTGGCAGCTTCAGCGGTCACAGCCGCAGTCTCCGCCAGCCTCACACTCGCGCACAGCCCGCAGCCCACAGTGGAATGCAGCCCACGCCAAACCGACCCAGAGCGTCAAGCCCAGAAAAAAGAAAAGCAAGAAGATCGAGAAAAGACGCCAGAACAAAAACCGCAGGTATGCCGCAAAAACTCCTAGCGCTGCTCCGTTTCAGATACGCCCATCCTACGTGCTTAATTCCTCATCCGATAGAGAGGTGAGAGCCCACGACCGCTCAGCACTTACTGACGGCCGCCATGTTCCCCCATGTTTTCTATGTTAATGATCGGAGTTTGCAGAGTTTTGCCAACTCCACACTGCTGGGAGTGCGGAGCTCAGCAAACAAACTCTGACTCCGCCGTGTTGCGGAGTTTGCCCCCGCCGGCCACCCCTAGTGTATATCAGGGAGGGTGCATGGCAGGAGGTGTGGGTAGTAAGGAGAAGTATATTTAACAGGGAGGATGCAGTGGTGCAGCAGGAAAGGTGGGGAGGGCATGTGCGTTAGAGAGGGCATGTGGTGTAGCACAAGGCGTTGTGGGAGCCATAGCAATGTTACATGGCTTGGAAATCTGTAGTGTGTGTTGGTGTCTGGGAATGCATGCACCGGGCGAGGCGGTGGCAGAGAGGGAGGCAGGCTGGGCTGTGACAGTGTTGAGTGTAACAGGCAGGGGTCCCACATCTCTGGGCGAGGGGTGGGTATGATTTGCCCCAAGTAACATTTCTACTTTAGTTCCTTCTAAGCGACTGCTGTTTATAACGCGGCTATCGCGTGACACCTACATATGGCTTTGCCGTGTATGTAGCATATGACGGCCTTCCCCAGATCACAGCAAACTACATACCTCCTTGGTACGACCACTCATCGCATAATCCCCCTTTGTACTGCAGCCCGATGGCTGGTGTTTACCCCTCCCAGCTGGCCTGCCTATGCTGTCCTCTCGAGAGCTGTTCACCCAGGACGGAGCTGCGGGTCTTCTCTAGCTCACACTAAAGCACAGATCAGCACCCCAACCCCACTGTGACATGACCACTCACCGCATAATCCCGCCTTGTACCGCAGCCTTATGGCTGGTGTTTACCCCTCTCAGCCGGCCAGCCTATGTTTTCCTCCCAAGAGCTGTTCACCCAGAACAGAGCTGCAGGTCATCTCCAGCTCACAGCCAACCACAGACTAGCCCCCCACCCTACCATGGCCCTATCACTCACCCCATAATCCCGCCTAGTACCACAACCTAATGACTGGTGTTTACCCTTCTCAGCCGGCCTGTCCATGCTTGGCCTCCTGGAAGCTGTTCACCCTTGACGGCGTTGTATCTCTTCTCCAGCTCCCAGCAAATCACAGACCAGCACCCTCACCATGACCCTGTCACTCACTGCATAATCCCTCTATATACCGCAGCCCAAAGGCTAGTGTTTACTCTTCTCAGCCGGCCTGCCTATGCTGTTCTACTGGGTCTCAGTGGATATGCTTTGCAGCATCCAAATATTATCAACCAATTAGATACGTGGTTACATATTTTTATTCTGTGGTGAACTTGCATATGCTAATGGGCTTCGTAACGTGATTGGCTGAGGTGCTCTTGATTGCTTTTCATTGGCTGTCTGGCCTCGTAAATTGTATTGCAGTCTTCGTTTGGCAGGATAAGTTCCTGCACGTCCGCCATCAGTCCGGAAGGAAGGGAAGCCGTCCGGGTCTCTAGTGGCATTACAAGATGGGAGTATTGCAATCGCAAAGACCCCAGCTGAACCACTGGTACTGCAAACACATCGCTGACTGCCAGGTTCGTGGTCGGGGGAAGGCAGCTCCCATAGTGTGGTACAGAGGAGTCTCACCGCCGTCCGCATTACGAGGTGGCTTTCCCACGAGCAGACTGCGGCGGTTTGACCGCCGTTTAAAGGTTGTCGGAAACAAAGGATTTGGGGTACATACTCACCCCTTTCCTGTTCTACGCAGCAGATTTCGAGGTGGATCTCTTTCCCTAGGTCCCCTCTTCACAGCAGCATCTTCACCCTGAGAAATACAACCCTGTCTGCTGTGATATACAGGTAAATGCTTTTCTTTTTAAATAAATAGGGCACAAGTGGAAAAGCACTGGGAAACATAAGGAAAATGCTGGTGCTAGCACATTTGAAGTAATTTGTTACAACCTGGCATATGTGAGCATGGCAACCATGACAAAATGCTTGCCCTGATATACTGAGGTAACTTTTGACATAAGGGTCACCTAATATACAGGGACAGCATAACTTGTAAACATCCTGGCACTGGCATATTTTATATCATGTTTTGTATAAGGGTGAACCTTTGAATATGGAGGCTTCCGTAACAAAATGCTGCCTTGACACAATGGAGGTAATTTTTGACATATGGGGCACCCATGCACCATTTTGGAAAAATGGGGTAAACTCCTGTGGAATGTCGGGTTTCATTGGCTTAAAACACCATGAAAGGTTTTGAACATTTAATAAGTGCCCTTATAGCGCATATGACGTTTTAGCAAATTTATGTGAAGATTGTGCTTTAACATTTAAGTATTTCTCCCCATTCTTTTCAAGTTTTTCTTTGTGGGAGAAACCCCCTAGAAGAGGTCTGACTTTCGGGATTTCTTTGCTCATTACAACTCAGGGCAAGTATTATACCCCTGAACATTCAAAGATCAAGTCAGCACCATAATATAGGTGATATCTCCAATAGACATTTGTCTATGATATGCTGTTATACTAATCATACAGTTATTATGGAAATTCAGCAATGTCAATTGTTGTGATGTTAGGATCATTTGACATGCCTTCCTGAAAGAAATCAAGGTCAATGGTCATATGTCACTTCCAGTGATGTAATTAAGTTCAAAGGGTATGTGATGTTACATCCGCTACCCCTAGAATTTTGGTTAATTCACACTCATGCCTGAAACTTACGAATGTCTGGTATTAACTATCCATTGACTAATATATCATCATATATCCTTTATTTTAGCTCAAATAGGGCCATAAAAGGCATCAAACATACATTCATGATAGAACTTGGGACAAACAATCAATTGCAAAGTTAATATTTAAAGAGAGATTTTACTTTAAAATGGTACGAAAAAAGGAGAACATTTTAAAAACAGGTTTAAAAAGTAGACGTCAATTAGTTAAACCCATACACACCTCATAGGGCAACAGTCTTTGTCTCTATACAAGGACTTTTGATCTAATATACCATATTGCCAATATAAAATTCGCAATTGAAAAGAAAACAGGGCCATTGGTATTAGTTTTGCATACCCTCAAGGCTAAATGGCGATCACTGACACCAATAAGTTAACAAAGGGGTTTAATCCAGCAAGATTGTTGCCTTTTTGTAGGCCCTACAAAATAATAAAACATGTTCAATAGTCTATACTGCCCCACATCCCATTGGCCAGGTGTTTGTTGCATCTTACTTGTTATTCCACAAACAAGTAAAGGCCGCTAATGATAAAATCCCAGTCTGAAATTGACATAAAGTGCGCACTCAAAGGATTTTGACACCATGTCTAAATGAGAATCAAATTCAAATGAACATTTAAATGTTAACAAAGATTTTATTAGGCTACCTGAGACCACCCTTGAAATTTTCCCTCCGAGGACAAAGTTCCAGAAGGCCTGTTTTAGCTTTTCATGTGTCTCATGTGTAAACTCCGAAGGATATAACCAGAAATCCTGCAGGCCTAACTTCAGTAGCCAGGTTTTTATATGGGCAAGCAAGGGGATCTTGTCAGCATGACAACCATTGACTTAATGAACCAAACTAGTTGGAATGCTCATAGAGTGGCACATCCTTTCAGACGAGCAGGAGCCTATGGAAATTAAACAGGACGTTATCTATGAAACTACTTTTTCATTTTGTAACTAAACAAAAATCTTTCATGAATTTGCTGTTGCATGGTGTCAATTGTACATGCGGGCACATGGAACAGTTTTACATATTTTAAAGTTAAGGAATCCCCATTTGCAAGATACAGGCAGACAAAATCCTTCTGCAAACATGAGTGTGTTTATAGTAGGCCTGGGCAAAATTTTAATTATGCTGGTGAAATTCCCAAATTTTACATTAAATGAAATTTGAAAAATGTATCAAATTTTGTATATTACACAATTCTGCATAATTTTCACTGATACTGATTTGCGCAGAAATATCTTGCTGAGAGAGATTTTCTACTCGAACTAGTCTCCTGGTGTAATATATATATTTAAAAAAAAAATCTTTTTATTATATAAACAACAATACAAACTTCACTCCCAAACTTGAAACAGCAAGCCACAACAATTATACCTCTGTATATTTGTGACGCACCTCCACACAGAACAATCACCCAAAAGAGTCCCAAATTATGAGCCTTTTTGCTCAAACGGTGTGCATATCCACCGCTTTCGCTGTTTCCAAGGAGCAGTCTCCAAGACTAATGTCCAAATTCACACAAATGTGGAATGCACCACCAGCACCAAGAATGATTACATCCATCCACTGTTGATTTTATATAAACACTTTCTTTATTCTTCGAATTCAGTAAAATGACAGCCAAACAGCCGACGCGTTTCGTCCAACTGGTGTGGACTTCATCAGGGCTGTGAAATACATGAAACATATAGGGGCCGATTCCGATTCTGGACGGAAATCTCTCCGACCGAGCCGGACCCGGAGAGAATTCTGACCGAATCGGACCCTAGCAGTCCGACCGAACGAGTACGATGCGCACGCATGCCATCGGACTCGAGTCGGTCGGACTCCCATTGAAGTCAATGGGAGCCTGTCGTACAACGCGTACGCGGCCTCCCATTGACTCAATGGGTGCGAGGCGGACAAGGGCGCCCCCTACAGCGTGTACGCGTCCAAGCGCATCACGGCGTACATGCACAGGTAGGGGGGGACCCATGGGTCCCCCTGTGTGCGACTCGCACGCCTACGCGTACAGGGGTCCGACGCGGACCCCCAAAGTCCGGCTCCGACAGCTTTTTCGAGCCGGACGGCGCGAGTCGGTCGGACTGCTAGCGGCGCGCATCGTACTTACCCGGCCGGGAACCGTCTCCATAGCGCGGTGCGAGTCGTGTCCATGCGAGTCGGTCGGAGCTTGTTGAAGCCGCGTACGATTCGGTCGGCGATTTTGCAGGTGCTTGCATCGTACTCGCTCGGCCGGACCCGCGTACGATTCGGTCGGGAAACAGGGCTCCGAATCGGATCCGGTGAATCCGAATCCGATTCGGAGCCCTACCGGCCGAGATCGGAATCGGCCCCATAGTGTATAATACAAAAAAAATATATATAAATAACCACAGATGGACATTGACACGTGACAACACACAAATATTAACATATAAAAAGGTTTCTACATATAAAACACTACATTTAAAAGGCCAACATGACAGGGTCACATTAACAGTTCACCATTGAGGATGGTGAAACAAAGTTGGTAAGAAGAAACAAATATAAAACACAATAATAATGTTCATGGTTTAATACCATAGTAAGGAGAGTGATCAAGTTGTGGACACAGCAGATAGAACAGATTTAAAAACGAGTTAAAGAACAAATAAGTAGGATAGATAGAAAAAATAGAGCATCAAGCCCCATGTGAAGAAGTCTTAGTGCAACCGAAGCGATAAATAAATCCATCTTAAATCTGGAAAACGGTTTCGCCCAATAAAAGTGAAATTACTTAGGACAACATACCTTCGCAAGTCAATCTAAATCATCTATAGTAGTAGGTGTTTAGAGAATAGTAAGGTCCTGTGATAGTCTTATGTAGAAACTGTTCCCTCCTGTATCCAGGGACAGTTGAAAGTGTAAGGCTCCTGTGCCTGTAAAGAGAGGTAGCAAGCAACGAGGAGAGATAAACCTCTTGCTCACGAGTATACTGTGTCTGTTTTGGCAGGGTGGAAGTGTAACACCACACTCCCAAGAAAACTAACCAAAGTTGTATGTTTCATGTATTTCACAGCCCTGATGAAGTCCACACCAGTTGGACGAAACGCGTCGGCTGTTTGGCTTTCATTTTACTGAATTCAAAGAATAAAGAAAGTGTTTATATAAAATCAACAGTGGATGGATGTAATCATTCTTGGTGCTGGTGGTGCATTCCACATTTGTGTGAATTTGAACAATACAAACTTCGTCTCATACACCATATGCAGAATCACATATTTACTTTAGTACAATGAATGTATTGCACAAATGGAGTCCCCTCCCTCCTCCCCCCTACCTATGAAACACCACTTTGTGCCATATACATTTAACCGTCCAGTCTGCTTGGTCCTGGTGTAATCTTGTGTGAATTTTTTAATACAAAGTATATACTCTTGTGAAAATATAATAACAGATGCTAGAGCACTGAGTTCCACTCATCACTGACTCCTCAGCAAGAACCCCGTGTACATCAGGTTGATGGATCTTTGTTGTCAGCTCAGACGTCAAAGTTAAATCTCAACATAAATCATTATCAATTATCATTACTTAAGTTCAGTCAATAAAGAGAGTTAAGTTGAGTTAAAGGCTTTTATTTTCAAATCTTTTTGTTATTCAGGCTTTTATTGATGTATTATTATCCAAGATTCATCAGTAAAGGTTAACAATCAATGAAACAATATTTAGTAATAGGATTAATCAATTCAGTAAAAGAAAATATAGCATTAATACAATAAATGTAGCAAGCATGTCCCATTAAGAAACATCCCTATTTTAAGCTAGGTCAGGCTAAATGTGAAAAGGGTTAAAGGTGTCAGTTCAGAAACCCATGAAGACTTCTGATGGGAGAATTGAGCATAAGCATGAAGCTTTAGCGGAATAAGCTGGAACTTATTGTCAGCTCAAATAATAATAGATCAAGGAATAATCTAAGACTTCTCATAAAGAAATGTGCAGGAAACTCAGTACAGAGTCTCCTCTCAGAGAGTCGGGAAAGGGACACATCTAAAATGCTCTGAGAAATGAAGTTGTGTAGAAGACCCCTGACTAAGCTAGGAACATGCACTAACATAAACACACATTTTCGATGTTGCAACATTAATGATCCTTCTTCTTCATGTTGACCAATTAGATTTCAGCACGCTCCTGGGAACAGGTCTACTCCCCATCTTCTTACTAGAGTACAATTGTCTTTTAACCATGTTATGGGCACAGCCTTTCCTGTTTATAATATCTACTTCCGATGAATAATCCTCCTTGTCATTTACATGATTTGTGGTGTGTCATTAACTAATAAAGAGTAGCTTCTGAAATTGCAACGTCTACTTCAAAAAGAAGAAACACAACTTAAACAATTGTCGTTTAAAGTGATGAATAAGCCTTTCAGTATTAATGGGCCTTCAAGTTAAAACATTGTGGGCCTTATTGTGACTTTGATGGTGTGGGAGCGGGGCTGCCATGCTGCCACCATGCTCCCACACCACCAAAGCCAAAACAGACCGTCCGCCAGATTACAACCTTTTAAGTCGCTGTTGGGCAGTTCTTTGGTGTTTCCACGGCGGTGCCTTTAAATTAAGCACCACAATGGGAATGTCAAAGCATGTTCCTGCATGGACCGAAATGCACTATGTTATGCATTTTGTTCTGTGCACGAACATGGGCGTGCATGCAGACAGGGGGGCACACCATGTGCCCCGCTGCATGCACCCTATGGCACAGAGACACCATGGGGCCCTGTTGGGCCCCCTCTGTTTCCTCACCGCCATACTTTTCATGGCGGTCACCAGTGGCGGCCGGTACGTTTTGGAGAGAGGGAGGCGGACGGGACACATGCACACATACACATAACACTCACAACCATGCACTCACACACGCGCGCACACACACACAAACACACTCATTCACAACACTCTTTCCCAAACATTCATACATGCATGCACGCACCAAACAATTTAAAAAGAAAATAAAACACACTTACCTTCAGCCAGCTCTCTGCTGCCTTGGCGGTTCAGAAGGCTTGGGACTGCTGTCTTCCCTCATTGGCTGACCTAAAGTCAGCCAATAAGGAAAGGCAGCAGTCCCAACGTCATCACAGAGTGGGATGGGGTAAGTGAGACTACTGACCCCACCCCACTCTGTGATGAAGTGTCACTGATTGACACTCGACCTTGCGCTTCAGGGCTTAAAACTAAAGCGCCCAGGTGCGAAGCAATCAGTGATGCTACCCCTCGTCACTGAGGGGAGGGCCGCAGCAACCTTTGCTGAGCTGAGAACGTCACTCCCACCGGAGCTGTGACTTTCTCAGCCCAGCAAAGTTCAGTTCAGGCAGCCAGGAGCCAGCTCTAAATGCGCATGTCTGGCTCCTGGCTGCTTGAACTGAGAGTGAACAGTGTCTGTCAGGCTGACCTTTGTTCAGCCTGACAGACACTGTTCCTACGGGGCAAAAGGTAGAGGGGCATGGCCCCTCCGCCCAAATGGACTGGGCGCGCCTGGCGGTCACGCCACCATGAAAAGTGTGGCTGTGGGGAAACTTGTAAAATGCTTGGTGTGGCCACAGCAGCCCTGCCTAGCATATTGCGGCCTCAAGACTGCTCCACCACCACCCGGGATCTCTGATCCCTGGTGGTTACGGTGGTCCCAGGGTGGCCCAACTGCCCTGGTCACTATAGGGCGGTCGGAAGACCACCACCGGCGTGCCTCCGTGAGTCTGGCCTCATTACTAGGTTACAGGCCTAAGGGTTTTAAGTGGGGTTGCCTAATACAAATTATGCATTAAAAATATTTCACGTAAATTCTGCATATTTGTATTTTTAATAAAGCATTTAGTAAATAATTAAATTCGCGTTAGCAGAGGTGAAACCGGTGAACCACATTTTGTATTAAAAGCATACCTTCCTACAATTTACATAACATTTCACGAAATTTCACAAAAACATTATGGAATTTGTAACACCCTTCGTTTGGATTAGAATCTTTGCCCTTGTGAATTAGCTCTAGGATGAAAGCTATCGAGGAGCTGAAAAGAATTGTAAATTTCACATGGGTACAGATTGTGGTCACTCCCTACTGACAAAGTCCAGAAAGATCTAACACAAAATTGACATCCTGCTTTTAGCCTTGGGGGTGATAGGAGGTCTCTGTATTCGTCTGTACTTGTGTGGATGTGTGTGTGTGTGTGTGTGTGTGTGTGTGCGTGTGTATGCGTGCATGCGTGAGTGCATGTGTGTGTGTGTGTGTGTGTGTGTGTGTGTGCGTGTGTCTATACAGACTTGTCCCTGGTCAATATCACATACTCAACTGATCTTTCTTTGAGTGGAGCAGGACCATACTGATAGTCAGTCTCTACCATTTCAGATTAAATATTGAAAGATTTACATCTATCCAAACCCATGTAAAATGGCAATAAAATAAACCCACCTTCACAGCTTCTTTTCACCCCATGATGGTACCAAAATGTGTTTTGAATACCCTCTTCACATAGTATAATGACACTTATATTGTTGTAAAATGTGCTTTTAATTAGTACGGTGGAAGAAGTGACAGCAGGTGATCATTTACGATAGGCGTGTATCAATGCACGAGTCAATATGAGGTGGGCCCCATAATGTGTCAGTATTGATTCCTCCTGCCTACGCAAAAACAAGCGTCAATCCGAAAGGCAAATAAAAACACAAGGCTGCTGAGCAGGATGAATTATTGATTGACAAAGTGAGAAACAAACACTATATTCCAGCAAGAAATAACTAAACAACCTTCCTTTAGCCCGTTAGTGCTCTTCTGATGTAGATGAGAGCAGATTGTCAAATGGGCTGCAGTTATAAACAGGAAAAGTTCAGGAGGTCACTTAACATGGGTACATTCTGGGTACTTCAAGAAAACAGGCAGGGGAATTAATATGCCATGATATATATTTTCATTATAAATTATATACTTTAACTTCACTAATTATCATTGTTTAGCAATCAGTAATAGATGCTTGAATGTGCTCGAGCCCCCCTTATTGAGGAGAAACCGTTATAACTTTTAGCGATAATTTTCTGCGCTTTCAAGTCCTTGTGCCACACTTTTTAAGGGAAATGTGTGTACTCATCATTAGCCGTAAGAGCTCTGAGCTTGCATGGACGTGGCCCCTACCTCTTGAAGGAACGTTGTGTTCATCATAAGCAGTTAGAGTTCTTCGCTTGCCCCACTTTTTGAATAGCTTTTGAATAAACCGTGAGAGATCTGTGCTTGAATAGGCATGGGCACCCAATCTTTGAAGAAATACCTTAATCATCACCATCGTCATCGGTGGGAGCTCTGCAGGTTATGTGCTTGTGCCCCACTTTTTAAGGGAAATATTTAATCAAAGCAAACACAAGGGGATGATGGACGGAGCACTGAAACCTTTCAGACAGTCACCCCCAGTCACAGATTTAGGTTGAATCCATCATGGTTCTTTAGCTCACTTCGCCACCCCAGTTCAGACCCAGCCATGTGCAAATCAGTCTTGACCCTGTTCCTCATGGGAACAGTCCAGCCTGAACTGCCAAGCCAGGTCTTCCCTGGACCAGAAACAAGCATCCTGGGACCGGTTTCAGGGTAACACCCCTCATCAGCCAGGCTAGCTTGAATCTAGTGGCAAAGTGAGCAAGGGACCCACATCTGGGTATTCCCTGCCAACTTAGGGCGAACAAAGCAAACACAATGAGATGATGGACGGAGCACTGAAACTTTTCAGACACTCACTCCCACTCACAGATCTGGGTTGGCTCCATCATCCTTCTTTAGCTCACTTCGTCACCCCAGTTCAGACCCAGTCATAAGCAAATCAGACTTAACCCTGTTCCTCATGTGAACAGTTCAGCCCGAACTGCCAAGCCAGGTCTTCCCTGGACCGGAAACAAGCATCCTGGGACCGGTTTTGGGGTAACACCCCTCATCAGCCAGGCTAGCTTGAATCCAGTGGCAAAGTGAGCAAGGGGCCCATGTCTGGGTATAGCCTGCCAACTTAGGGCGAACAAAGCAAACACAAGGAGAAGATGGACAGAGCACTGAAACTTTTCAGACACTCACCCTCAGTCACAGATCTGGGTTGAATCCATCATCCTTCTTTAGCTCACCTCACCACCCCAGTTCAGACCCAGCCATATGCAAATCAGTCTTGGCCGTGTTCATCATTAGCTGTGAGAGCTCTGAGCTTTCACTGACTTGCCCTCCACCTATTGAAGTAACGTCAAGGTCATCATCATGTGTGAGAGCTCTGCGCTTATCTGGGCACATGCCCTGATTTTCGATGGAAAAATGTAATCATATTCAACCCTGAGAGCAGTTGTATAACAAAATATTGTGAACACAAATATCGTGTGACATGAATATCGTGTCAATAGTACCTTTTAACAAAATATTGTATTTCTATATTTTTAATAGAAATGACATAAATATTGTGCCAAAAATATTGTGTAAGAGAATATCGCTCAAAAGGTAAGAATATTGTTTTTTAAAATACATTTCGACTTTAAAATAATTTCTTTGAAATAGTTAAAATAGCACAATGTTAAATAAACAGTTTATCTACACACTTTAAAAGTAGAACGGTAACTGAATAAAGTTTAAATACATTTAACTTTAAATAGCAACAGTAAACTAAAGGTAAAATTAGCAAACATGTACAAACAACCCAAATATGTAACCTTAGTTGCAAATAAAAGAATATAAAAAGAAACATATAAAAATAGTTTTATTTCATACTTTACATAAATAAGATACACCTATATATTAAAAAATATGTTAACAATTTAAATAATTACAAAAAATATAACAGAAACAAAGAATAAGTTCAAAGGGTGTAATTAAAAAATATGAAAAATATGAAAAATATGAAAAATAATAAACTAAATATACAAAATATAAAAAAATCGAAAAATTATATTAACATTTCAGAAAACAAAATTTAAAAAAAGCAAATGAAAATCAACAATATCAACATTACTATAAATCCACTCTAACCAACATTTAGGGAAACACTTAACACTGTAGTCTAAGCAACACATGGGAAAGCTTTGGACTTCAAAGGGTTGTATTTAGTGTTCCCACTCTAGTCTAAGCAACTGTAGCGGAAATGTTGGACTTCTGAGAGGTTGCATTTACTATTTGTGAGGATTTGGGTGTATTATATGGTACGGATGTGCGGCCTTACCGTGGAATACACTTGCAAAAAATGCCTTGGGTCCAGTCAGTCTTGTGTGTGCAACCTTAAGCTCAACCTGGGTAGCTATGCTTTCGAGCAGCAACACTTAAACAAAGGAACAAGCATAAAGCATTTAACAGTACCAAACAACGAAATAAGAAAGTCAAGCAACACAAAAGAAACATTACATATTATATTTTTATGATATTTAGAGTCCAAGATGAGCAAAATCCACCAGATGGTTCTGGAGATACAGAATTTTAAAGAAATCTTAGGGGCTCATTGCAGTGGCAGTCAGACGAGTGTCCGACCGCCATCGAAACAGGAATGAGACTGGCCGACAAATAGTTGGCAGTCCCACCCGCCATATTTGGATCAAACTGCTGTGTATGTGGTCGGAAACTGCACAAGCTGCAGCAGAAAAGGCATTTTTCAAACATCCATTCACCGTGTGCCAGGCACCGTCTGGTGCCTGGCATACAGTGCATGGATGTGTGGGGGGGCACCACATGTGCCCCCCTGGCAACTTAGCAGTGGCCCATGGGGGCCCAATTTGGGGCCCCCAAAGTCCCTTTCCGAAAGCCTTTTTATGGCTGTGGGACCGCCATGAGAAGGCTTTAGGGAAATGGACATGGTGAATATGACGTTGGTGCCTGAGCAGGCACTGCCTCCATTCAGGATCACGATTCCGACTGCCGCCACACCTGGATCAGTAGATCCTGGCAGAGGCGGCAGTCCGTCCCCCGACAGACAAGGGCCCGACAACCTGCATCCTAATTTAGTGGTCGGCCCGAAGGGCTGTCTGTCAGTGGGACGACCACCGTCGTCCTGTTGGTGGTAGACTCACCGGCATCATGATGTGCCCCTGAATCTCTAATCAAACCAAAAACAAGCATTGGTAGCTGTAAAGTTTGTGCAGTCCAGCAGACGGTGCAGCCTTTCTTTGTGCAGTCCAAGGGGCAGCAGGGCACTCCTTCTTCAGTCCTTGTTCCAATTTTGATATGATCTCAGTTTCAGGGTACGCAAGGTGCTATATTTATTCCCAGAAAGTGCCCTGGGGGGATGATGCGGTCACTATCCAATGGCCTAGCAGGGTGCCTCCTTCTTGGTGCAACTTTCAGAATATGGGTGGCCTCTAGCAATCCCAGTGTGCACTATTCTGCCCACTCTAAAGATGTTGGGACCGTTCCTCAGACGTTAGGACTTTGGTAGCCCACCCTGGAGGTGTGGTTACCTGTGGTCTACATGCCAACTAGAAAAACAGTTTGGGCACTAGTCTCCCCTCTCTGTCCCTGTGTCCAGCTCATCTACCTGAACAAAGGGCAGCCCGCCAGGAGTGTGAATACCATTTGCCCACCAAAGTTGCCTTCACCTTTGACAATCGCCTTTTGGGCTAACACCGAGTGGCTTCCTGTGATGGGGGAGTGACATCTTGTCTTGTAGAAGGCTGCTATTGATCCTAAGCTTGGGATTTGTTCACATAACTCCCCAGATGGACAGAAAGCTGTCTCATGGCAGGTGACTGTGTAAGGCCACTGGACAAACTGGGTCACAGAGTGGTAGCTTTCTAAAAGTTGCATTTCTTTAATAGTGACATTAAATTCGACCTGGGCATCATGTCGACTTTAATGTCACGATTAATTTGATACCTTACAGTACCCAGCTAGGTAGTCCCATTCAGAAGTTAGTCGGGCTGAGGGGCCAGCCCGTAGCCCTGTGTTAGCCAATTGGGGCTACTAGCCCCATCACAGCAAAATGACAATTTTGAGGTGTTGTTGTTAAGATATATATAAAAATGTATGTCCTACTTATTAATATACACCTCCCTGCCTTAGAGCTCAATAGGCCTTCCTTAGGGGAGGCTAACATATATTGTTAAGGGAAGTGGGGGCTTTGCCATTAGTTTGAATAGCAAAGTCGAACTAGAAGTGTGACCACTACCCTTCCAGTCTGCAGTGGCAGGCTGGGAGCTATCTTGTACCCTCTCACACACAGGGTGGCACAATCAGTGCTGTAGCCCTGGAAGGACACTCTGCCTTACTGACCTGGGTACGAGGGGATAGCCAATTCGACATACACTTTGCAATGGGTTAGAACACTGGTGCTAATTTTCTGATAGCTGGCCTCAGTGCACTCTAAGAGTCAATAAAACAGCAGCATCAGTCCAAAAATGTGGGGGGGGGACATGCATAAAGAGACATTTCCTTGCACTATTCCCATTCCAATGTATGCAACAGTATGGAAAGTATTAGACTTCGGAGTAACATTTTCTATTTTCACTCCAATCTAAGCAACAGTAGGGAAAATGTTGTACTTCTTAGAGGTTACATTTACTATTCCCACTCTAATGTAGTCAACAGTAGGGAAAGTGTTGAACTTCGGAGGAATTACGGAGGAGTTACATTTATTATTCCTACTCCAATCTAAGCAACTGAAGGAAAAGTGTTGAACTTTGGAGGGTTTAGATGAACTATTTCCACTCCAGTCTAAGATGGTAGGGAAAGTGTTGGACTTCGTAAGGGTTAAATTTACTATTCCCACTCCAGATTAAGCAACTGTAGGAAAAGTGTTGGACTTTGCAGGGCTAGATTTAAAATCCTCACTATAACATATGCAACAGTAGGGAAAGTCTTAAGCTTCTGAAGGATTACATATACCATTCCAACTCAGGATTATTTTCTAGAAAAACTTAAATACCTACCAACAATACATTTCTAAATAATATTTTATCTAAACAAAATGCATAAAGATATAAACTTGAAAAAATATCTAAATACAAAATATTAAAAAACATTCTTAATAATGAAAACTAAATTTACTCCCTCCCTGCAACCCAAAAATACCCACAAACACTGAAAAGAAATAAATAAAAAATATGTAAATGGAAATGTGATTTAAATTTAAAAATATAATGAAATAAAATAAATAAAAAATATTTTTTACACATATAATTACAAATACTCAGTCATAAAATAATAAACACTGAAATAAAAAAATAATGTATGTACTAAATGAACAGTTACAAATATTTGTAATGTTTGACCAATTAAATAATTAATTATGATGAACAATTAAATAAAAATACAATTTCAATAAATTCCCACCCTAGTCTTCTAAAAACACAGCAATGCTCTATTAAAATATAAATGACTAATTACAGAATACATATTAAAATATGCATTATAATTTACAACATAATCTTAAATAAATAAAAAAACATTAAATCATTAATCAATGAAAAATATTAATCAATAAAAATGTAAAGTTACAATACAAAATAATTAGCATGTAAATTCAATCAATTATAATTTATTTAACTTCCCACCCTGTTCCCCTACAAACCTAACAACACTAAGGGGCTCATTACGATGGCGGGCGGAAGCACAACCGCCGTGCTGGCGGATGCAAAAACCACCAGTTACCGCCGGCACGCAGCAGTCCACACGCCCGCCCAATTACGATGCGAAAAGTAGGCCAAACACCGCCGGCAAGCCAGCAACACCGTCCGCCATCAAAGTGCGCCCGTTCACGTAGCGGCGCAGCACAACTGACACACACCGTCCGACGAAACACGTCCCGCCCGGCGCATAAATTACGATGCCGCAAACAAACGGCTCCCACGGCTAAGAGACACCGCACGTGAAAGAGAGGCGGAAACACGGACGCAGAGCACGGACAACGAAGAAGCGGCACCCCGGGCATGAATCCAGCACTGCAGGCCCTTCCCATGCTTCTGCTGATGCACCACCAAGGACGCAACGTACCGCGGAGACGCAGGTAGGCACACACACAACAAGTGCACGCAAACAGCGCACACAGTGCAAGGGCGGAAAAGCGGACAACCCCCACCAGCGCGTGCACACTACACATCCACCATCGCATCCACATATGACACACAGGCCAAATCCTAACATCGCAGAACACATGTGTACACACCACCTGGGACTAGGAACCAACCACCCCGTCACGGCCACAAAGCGCTGATGACGCCGCCACACATGCGCACAACGCAGAGGCCAACCGCAGCGCCATGCATGCGTCGCACACAGACACAGGGACACAACCAAGCAGCACACACATCAGCCCCACCCCGAACGCACATGACACGTGACAGGCCGGCCACAGACATGTCCCCAACGCCCAATTCACGGACAACACCCAACGCCACACAAACGACGCACACATGTCAGTGAAGACACGCAACTGCAGGACACCCCCAGTGTAACAAACATGGCGTAGCACACAGCGGCGGCAACACCAACTAGGAGAAGCAGGGCCCCTTCGGGAAGAGGAACGCCAGTACCACACTGAAAAACCCATACCACCCTGCACATATGAACAAGACACATGAAACGGAACACCAAAGAGCCCGGGGACCGACAACAGGTGGCCCAAGAATTACATCCACACACAAGGCCCAATGCAGAGCGGAAAGGCAGCCTGCCGCCCACACAAGGGAGAGCAGACAGCACTGAATGACCTTCCATTCCAACACCGAAACCACAGCCCTACGACAGAAGCCGGTGAATACAGCCATTGTCCAAGAATAGACCAACACAGGCATGCCGAGGAGACCGACCACAGGGCAGATAGCGCATATCACAGAAGCACACAACGGACGGGGAAGAAAGAAGAAAACACTCCCCCATGTCGGCCACATGCAAGTTAATTGGAAGGAGTCACACAGCACCGACCTTGAACTGTCTGAGAAGCATGTGGGAAGAGGGCCCGTGTCCTCCAAACAAGCCAACAGAACACAAGTCCTGTCTCCCCATGACTACACAGAGCTCACAGCAACCCCGGAGCGTGCACATTGCAGACTGCACACACAGCCGGAGCACGCCACCTCTACGAACCGCTGCAAAATGGCAACCGCAACACACCTACCCAACTACGCCGAAGAGCTCAAGCTGTACCAAACCAACACGATACATACATTGGGATGCGATCTCCTGTCCCTGCTGAACGTAAGTTACCGACTGACTTACCGCATCACATTGTTCAGCTGCGTCATGCCCGTCTTCTACTGTCGGAGGTGTCCCTACCAGCATCCCGTCGAGATATGCCTCTCCAACCCGGCATGTCTGAAGGCGGACCTGCTACCACTACTCCTCCCTCTGGACGCACACGACAGGGCCTGCTCTGCCTATGGGGGCATGGCGTATGTGGCCAACATCGCACGCGCACTGAAATGGAACCACTGTGCCTCCACACGACGGATCATCGAGAACAGCTACATCGAATGTCACCCAGCATGCCCCATCATGGTCCTCCAAGGGACAACCTACGAACAACACCTTGACAGCCACCATCCGCTTCATTGGCTGGCAAACATGTACACCACCAATGACATGGAAGCCCTGCTGGACGGCATCGCATACCTGACAACCTGTAAATACGTCGGACCACAACGCAGGTTCCCCGAGTGACCTATGAAGTCCAACCCCGCACCCATGCTCAGCTTCCGCACGGACTGGCCAGTCACCACCACAACAGCCATACCAAACGACCGGCAACTGTAACCACACCATCAACGACATCGCCATGACATCGGATATGACCGGGACATGCACACTGTTCCCCATCACATCCAGGAACACCGCATGCATCGTGGGAGGCAGTGGCATGGGCTCTGTGCATCGCACCCACATGGACGGAACTGCACGAACAACCAGGACACGACATGGATCCAGCGCACATGGACACACACACCGCTCAGTGGACATGAATAGGTCGCCTGGAGTCTGTGGGTGCTGCACCCCTCCCACCCCCGCCCCGGGAATCCCATACCAGGACCTTTGCATGGACGACAAGTGCATACAACAACAACACGACCCCAGTGACTGTGACATGTCCAGTAACCACCACAGTGCAACAACAAGTGGCACGCCGCTGCATGCACGCAAGCACATGCCCTGATGTCATCTCACATGCACGCGTGCATGAGGAACAACCGCAGCAAACCTGTCACATGGAACTGAGATGGACTGTGCCCATGATGCCGAGCGGTCTGGTAGGCTACATGTATACCGTCTGTGTCAAAGTCCGCAGCTCCGCAGCTATACGTAAATGTACATTAGCACAGCCTTGGCCAAGCAGATGTAACCCCACACCCTATCCCATTTGTAATCATGCTCAGTATATCCTCAACATGTATTCCGCTGCCAGTAGTGTCCACTATACTGCATCACAGAGGACAGAAGACTCAATATAATGTTTGAAACCAGAACTGTCTCCACTGACTCATTTCACAAGTACGAATGAGAGAGGATGAGAGTATGTGAAGTACACGGCAGTCGTGACATGACCATGTAGTCCACTGGTATTGGATGTCAACGCAAATGAGTAGCACTACTGTGGAAGACACACATGTGTCGTGTGAAGTCGTATGGACGCAGTGCTCAGGTGGGTGGGTGCGACGGGTAGATGCGCACATGCCAAGTTGGAGCACGCCGTGTTGGGAGGGGTCATGAACAGTACACCACCGCTTCCCTGGGCATTGTGAGAGGACACCTGTTGGGGGGAGTGAACACGTGTGTGCACAGCAGCCGGGCACACGTACAAAGCGGTACCAGGCGCACCTCAGCCCACCCTCTGTGGACAAGCTGGATCCTGTTGTGCGCCCGCCATGCCCCTTGACAAGGCACACACAGCCCCAGTCGACCAGGTGTAACCCCAACATAGTCAATCCGCACAGGCGATACAGGGCACGGGATGGCAGTGGAGCATGGTGTGTGAGAGGTCTCCTCGCGCTCCTCCTGGTCATATCACGCAGGCAATAGAACCTCAACGTCTAGCATGGCACAAGTCAAATGGAAGTGCAGGGGGACGCACCACAGCACGAGCAGCACTGACGTCACGGGAGGTGGCTCGCACCATCCCATCCATTGCCCATCACACCAACCACGACACATGCCATTGCGACTAAGTGCAAGCGCGTGCGCCACCACCCCCGAGCCCTCCCCAGAGAGGCCAAAGAGTGAATGTGTGGGCCAACAGCCACAGACGGACGCGGCCTGGCCGCAAGGGCAGCCACAGCCACTGGGTGTCGCAGGTGGCGGATCCGGAAGGCGAAGACTGTGATGCATAGTCCATGCAGGCCGGGTCTCCATTTGGGGCACCACGCAGGTGGACGGCGTCCCGCCACACATCATACCCTGAGACAGCCCACTCGTGCAACTGGACCCACACAGACACTCCTTGCCCTCTCTGGTGCGAGCTTGGGGCTGCCTGTGCAAGCGCTAGCCTCGCAGGTGAGCATGCATATTGGGGGGCGAGGGGAGGACATGAGGGCTGGGGCGAAGATGACTGTATCACTGTCAGTTAGTACAAGGGATGACCCAGATGTGGAAAGGAAGAGACGTGTCCCGTGTGTACTGCAACTAGTCGCCAATCCAACTACCCCCATGTCCGGAATGTAAGCCCGCACCTAGGCCCGCCCATCCGCCACATCGAACATACCACCAGCACGACAACCTTCCCATTCGAAACACTGACTGGGGGTGGCGACCAGTGAACAATCATGTGTAGCCTACCCACGCGTACATGTGGGCCCTCCATGATCCATGTCACCTGCGGCAAAGACATGACATGCGCAATGAGGGAAGTGAGGAGAGCTGCCCGCCCCACACGCAGAAGGTGCATCAGCTCCACAGACCCAGCAGCGAGTCCAGCAGGGGTCACATGTGCAGGGGCAGCTGTGCCTGGTGTGAAGGCACATGCATATAGACAGCACATCGACCAATGTGTAGTCTGCCCACATCCACAGTCCATCATCATGCGGACATAGGAATTGAACACAGGGCAACACATCTTAGTTGGTGCACCCACCGTGACCAACAATGCGCAATCATCGACGTACCCGCCCTGTGCATGGCCCCCACCCAACGGAGGCACATCCAGTGCCACCATCCCACACACACAAGCCTTCCACGGAACATGCTGTGTCCAATGGTCAGTACAGAGTCAGCGCCCATCTGGTGGATCCTGAACAGGAGACACATGCACACACATGCCAGCTCCCACTATGTACGTCTGCCACCTGGCACGTGCAATGTAACCTCTCACCTGTGACGTGTGACTGCAAGCACACAGCCGTCTTGGCATGCGGCTGTCAATGTGGACACCAGTCAATGTTTCGGGAGCTGTGATCCGTACAGTGCTGTACATAGGGTGCAGTGCTGACACCTACTACTGTCTCATATCCCCTCGTGCCACAGGTCCCACTTGTATTGGCCGCTCAGCCCGTGCCCACATCGTCGTCGTCGTGTGCCATACTCATCCAGCCTCGGAAGCAGTTCCATGCTCAGCAGACACTCATGTTGCTGTGGCGTTGCCGCTTGACGAATATGCAGTCAGTCCCCATCAGCACGCCCGCAAGTCATTGGGGCCTAGATCCCCATGTGCATGCACATGGCAGTGGTATGTCCCACTTGCAATTGCCATTGTTGGGAGACCTGTGTAAGTGTATTGTGGCCGTGCCGTCCCAGCTTGACAGCTGGGCTGTGGCTCATGTGCTTGCTCAGTCATGTCAGTGATGTGTATGCGAAATTGCTATGTGCCGTGTTGCTTTGACATGTGTCCTCTGCCATTTAACCCAGGCGGAGACCGAACATTGACCGCCCATACCAATTGCTGGCGGACATGGATGATACAGAGGTAATCAGGAAGTTTCGGCTGGACAGGCCAACTCTGCATCGACTGTGTGCCATGTTAGAGCCCCATCTCCGTCCCCGCAGGGTGTATCCGACTGCTGTCACCCCCACGGCTAAGGTGATGGCCGCCATGCATTTCTTCGCCACTGGGTCATTCCAGCACACAGTGGGCAGTGGAGGAGGGATGTCCCAGCCCATGTTCAGCAAGGTGCTGAGGGATGTACTGGCAGCCATGATGCTGTACCGGAACAGGTACATCCGCTTGCCCAGGGCTCGTGAATTGGCGGCAGTGAAGGGTGCATTCTATGCCCTTGGCAGAATCCCACACGTCGTGGGAGCCATTGACTGCACTCATGTTGGCCTTGTTCCACCACAGGCCACTGAGCACCTGTACCGCAACAGGAAGCACACGCACTCCCTGAATGTGCAAGTGGTGTGCCTTGCGGACATGGTGATCACCCACGTGTGTGCCAAGTTTCCAGGCTCGGCCCATGACGCACACATAATGCGCAACAGCATCTTGCCACGACTGATGGCCAATCTGCAACAGGATCGTGCCTGTATTGTCGGTGAGTATGTGGAGTGGTGTAGCGTGCTGGTTGTGCGATGCTGTCCCCTGTCCAGTTGGAATTGCAACGGTTCTCTGTGTCCCTCACACCCAGGTGACTCTGCGTATCCGAATGGGGCATGGCTGCTCAGTCCATTGAGGAATCCTCGCACCCCAGCAGACGATCGATACAATGAGGCACATGGGAGGACCAGACGTGTGGTCGAGCGTACCTTTGGCCTCCTCAAGTCCAGGTTCAGGTGCCTGGACCGCACCGAGGGTGCACTGGCGTACTCCCACAGAAGGTGTGCCAGATAGTGGTGGCGTGCTGCATGCTGCACAATCTGGCCATTCGGAAGCAGATCCCCCTCATTGTGGATGACGGAGATCAACCAGGGCCCCAGCCCGCAGACCAGGACAGCTCGAGTGAGGTGGACAGCGGAGAGGAGGAAGCTGGGAATGTGCGCCAGCAGCTCATCGCCCGCTACTTCACTTGACGGTGAGTGTCCATGTACGACGGATGATGTGTCTGTATCTGTGCAGGTGTGTGTGTGCTGTGTCAGGGTGGCCGTATGTTCACTGCGTGCAGTGTGTCAACGCTCCATGGCCAGGGTAGTATGCCACTGTTGGTGACTGTGGCATTGTGCCCTATTGCTCTGTGCGATGTGTGTACATTGCTTGTAGTTGTTGACATGTACTGTGTGATGGGTGTGTGACACACTCATTGAATGTGCTCCTGTTCTGTCTCCCACCCCTAGGTCCCTACAGGCCCTCCGGATTCCATTGCCATGCCACGCATCAGGTGCCTTTCCGCCCAAGGTGGCCGTTGTATTCCGTACAAATAAAACACAGGGCACAAACAGCAGTTAGTGAAAAAGGTGCATTTATTACAAACTGTGACATGTGATTGTGTGTAAGGTGATGACAAAAGTGGTGCGTGCAGTGACAATGAGCTGTCGGTCATGGCTGCGTGATGATCAGGGTGTACCCACTGGTTCTATGTCCATAGTCCAACACACACATGCCATCCAGCTGGCTGTGTGGAGTGGGATCGTAGAGCAAGTCAATGCAGTGGCTGGTCAAGGAAGGCTGGCGGAAGGCTGGCTGGCTGCCTCACTTGCGACTGGAGCGTGCGAAGTCCTCCCGGGAGATCTGTTTCCTCTTCGGACGGCCCCTTCCACGTTTGGGAGGGGGTGTGTGGTGGCGACCTGCTGGTGGTGGGTGAGGTGTGCTCACTGGCTGTGGACGCAGGGGAAGTGGACACTGCTGCCCGAGCCTGCGCCCTAGCAGGTGGTGGCGGAGGTGGTGTTGCTGGCCTTGCCTGTGACCCCACCGCCACCACCAGCTGGCCCATGAGGTCCACGAGTTGGTCCATACGGGACACGAATTGGCCCATATGGGCGTCCATGGACCTCAGCACCCCCAGCACCTCCCGCGTGTCAGTAGCAGACCTGGCCCATTGTCCTTGGGCCTCTTCATAGGCCCCAAGGACTCTGGCCATTTGAGGCAGGGCATGGCTCCCAGGGGAGGCTGGCGTTTCCCTGACCCTGCTCCTCCTACCAGTCCTGCTGCCACCGGCCTGCCCACTAGCCACATTGCACACCACGGTCCTCGCTGTGGCTCCCAGGGTGGATCCAGTGGTCCGGGCCACCACCTGCGCTGGGGCTGGTGCCAGCGAAGACGTGGTGGTGGTGGAGGCGGTGGTGGTCGGTGCGGCGATGGTGGCGGTTGCGGCAGTGGTAGTGGCCGCAATGACCGTGGGTGTGGCCGCAACGACAGTGGCAGCAGGGGACTGGGACTGTTCAGCATCCCTGGATGATGGGTTGGTGGGTAGGAGGGGTCCTGGGGAGCGGCTGGGCCCTGCCACGCCAGATGGGCCAGCTTGGTGGTCCGTGTCCGAAGAGGAGGACAGATCCTCCAGATCCGTGTGTCCTCGTTGGGGGCTTGTGGGCTGGCTGTGCTGGCTGCTGTCTCCATCCCCAGCATCCAGCAGTTCGTCACCTGTGGAGAGAATGAGATTTGTTATTGTGTTGCACCTGGCGAAGTATGTATTAGTCGTCTGACATTGGCAGTTCGTGCAATCACGTACATGGGTTTCCCGGAGGCGAGTGTGTGGCTGTGGCATCTGTAGTTGTGTGTGCTAGGCAATGGGACTGTGTGCTGTGCACATGTGGCATGGGACGGATTGGCCATGCCGATGGGTGTGTTGCTGTGCCCCTACTCATTGTGACTCTGGTGTATGCGGGCTCCTGGCCCATCCTGGGTCTGGTTTGTACTTTGCTTTTGGGGTTCAAATGGAACGCTTAGGAACGCATATGGCAACATGGGGGCCATGCCCCAGATTCGCATTTGGGAGGGGATATGCTTTTGGGGTTCAAATGGAACGCTTAGGAACGCATATGGCAACATGGGGGCCATGCCCCAGATTCGCATTTGGGAGGGGATATGCTTTTGGGGTTCAAATGGAACGCTTAGGAACGCATATGGCAACATGGGGGCCATGCCCCAGATTCGCATTTGGGAGGGGATATGCTTTTGGGGTACATGCTGTGAGCCATGGGTGCCGAACGTGACATGTGTTGTGGCAGCATGACAGTGCATGGTCTGAGGTGTGTGCATGCCTGACATGCCCTGCATATTTGCTGTCTGTTGTGGTTACTGGACATGGCATTGGACGCATCGTTATGAGTGAGTGATAGTTGTGTGCCAGCCAACGTATTGCAGTTGTCCCATCTCCTTGGTGTGCGTGCTGCCCTGTGCCATGTGCATCACTGCAGTGCTCGGGGGGTGTGGCCCATGTTGTGTGTTGTTGCTCACAGTGTGTCGTGCGCTTAATTGACTTCTGGCACATGGTTGGTCATGGGCATGTGTCTTAGCGTGACTGCTGTATGTGTGGCAGCTGTGCGGATGACATGCCTTTCATGTGACTG
This sequence comes from Calotriton arnoldi, assembly GCA_963921515.1. Classification (NCBI taxonomy): domain Eukaryota; kingdom Metazoa; phylum Chordata; class Amphibia; order Caudata; family Salamandridae; genus Calotriton; species Calotriton arnoldi. The sequence goes on from CAWUFW010008308.1 coordinate 467,306, forward strand.
GGGCTGACGGATGGGATGGATGGTATGTTGTATGTGCATGGTGTGTCTGTGAGTTTGATGGGTTCAGTGGTGTTCGTGTGCATTTCTGTTGTTCCGCTCTGTTGCGTCTAGTGTTGTTTGTCTTACATAGGCGTAGTTGTGGGGTGTGGGGTTGACAGGCAGTGGGGGCTACATGGACAGGACTTCAATGGTGTTTCGGTTGTGTGTGATGAGTTGCACAGTGGCTGCCGTGTGGGACTATATTCAGTGTGGCTTGTGCATGCAGACGTGGCTCCTTGGGTGTTGCTATGTCTGTGATGGGTCATGTGGGGTGTGAGTCTGCTGTTCATGTCCGTGTGCACATTGTTCACTTGTTCGTGACGGTGGGCGGTGCTGCGTGTTCGTGTGCTACGTGACATGTCCCATGTGTTGGTGGTGTTATGGTCCTCATGCCTCCAGTAATCCAGCCCTGTCCAGTTTCCCACCTGCAAGTTGTTCGTGCGTGCACTGTACTGGATGCCACATGGCTCTAAGCGGGGGTGCTCCATGTTGCAGGTCTGTGGGGGTGGGGGGTGTAGTGGGTCGTGGGGGTGGCTGTACACCCACTGACACCGATTGCTGTGGACCGTGATGTCTGCCTTTCGGCTGTCGTTGTGCACTGCGGTGGCTGACACGTGGCTGTGGGGTGTGGGGGATGCTCCTCCTTGCTGTGCTGTGGGACTGGGGCCTGGTGTGTGTTGTACTTGGGCTGTCCACCGTCCCACCCACTGCACTTTGTGTTCCTGCCACTTACCTGTTACTTGTCGGTTAGTGCAGCTGTGGCGGACACATGGGTGTGGTGGGTGCTCGTTGTGGCGCTTCTGGCATATTTGGGGACCTGTTGGTGGTTACGTGGCTGGCTTAGTGTACACATGTCCCCACGCATCTTACAGTTGTTCGGTTTGGCCTGTGTGTGGTAGTGTCTGTTGCATGTGCGTGTGTTGTGTTGTGTATTGTGTGCTGGACATGGGGGTGTTTGTCCCTGGGAGCTGTGGCATGGTAGTTGCGCATGTGAGTACATAGCGGTGTGCTAGTATACATTAGTTTGTACTTACCAGCCTCCACTCCCCTGCTAATCCGGCGAGGATCTCCGGATGGATTAGGACTCGCACCTTCTCCTCCCACGCTTTGAAGGTCTTAAAGAGCGCGGGATTCCCTCCGCCAGTGACGGCAGCCAGCTCTCTGTTTTTGCCCTCCTTCTTCTTGACCAGGCTCTTTACGTCATTCCAACGTTTGTTAATTTCTCCTCTGTTCCTGGGCAGGGTCCCGACTGCATTGACCTGGTCTACGATCCGGTTCCACATTCTGTTTCTGGTGGCTAGTGGTGTGTGCTGGACCATGTTCCCATAGATTTGTGGGTACACCTTGATGATCTCGTCGACCATGACCGTCAGCTCCATGGGCGTGAACTTGGGCATCCTTTGTGGTGCCATGGTGTTTGTGGTGCTGGTGCGGTGTGTGTTGTGTAATGTGCAGGGGGTTTGTGGTGCAGGTGTTTGGTGGTGGTGGTGGTGGTGGTGGTGGTGTTTGGTGGTGGTGGTGGTGGTGGTGGTGGTAGTGATGTGTGCGTTTCTGTGGTGTGCTGCTGTCCTTGCTGTGTCACTGTGTCCTCTCCTCCTCTGGTTTGCAATGTAGCAAGGGGTTGTGGTCTGTGGGAGTGCTGCTTTTGTACTCACCTATGTGGGTGTGTCCTCATGGTCTGTTGTTTTCAGGTGTGTTGTGTCTGGGGTTCTGGCCTTTGTATTTTTTGTTTGTCCGGGGGGTGTTTTCGGGATGTGTACTGTGCTTGTGTATTTGTGTGTGCCTTGCTGTGTGGACTTGTTGGCCATGTTGTGTGCTATTGGTTTTGTGTGCGGATGGTTTCTGTGCAGGTACGTGGGCGCCATGGCTTCTGCCGTGTCGATTCTCATCGGCGTTGTTTGCGCTTGCGGGCGGTATATTTGTTGTTTTTCCGCGCTCATGGCGGTGCGATCGTAATTTCACGTGCGGTGTGTCGGCCGTGTGGGCGGGCGGTTTTGTGTTGTCGTGCGTGTTTCCGTCCGTGGCGGGCGGTTTGACTCCGACTCGGACGATGGCGGGCGGTATTTTGTGTGATTTTTCCGCCGATGGTGGTTTTCGGTTTGTGTACTCATAATGGCGTGGTCGGTGTTCAGGCGGTGTGTGCGGGCGGATTTTTGCCGCTTCCATGCCTGGCGGTTTTTTTTACGCCGGGTATCGTAATGGGCCCCTAAATTACTAACATAAATAAAAAAATATACCTAAAGTAAAATTTAAATTAATAATTAAACCTACTGCTTCAAGATCTGTCTGTATGGTTAATAGAATCAGATAGATTGCCCTTAAACCAGATGGGGCTTACAAAGGCTCAAGGGTCCCTATCTAACCTCATGGCTATAGGATTGGTCATGAAAAGAACAAGTGACACCTGCACGCTGTTGTTTATGTGCTTTGTTCATTGCAGAGCAGCGTTTCACCGCATTTCACTGGATACACTGTGGGAACAATACAGCATTGGGGGATCCTGCAAAGTCTTTTAAAGGCAATCAGGCTGTTATAGACAAATAACTGGATCAGGATCAAGGTCGGGGATGGGACCCACCTATCCAAGGAAATGGGTACAGCGATTGGCCTGAAACAGGTGAGGACGCCCCCACCCGTCCTATTCAACCTGTATGTTTCAGACCTCTCTCCAGCCCTAGATGACTTTGTGTTCCATGAACAAGACTTGGTGGTCTGCCTTTATCCAACGTCCTCTATGCATATAATCCGCTCCTCCTAAGTAACACTTGAGTAGGGTTACAAAGCGTTACAAAGATTAATCAACAGCGTCGCGGGATATGCAGATAAAAACCAGTTAGAGAGTAATCTAAAAAAAAAACCTAAATCAGCACATTTCCAGGCAAGGCAAATGGCTACTTGGAGGACACCAATTGAAGAAACAACCACCTTTTTCTACTTGGATGTTAAGCTGGACTCGAAGGCCTCCTATGTGCCACAAAAGGCAGGCACAACCTTAAGCCCCTAGTCACAGTAATTAAGTTAAAATTGATCCCGACTTAGGGGCCAATTACGATGCCAGACAGACTTGAGTCCGTCCGGCATCGTTCTGGAACTGGAACCGAACGACCTCCAGTCGTCGGTTCCAGCCCAGGAATAAGGATGCAACAGAACCCTGTTCGGTCGCAATCCTATACTTTGCTATGAGAGCATGCATTCCGAACGGAATGCATGCTCCCATAGCAAAGAGCAGGGTGCAGTTCATCCCTGCACCCCGTGGCAGGCACCTCAAGGTGCCTGACACCAAGTGCAGCGATCAACGGGGGGCACCATAGGTGCCCCCTAGGCTGCCATTCGGTGGCCTTGCACCCATGTGGGCCCTGCTGGGGGCCCTCAAAGCTGTTTCCCAGTGCCTTTTTGTGCCGGAAAGGCCGTCACAAAAAGGGAGTGGGAAACTGCCATCGTAATCCCTCGGCCGGAAAGAGCCGGCCGGGGGATTACTGAGGGCTTTCCGAATGGCAGACAGGCTCTCTAAGCCCATCGTAAGCCATTTGGAAAACTGATTTGGATTCCCTTCCGACCGAGCCCACCGAAATGGCTTGGTTGGAAGGGCATCCGAATCGGTGATTACGATGCGGGCATTAGCCCTTCAGTCGGAGCCCTTCCTGCCTGCATCGTAATCGGGCCCTTTATCGTACAGATGAAAAATAATGCTTGGTCTAGATGAAAATATATTGGATAAGCTTACATTTATACAACAACTGAAAAGGGAGCACAAATAATCACAATTAGTATGCCTCATTTTGAGCAATGAAAGTTCAAAGAATAATCTGTCATGCACAAATCGCAAATAACATCCATTCAATCAAATTCAGTCGATCAGGAGTTGTGTATTTATGTCAGTCAGACCAGCCAACACGTTTTGTCCAAAAGGACTTCATTAAGGCTGTAAAAACATATACAGACAACATATACTATATGTGTATAAGTACAAATTTGCAATAATATATATAATAATCAAGTAAATTACATAAAAAGCAGTTTACAAACACTGCATGACTCTCTACCTGTATACATCCTTTTAACCCACAATGCACCCAACAATTTTCTTAAAATCCTCACACCATTTACATCAACATCATTATAAATTCATTGTGGTTACATCCTATCAAAAAGATCAATACTGTGGCTTTCAATATGTCCTCAATTATAAGGCTTTGATCCCTCATTTGTTTTATTACACTTCCATATATTTTGGTTTTTGGTAAAAATGTCCCTATCTAAATGATGATTGCAAAAAGTTAACTCACTTGTATATATATATGGCAAATATCCCAGCATAGTACAACATTTTTCCCATATCCAGAATCATAAGGAAAATTGTCTTAATTTCAGGTGGTTTAGTACCCCCAATGGATTCTAACATCCAATTAAAAATACAGTCATGAGCACCCAATAGTCGAAAAGCAGACTTCCCATAAGAAAAAAAAATGTCACACTTATCCATGCAATCATACCATCATATCTATCATTTGAAACACCATTTAATTTCATTTGAAACTGAAGCCTCATCTTATTCCATTCATTCGACAATTTTACCCAATTAAAAAACACGAGCATTCTATCTTATTCAAAACACTCAGTCATATCCATCATTTAAAGCACAATTCAATTTAAGTTGAAACTGAGGCCTTAATGTAATCATTTCATCCAACAATTTTTCCATGATTTATAACAATGCTTAGAAACCACAAACATTCCATCTTCTTACAAAAAATCAGTCTGACAGGCTCTGAACTGACCTTCATAGTTCGTAAAGCGGCATCAAATACAGGAAATCAGCCATTGATTGATCCATTTGCTACCTCGTTATTTAAACATTTCAACAACCAATCATATCACACCATTAATCCTCCATGCCCCATTAACATCCAGACTGAGTAACAGCCAATCCAATTCCTAGATTTGTATACATCCGGAAACATGTACTAATCACCAAACATCGAACAATTCCGCCTTCCCAGTGAGCCATAATTTGCTTTCAGGTCCGCCTGCCGGGTATGTCAAATTCGCTTTTCCAACAAAATCAATGTGGTATTTTTACCCCAAAAGTCAGTCACAACTATATACAACAAATACAAGCAATTTGTTGCTTGATAAACACCTCCAGTAGTAAACGCATCTGTCTCAGTCACCTGGTGACATATTTTTATTCTGCGGTAGGCAATTGCGGTGAACTTGCATTCGCTAGAGGGCTTCGTAACATGATTGGCTGAGGTGCTCTTGATTGTTTTTCATTGGCCATCTGGCCTCGGAATTTGTGTCGCACCCTACGTTTGGCAGGATAAGTTCCTGCGTGTCCGCCTTCAGTCCGGAAGGAAGGGAAGCGGTCCGGGTCTGTAGTGGCATTACGAGATGGGAGTATTGCAATTGCATAGACCGCAGCTGAACAGCTGGTACTTCAAACACATCGCTGACTGCCGGGTTCGTGGTCGGGGGAAGGCAGCTCCCATAGTGTGGTACAGAGGAGTCTCACCGTCGTCTGTATTACGAGGTGGCTTTCCCACGAGCCAACCACGGCGGTTGGACCACCGTTTAAAGGTCGGCGGAAACACAGGATTTGGGTTACATGCTCACCCCTTTCCTGTTCTTTGCAGCAGATTTCAACATGGATGTCTTTCTCTAGGTCCCCCCTTCACAGCAGCATCTTAACCCTGAGGAATATGACCATGTCTGCGGTGATATACAGGTAAATACTTTTCTTTTTTTACCATATACCCATTGCTGGGAATGCCCACATATGGGTCAGACACCGGCAATGGGTAGATGGTATTTTTCCACATGTATCATGCATATGTGTGCATTCGACACATATGCATCAATAGATATGGAATACTAGTCACCCCAGCTGCAAGACTGCCGCAGGCACACCACAGGCCCCACGGTCAACTCGTAAAACGGTGGTTGGAAGACTGCCAGCGCTCTGGTCTTCTCTGGGCCGTGGTTCCCAGATGGTTGGACCGCAAAACTTGTAATCAGGCCCTGAGTGTCAGTAAGTATGAGTGAATGAGAATAAAAATTAGTCAGATTGAGTGAGTGCAATAGAGTGAGTGAGATTCAATATAAAGGATTGTAAGCAAGTGAGAGTGAGTGTGAGTGACACCATGATTGTGAGCGAGAATGTGATTTGATGCTTGTAATTTTGTTGTTGGCCCTTGTTAGACCTGGCATCATTGGCGTGGGTTTCCCCTGTATTTTTGCCTTTGCCTCCTGTTATTTTGCTGTGTGTTGGACTTCGTTTTTGCTGGTCTAGATGCTTTGGGCACTTTCCCACTGCTGTTTAGTACCAAAGTGCAAGTGCTACCTTTGTAAATTGTTGTCATGGTTTGGTGATTCCATGATTGGCATATTTGATTTACTAGTCAGTCCCTAGTACAGTGCACTGTGTGTGCCCAGGGCCTGTAAATCAAATGCTGCTAGTGGGTCTGCAGCACTGATTGTGCCACCCACATAAGCAGCCGGTAAATGTAACTCAGACCTGCCACTGAAGTGTCCGTGCGCAGGTTGGTACTGCCATGTCGACCTGGCAAGTACACCCACTTGCCAGGCCCTAGCCTTCCCTTTTCTTACATGTGAGTCACCCCTAAGTTAGGCCCAAGGTACCCCTGTGGGCAGGGTGCAGTGTATGTGAAAGGTAGGACATGCCCTGATGTGTGTGGTATGTCCTGATAGTGAAATACTGCCAATTTCATTTTTCACTATTGAAAGGCTATCGGTCCCATAAGATAGAATGGGAGTTCATTTATAACAGCTTATAAATATAACTTCCCATTGGGACAAGCTAAGAAGATAAAGTTTAATATGCCTGAACTCAGAATATAAAGATGCATCTTTTAGTGAGGATGATTTTTACATTCTGTGTTTGAAAATACCACTTTTAGAAAGTAGGTATTTTCTTGCTTAGCCCTCTTGTGTACCTCTGCTAGGTTTGTGTATTGACTGTCTGTCTTTGTAGTGACAGGGGCTGGGGATGTGCATTTTGTTCAGCCAGACACTTTGGGGGGGTTGGGTATGTCCTGCAATTCCAGGGTGAGTCAGGGCTGGGCTGAATAGACCTGGGCTGCATTCAGAGTAGGGGGAGGAGATTTCTTTCACACCTGAATGGGCCTGTTCTGCCTTTGACAATGCTGTCTCCACCTCCAGCCAGGAAGCTGCACCAGAGAAGGCAGAGCTTCTCTGCCACCAGAGCACAAAGGATTTTGTGCTGTAAAAAGTGGGGCCCAGACCCTAGACTTTAAGATTACTTCTGGGATTCAAGAGGAACCTTTGCCAAGGAGAAGAGTTGGAGAACCTGAGGAGAAGTACTGCCCCTTTGCTGTGTGCTGTCTGGGATTGGCCTGCAGTGGCTGTTTCTGCCAAGGAAAGGCAAGGACTTTGCTGTGTGCTGTGTCCCCTGCTTGAGGAAGATCTCCAAGGGCTTGAAGTAGAGCTTGCCTCCTGTTTTGAAGTCTCAGGAATACAAAGACTTCACCTCCAGCTCCCCTGAACTTCCTTGCCGGGAGTTCTGACCTCCAGGAGGGGCCTGCTGCTGTTCTGGGCCTCTGGAGTTTGCTCCTGCTGTTGGGAGCTGGAAAAGTAACGAAACAACGAGAAGCGCGATGCATCCGCACCTGTTTCTGACGCATCGCCGAAGAAACCGGTGCAGCACCTGCCCGCGGCTTGAGAAATCGCCGCACCCCTCATCAAGTGCACCGATCTACGAAGGCCGAGATCACAGCACCGATCCCGGCTGTGCGACTGCAAGAACCAACGCATCGTGGGACCGCAGCTGGAGAAACCGACGCATCTGTGATCCTCACGCATCGCATCTGGGCGCCACACCTGCAAGAACGCCAGGGCTGCAGTAAGAAACCGACGCATCACCTCCCCACACAGTAAGAAACCGACACATCACCTCCCCTTGGTACTTTGTGGTGAAAGTGTTGCATCTATGGTTTGCTATGGACAGAATTGTTTCCACCTTTTCAAAGCCATATTTTGATTACTGTATTGTGGATTTTTGTCGTTTTGGTCCTGTTTGGTTAAGATAAAGAATTGCTTAATTTTCTAAACTGGTGTGGTGTCCATTTGTAGTGTGCTCACTGTGGTACTGTATGCATGCACAAATGCTTTACACACTGCCTCTGAGATAAGCCTGTCTGCTCGTGCCAAGCTACCAAGGGGGTGAGCAGGGGTTATTTTAGAAGTGTATCCCCTTACCCTGACTGGGAAGATGGGTCCCTATTTGGACAAAGGTGCAAACCATTGCCAACTAGAGACCCCCATTTCTAACAGCCCTGGCATGCTTAAGGTAATAACTGTCTTATAGAGACAAAAGGTCAAAATACTGGCACTGACATACTTGCAGCAATTCTTAGCAAACACCTGCAACAAAATATGGGCACTAACACAAAGGGGTTAATTTTGGGCATAAAAGAGCACCAACGTTTCAATAATGGTACTGTTATACTAGAGATAATTCATGGCATATAGGGCACAAGTGGTGAATCACTGGGAAATATAAGGAAAATGCGGGTGCTAGCACATTTGAAGTAATTTGTTACAACCTGTGATATGGGAGTATGGCAACCACGACAAAGTGCTTGCCCTGATATACTGAGGTAATTTATTAACATAAGGGTCACCTATTATATAGGGACAGCATAACTTGTAAACATCCCAGCACTGTCATATTTTATATCATGTTTAGTATAAGGGTGAACCTTTGAATATGGAGGCTTCTGTAATAAAATACTGCCTTGACACAATGGAGGTAATTTTTGACATATGGTGGCACCCATACACCATTTTGGAAAAATGGGGTCAACTCCTGGGGAATGTCGAGTTTCATTGGCTTAAAACATCATGAAAGGTTTTAAATATTTAATAAAGTGCCCTTACAGAGCATATGGCGTTTTAGCAAATTTATGTGAAGATTGTGCTTTAACATTTAATTATTTCTCCCCATTCTTTTGAAGTTTTTCTTGGTGGGAGAAAACCCTAGAAGAGGACTGACTTACTCGCTTTCTTTGCTCATTACAACTCAGGGCAAGTAATATACCCCTGAACTTTCAAAGATCAAGTCAGAACCATAATATAGGTGATATCTAAAATAGACTTTTGTCTATGATCTGCTGTTATCTTAGTCATTCCGTCATTATGGAACTTCAGCAATCTCAATAATTGTGATGTTAGGGTCATTTGACATGCCTTCCTGAAAGATAAAATCAAGGTCAATGGTCATATGTTACTTCCAGTGATGTAATTAAGGTCAAATGGTATGTGATGTTACTTCCGCTACCCCTAGAATTTTGGTTAGTTGACACTCATGCCTGAAACCAAGGACTGTCTGGTATTAAATATCCATTGACTAATATATCATCACATATCCTTTATTTTGGCTCAAATATGGCCATAAAAGGCATCAAACATACATTCATGATAAAAAATGGTACAATCAATTGCAAAGTTAATATTTAAAGAGAGATTTTACTTTAAAAAAGTACGAAAAAAAGGAGAACATTTTAAAAACAGGTTTAAAAACTAGACGACAATTAATTAAACCCATAGACACATCATAGGGCAACAGTCTTTGTCTCTATACAAGGACTTTTGATCTAATTTACCATATTGCCAATATAAAATTTGCAATTGAAAATAAAACAGGGTCATTGGTATTAGTTTTGCATACCCTCATGCCTAAATGGCAATCACTGAGACCAATAAGTTTACAAAGGGGTTTAATCCAGCAAGATTGTTGCCTTATGTAGGCCCTACAAAATAATAAAACATGTTCAATGGTCTATACTGCCCCACATCCCATATGGGCAGGTGCTTGTTGCATCTTTCTTGTTATTCCACAAACAAGTTAAGGCTGCTAATGGTAAAATCCCCAGACTGAATTTGACATAAAGTGCGCACACAAAGGATTTTGACATCATGTCTAAATAAGAATCAAATTCAAATGAACACTTAGGGGTATATTCACAAGAACGTGCGATAACTACCGCAAGAGTAGCGTAACGCAACTTTCAATATCGCAGCCTATCGCGGGAAAATAACCCCGTGTCAACGTGGAATTCACAACAAGGCGGTAGCATGCGATAGCCACCAGATAACGCGTCAAATGTCAGCGTAAAAATCAACGCCACGCTGAAAAAATGCAAAACACGAACGCGAGAAATCATGCGATGAGGCCAATCGCGGTACAAAAAGTAGCGAAAAGCAGCCACAGGCCTGCATATCCCACGCGTCTGGCGGGAAATTGCACCATAAAAACTACAGAAACAAGCCAAAGCACGTAGAAACATGGATGCACCCTGACCCAGTATTCCCTATAGTAGTAATTCCCTGTCAGGGCGAGTCTATCCCAGACACAGGGGCCCCGTCTCTTTTCAAAATTATTGCACCCTGACCCAGCGCAGAGGTCAACGCGAACCCCACAACCCCCACAGACCACCAGCAAGGAACAACAGGGTCGGGGAAGGCCAAGGAGAAAAGGGAGAGGAAGATGGGGTGCAGACCGCATGAAAACAAGACCAGCATCACAGAGGTGACAGAACACTACCAGCAACTGACCCACAAGCAGACCACCTGGAATGCAGTCGGAGTGCCCAGGAGGCCAATCCAGGAGGCCAAGAGGCGCCAGCAGGACGTGACAACCTAAACCAGGTACAAACCCGCTGCCAACAGGAAGGCAGCAACGGCGACAGGAGGTGTCAGTCCTGCGCCACAGGAGGAGCTGGAGGAAACCCAGGCCACAGTCATCAGTGTGTAGACGGTGCAAGGAGTAGGGAGTACGGACACAGCTCGAGAAGACCTGACACAACATCAACAGGGAATGTAACGAACAGGGACTGGGGGGACGGGGGGAGATGGGCACAATGGCACACATGCACAATGAGGTGTAGCACACTGCACACCCACAATTATCCAGGATCATGTCCCAGATCCCCTTGGCACACTGCAGCACACACACATAGCAAGACCAGCACACCCACATCGACGATAATGTGGCACAATGCGCATAGCCGACACTGCAAAACAGAGGACGCAACTGGCTCCGCTCATGCCCAGAAACATGCCTACTACACCTGACAGAGCTGGAAAGTGTGAAATGGAAATGTACGCGTACGACCTCACATCCGTCATGTAGTCCAAATGTACACTGTCCCGCAGAAGAATCCAGCACCTCCCAAACAGTCACAATGTACATTGCCAGACAGTCTGCATGTAAACCAGAACAATGCGCCAACATACATTGCAACACAATGTCAACATGCATCTCCCCTGCACATTGCAGAGGGGCACACAACACCTCCAGCAGAGCACAGAAGACAACACATCGGTGATGCCGGCAAGGACCACCACACCGTCAACACCGACGCCCTACAACAGCCCATGGATATCCCACGCAACCCACCACCAGGACCCGGGCAGCCGAGCTACTCAGAGGAGAACACAGAGCCTGCAACAGACCACACAGCAGGAAGCACACGCAATCACAGCTGGCTCATGACACTTCACCCACCCACACATGGCACCCCAATGCCAGGTGTCAGAACGCCAAAAGGAGGTGGCCCAACAGGCCTGGGTGGGGGCCGAACACCTGGAATGCGAACTAGAACACATACGTAGGTGTCTATCACCCTTCAGGGACCACCCACACCCCACAAAGGAGACCCACACTGCCATAGAGACACATGCAGATGCACATTCACAGTACAGAACCACGCCCAGGGCGCGCAAATAGCAGTCACACATCCATGTTGGCTCTGCGTACGACGGCCCCGGCCACTCCCCTTACGAATTGAGTGGGTGACGACAAAGCTACATGTCCAAGCTACAACCCGCTGCCTGCGGTGACATGTCTGCATCAGATGTACACAGCACAATGTAATGTCCTAGGGCCCAGGGCCCTCATGCATACAACAAGACCACAGGGACACACGCATATATCATGTTGAACTGGCCACAGGCCCGTGCGCCCGGTCCCTTTATTGGCAGGGCCACATGTACAGTGACGCCTGTGCTGGATGTGTGTGGGGTGAGTGTAAGCCAGTCCGCACGGAATGCTTGGTGCTTGCAACAACTTGAGCATTGGACACCAGTGCAACGGAAACAGAAAACACATGCATAACAGAGTCAACAGCTGAGCAACATGGAGTGAGCCGGAGAAAGTCCAGAGGACAGCCAACATGCAAACAGAAGTGTCCGTGAGTTGCAGTGCACTGGGGTTGGGGCACTAGAGATGACCGCGCTTATGTGAAGAAAAAGTCTCGGATTGTGTCCCTTCGATATATACTCCTGATGCAGGTGCAGTGGGGTGTGTCAGACCTGCATCATCTCCCCCATCAACGTTCCAGGGCTCCCACACTGTTTGAGGTGACATTGCTGCGCAACCTCTCCACAGCACACAACTCAATCAGTAACGGACAATGGCTCCTGGAGTGCTGAGCAGGGTATCAGGCCGATGATGGCATCCACGACAGGTCTGAGCAACTCCGTAGGTCTGCCTGGACCACAGTTTCGACTCTGGCAGATGGCAGTTGGAGGTGGTGCTTGCGGTGGTGGCGTGTGCCTCCTGCGGTGATGCGACATCCGGGCCGGTCAGGACTCGATGCTATGTGTGGGCCCTGGTAGCCCGCAGTTGAGGCCGGAGGCTGCGGACAGCGCAGGGCCACAGACACATGGCGTTGATGACCCCAAGACCATCGCTTCAGAGGCCATCCAATGTCTCAGAAGAAGGGGTCATAGACCTGACAAGCACAGAGTTAGTGGCCCCGGATGCACTGCGGCCGGCACAGGCACCCAGCCACGGGACGGTGACTTGCGGTGCAGTCAGATGGGCCATGCGACCTGAGCGGGTCCCCATCAATGTCCGAGGTGTATGTTGCAGAGGGTTGCGGGGGACAGTGGAAGGTGTCCTCCAGGGCATGATGCGGAAGGTCTGCTGTTATCTGGAAGCAGCAAATGGAGGAGTGGAAAGTGCAACCCTCGTCCTCACCAACAATTCGGTATCAGCTACATGAGGATGAAAACTAGCCCCTAGTCCATAGACTCAAACGCCACCAATGTACGACCAGTGAGTGTCCATGAATGTCGGAGAACAGACTTAGTGGCACAGGTGCTGTGAGGGGATGCAGTCTGCGATGATACCGGTACACTGATATGAACTCCACCATTGCCAAATCAAGACTGTGACCCACTGGACCGCAGTGTAGGCCGGAGGCAGCGGTCAGCAGTGGCCCACAGCCACGTGTTGTTGGCTTGCGAGGCACAGAGTTAGTGACACAAGGGCAGTTGTCGGTAGTGTTCGATCACCTCCGTAGCGATGATCCTGTTCCCTCCGGACTGCAACGCGTCATCCTCTTACGCCTCTCCGTGCGTGCGATGATATGTATTCTGCCTTTTGAATTACCGATGTTCAGTTCCAAATCTGTGATCCCACTCGTGCGCAGCGTAGGCCGAGGGCAGTGGTCCGCGTAGGCCCACAGACACGTGTGGTTGTGATGCCATGCACAGACTTGTTGGCACCACATTGAAGGGAGTATAGTGAATTGTTCTCTGCCTTAAATGATGTTCACTGCCATGGTGTAATCAAGACTCAGTTCCAAATGTGTGATCTACCTGACCGTGGTGTAGGCCTGAGGCAGCGGTCAGCAAGGCCCATTCACCTAGTGTCGCCGGCATAGGTTAGATGGCCCCACCGGCCTGCGTTGTTCAGGTTCAGTGGCACCACGTGTAGCCGGCTGGCGTTGAACAGGGTTAGTGTCACCACGTGTCGCAAGATGCCCATATGGAACTATGCCTCACTGATCGGGGGGGTCTGGTGCTGTGGCCGCTGGCCTGGATTTGGGGTCACTGCCATTCATGACTCAGGACACAGTTTCACATATGGGACCTACTGGTCCGAAGAGTAGGCCGAAGGCGGCAGTAGAGTACTTCAACGAGAAAGGACTAAAGCTGGCCTGTGTCGTGGAGGCCGTGATGGTCTGAGGTGGCTGCCAAGGTCGCAGGACTCGGGCTTGGAGCTTGCGCTGGCACGTGGTGGGCCCTCCTTGACACACGCCGGTGTCGGCAGGTGATCAGTGTGGCCTGGCTGCGCAGGGGTGGGCATGATGGGTTCGTGGTCCAGCGTGCCGGGGTCGGGCAGGCGCACAGCATCGCAGGCAACTCCGCTCATGAGGACGGCGTCAGCCTTGTGGGGGGGTGGCAGGCGCCACCCTGGCAGAGACGTGGGGCTTTCCGTGTGAGGACCACGCCCTGACCTACGTGCTTTTTATTCACACCCCTACGCTGGCGTGGCCTTCGCCGGGCCATCCCACTCCGGTGACGCTTAGGGGGTGGCGTCACAGGCAACATTTCCGCGAGGTCCCCCACTGGCTGGGGTGACATGGTTGCGTCCACTGTCCACTGCACTCCATACGCCAGAGGTGTATGTCGCCATGGATATGGGTGTGTTCTGCATACTGCAGTCTGTCCAGCACATCTCCGCCACTCTTGGCATTGTGTGCTTTCCCGATCATGGTTCTACTGCATCCTTCACACATGCCTGCTTGCCACCTCTCCCCACATTCGGCTATTATGTGGCTGAGGTGCCATGCCGTTGCTGGCTCATGTTCAGGGCTTGCCCATGTGAACATTGTAAGTTGTTCTGTCGTGTCTGGTGGATGGGCATGTTGTTGTGCCTCTTGTATGTGATTTTGTGACGTGTGCATTGCCAGAGTTGTGAGTTGCATGGTTGTGGAGTTGAGGTGTGTGGGGTGTTCTTTTGGATATTGCCAAGGGGCTGTGCATTTCCCTTGTTGCCATCCTGGGAAAGCTGGTTGATGATGGACTGTCGGAGGATGAAGGTATCATGCACACTGGCTGTGTATTTGAAGGCGACATTGTTGGGGGTTCCACAGTGTTCTGTTGTTGCCTGCACATTGATGTGAGACGTGTGCTTCCTGTTGCGGTGATTGTGTGCTGTGTCACCAGGGGGCACAGGTAGTACATGTGTGCTGTGTATTGCCCCCAACACATGCGTGCATCCTGCTTGGGCGTATGGTCCTTGCTTGGTCTCCAGCGGATCCTGCGCATTGTGTTGTACATATGGGGACTGGGGTACCAGGGTGATGGTGATGTCCAGGACAGGTGTGGGGGACTTGGATGTGGCTGGCTGTGAGACTCCTCCGACTCTGGCGGGTGTTGGTTGGGGGGTACCAGGGGCCAACAGGTGCAGCCAAGCCAGCAGCTTTGTGTGGGGTGGGATGTTGGTTGTCCGCTGTGTTGGTGCCGTAGGCCTGTTAGGCGATGATGGTCAGGATGCGTAGGATGTTTGTCACTTTCTGCCTGTAGTGGACAGTGACATTGTCAGATGTTGGGTCTGTGCGGCTGGTACGCTTCCTGGGGGTCCGCTGTCTTTGTCTGCGCTGCGTCTGTGGTGGTCCGGGGGGGGGTGTTCCGGGTGTGGGTTGGGGTCCTGGGGTGGTGGCGGTGGGTGTTGTGGCCCTCTTCGGTGTCCGGGCCGCTTGATGAGTGGCTCCATGGCATCTGTTGCCCTTCGGATGTGGCCCTGGGCTGTGCTCCCTTTTGTGGTGCTGGCTGCCGTCCGACTTTACACCAGGTCAGAGCAGGTGTAAATTTCCTGGTGCTAACGCGCCTTATCGCCTGTTTTGTGTTCTTATCGCAGATGTGGCTGGTCGTTGTGAATGTTGAGGTGTGATGTTGTCTCGACTTTTGGCATGGGAACGCCTACTCTGCATCTCATTAGCGATATTTGCGGGGGTCCTCTGTGGCGATGTTTTTGGCGGCTGCTATCGCGGGTAAACTGGGCTGTTAACATGGGCTTGTGAATGGGGAGGTAAATTTATCACGACTTTGGCTGCGATAAAGTGCCGTCAATTCGGCGATAGCCCCTTGTGAATATGCCCCTTAAATATTAAAAAAAATTCTATTATGCTACCTGAGATCACCCTTGAAATTTTCCCTCCGAGGACAAATTTCCAGAAGTCCTGTTTTAGCTTTTCGTGTACCTCACGTGTAAACTCCGAAGCATATAACCGGAAATCCTCCAGGCCTAACTTAAGTAGCCAGGTTTTTATATGTACAAGCAATGGGATCTTGTCAGCATAACAGCCATTGACTCAATGAACTAAACTAGTTGGAATGCACATAGAGTGGTACATCCTTTCAGACGAGCAGGAGCTTTTGGAAATTAAACAGGACATTAGCTATGAAACTACTTTTTCATTTTGTAACTAAACAAAAATCTTTCATTAATTTGCTTTTGCATGTTGTCAATTGTACATACGGGTACATGTAACAGTTTTACATATTTTAAAGTTAAGGACTCCCCATTTACAAGATACAGGCAGAAAAAATCTTCTGCAAACATGAGTGTGTTTATAGTAGGCCTGGGAAAAATTTAAATTATGCTAGTGAAATTCCCAAATTTGACATTAAATGAAATTTGAAAAATATATCAAATTTTGTATATTATACAATTCTGCATAATTTTCACTGATACTGATTTGCACAGAAATATCTTGCTGAGAGAGATTTTCTACTCAAGCTAGTCTCCTGGTGTAATCTTGTGTGAATTGTTTTACACAAAGTAGATCCTCTTGTGAAAATAAAATAACAGATGCCGGAGCACTGGGTTCCGCTTGTCACTTACTCGTCAGCAAGAACCCCATGTACATATAGTTGATGGATCTTTGTTGTCAGCTGAAACGTCAAAGTTAAATCTCAACATAAACCATTATCAATTATCATTACTTAAGTTCAGTCAATAAAGAGAGTTAAGATGAGTTAAAGGCTTTTTTTTCCAAATCTTTTTGTTATTCATTCTTTTCTTGCTGTATTATTCTCCAAGATTCATCAGTAAAGGTTAGCAATCAATGAAACAATATTTAGTAATAAGATGAATCAATTCAGTAGAAGAAAATAAAGCATTAATACAATAAATGTAACAAGAATATTCCATTGAGAAACGTCCCTGTTCTAAGCTAGGTCAGGATAAATGTGAAAAGGGTTAAAGGTGTCAGTTCAGAAACTCATGAAGAGTTCCGATGAGAGAATCGAGCATAAGCATAAAACTTTAGCAGAATAAGCTGGAAATTATTCTCAGCTCAAATAAAAGTAGATCAAGGAAAAATCTAAGACTTCTCATAAAGAAATGTACAGGAAACTCAGTACAGAGTCTCCTTTCAGAGAGTCTGGAAAGGGACACATCTAAAATAATCTGAGAAAGGAAGTTGTGAAGAAGAGCCCTGACTAAGCTAGGAACAGGTACTAATATAAATACACATTTTCTATGTTGCAACATTAATGTTCCTTCTTCTTCATGTTGACCAATTTGATTTCAGCACGCTCCTGGGAACAGGTCTACTGTACTCACCATCTTCTTACCAGAATACAATTGTCTTTTAACAATGTTATGGGCACAGCTTTTCCTGTTTATAATTTAGTCTTCCTATGCATTATCCTCCTTGTCTTTTACATAATTTGCGATGTGTGAACCTCACTATCAGTAATTTAATACAACAAATGTCTAGTCATTAACTAATAAACAGTAGCTTCTAAAATTGCAACGTCTGCAGCAAAAAAAGAAAAACAACTTAAACAACTGTCGTTTAAAGTGATGAACAAGCCTTTCAGTATTAATGGGCCTTCAAGTTAAAACATTGTGGGCCTTATTATGACTTTGACGGTGTGGGAGCAGGGCCGCCATGCAGCCACCACGCTCCCACACCACCAAAGCCAAAACAGACCGTCCACCAGATTTTTAAGTCGCTGGAGGGCAGTACTTTGGCCCTCCCATGCGGCGTCTTTCAAATCGACACCAGAATGGGCATGTCAAAGCATGTTCCTGCTCGGACCGAAATGCACAATGTTATGCATTTCATTCCGTCCAGGAACATGGGTGTGCATGCAGGCAGGGGGCACACCATGTGCCCCCCTGCATGCACCCTATGGTGCAGAGGTGCCATGGGGCCCTGTAGGGCCCCCTTTGTTTCCTCACCCCCACACTTTTCATGGCAGTCGCACCGCCATGAAAAGTGTGGCTATGAGGAAACTTGTAAAATGCTTGGTGTGGCCGCAGCGGCCCTGCCAAGCATATTGCGGCCTCAAGACTGCCACGTCAGCACCCAGGATCTCTGATCCCTGGCAGTTATGATGGTCCTAGGTAGGCCCGACTGTCCTGGTCATAATATGGCGCTCGGAAGACAGCCGCTGCTGTGCCTCTGTGAGTCTGGCCTCATTACTAGATTACAGGCCTATAGGTTTTAGGTGTGGTTGCCTAATACAAATTTTGCATTAAAAATATTTCATGTAAATTCTTCATAATTTTATGTTTAATACAGCATTTCGTAAATACTTAAATTCACATTAGCAGAAGTGAAACCGGCAAACCACATTTTGTATTAAAAGCATACTTTCCTGCAATTTACATAACATTTCACGAAATTTCACAAAAACATTATGGAATTTGGAACACCCTTAGTTAGGTTTAGAATCTCTGCCCTTCTGAATTAGCTCTAGGATGAAGGCTATCGAGGAGCTGACAAGAATTGTTAATTTTGCATGGGTACAGATTGTGGTCACTCCCTACTGACAAAGTCCAGAAAGATCTAACATAAAATTGAGAACCTGCTTTTAGCCTTGGGGGTGGAAGGAGGTCTCTGTATTCGTCTGTACTTGTGTGGATGTGTGTGTGTGTGTGTGTGTGTGTGCGTGAGTGCGTGTGTGTGTGTGTGTGTGTATGTGTGCGTGTGTCTACACATACTTGTCTTTGGTTAATATCACATACTTAACTGATCTTTCTTTGAGTGGGGCAGGACCATACTGATAGTCAGTCTCTACCATTTCAGATTGAAATATTGAAAGATTTACATCTGTTGAAGCCCATCTATAATACCAGTAAAAATAAACCCACATTCACAGCTTCTTTGCACCCCACGATGGTACCAAAATGTTTTTTGAATACCCTCATCACACAGTATATTGACACTTATATTGTTGTAAAATGTGTTTCTAATTAGTATGGCGGAAGAAGTGACAGCATGTGATCATTTACGATGGCTTGTATCAATGCACGAGTCAATATGAGGTGGGCCCCATAATGTGTTGCTATTGATTCCTCCTGCCTACGCAAAAACAAGTGTCACTACAAAGGCAATAAAAAAACACAAGGCTGCTGAGCAGGACGAATTATTGATTGACAAAGTGAGAAACAAACACTATGGGGTCGATTCCGATTCGGGCCGGAAAAAGCACCGACCGACTCGGATCCGGAAATTATACCGACCGACACGTACCTGTGGCGCCCGACACGCCAAGTACGATGCAATGCGTGCAAAATCCGACCGACACGTACCGAACCCAAGTCGAACGACCGAGCAGCACGGAAAACAGCAATCCGATCGGAAAAACAGGCGAATCCAACCGACCGACACGCACCCGGAACAAATCCGACCGAAACGTACACGCGAACTCCAAACCGCAAAGTACGATGCAAGGCGCGAAAACCACGAGCGAGTCGGACGGAGGCCAAGCCGTACGACCGACACGCATACAAAACCGAGCCGAAGCAACACAAAACACCGCGACCGACGCGTACGCAGCATAGAAAACTGCACAAACACAGCGTGATCGAAACGGAGAATACCGTACGAGACAAATGCAGGGTCCGACTCGGTCACAAGAACGTTTCCAACATACACAGACAGTACAAAGGAAAAATCACACAAAAAAAGGCCAAACAAGCAATTACTAAGCCAATAAATACTGGGGGGGGGGACAGAGAACAAAGACACACCCACAACTCCACCCATATAAAGGACACAAATCACAACCATTATCCTTTGCAAATGCCATTCCACTGCCAGCACCCAAGAGAAAGCAACCACACACCCACAGCTCATCCCTCACACAAGCCACACACCATCAGCACACCAACAAATACCTACCTCACATACACCCAGCAAAACACACACTCACACACCCTCACCTGCACACCAACACACACATCACTCACCATCACCACCCATCACCATGCCCCCCAAGAAGAATCACAAGTTCCTAGATTGTGAATTGGAAGTCATGGTACACGAGATCCTCAGGGTAGAGCCACAGCTGTTTGGCACACTGGTCCAACAGACCTCCATCTCCCAGAAAACAAAGATGTGGGAGAGGATCATCAACAGGGTGAACGCACTATCACCATGTCGGCGCACAAAGAGCGACATCCAGAACAGGTGGTATGACATGCGCAGGAGGGTACGGGACCTGCTCAAGAAAGACTACATCAACAGCCAATACACCAGCAGTGGCCCTCCTGCCAAGCCAATATACCTCAGGTCCTGGGAGGAGAAGGTGCGGGCCATCCTTCCGCCAGTGAGCGTATATGGACTAGAGAACATCCCAGAGCCTGGTGAGTACACAACAAATGTACACAATATACTGCCACAAAACACACACACATCACTGTCAAGGGGAGAGTCAAACCATGCACTCATAGCAATTACACAGCAACCAGAACAGAATCATCCCAAAATGTGTATGTCAGTCAGATAAACACAACACATGCCATCAAAAAAGTCACATCCAACTGTGCCATCACATGTACAAACACAACTACAACTACAGCTAGGCAGTGGCACAAATAGAACTAACAAACACATCCAGACATGTAGCCACCACAACTACACCAACACACAGTGAAGACCACTCAAAGGAAGGAATTCTGTGTATGCTGGCCAAGTCAGTGTAGCCAATAGCATCATGGGAGTCGCAGTCACACATATTGCCCCCACCACAACTGTCCCATCAACACCACCATGAACCATGCGCACATCACAGGGAGTGGAGAAGGACTCACAAGATGGCTGACACTGGCAACTGCTGTGGGGAGCACAAGGCCCTGCTGGCAACTGTGCACCAACAAACAGCAGGACACCACTGACTGACATCCTGAGAGACAACTTCCACTCCCTGCAATGCAAGCACGTTCCATGGTGGGATATCTGGCTGGCTGGGTGGGAAGGAGGACTTGCAGCACTGACCATAGTCACAAGCACCTCCCCTCACACACCCCCCAACACAAACTCCACAGAACCCACCTGGTAGAATGCAATGCCCCCCATCCTAACACAAGATCCCACAAAGAACCACCACCCTGGGTTATGTTGTGTGAAGCACAGGGACACTCTTGGGACTTTTAGCCAAACAACTGCCAGGACAACACTCCCAGCCATCCTGTCAGCACAGCCAGCCCACCCCACAGGGAAGCAGAGTCAAAAGGAAGGAAGCATGGGCATGCTGGGAAGGGGGTGGAGGCAATAGCATGATGGGAGTCGTAGTCACAGCTCTACATCCCCCACCACATGGCCCAGCAAGCTCACACTCACGCATGCACATCCCACAGAGAGTGGAAAGGCCCATCAAAGATGTCTGACACTGTTGCTGTGTCGTGGGGAGCACAAGGGCATGCTGGGAACTGCACACCAACCAACAGCAGGACACCACTGTCAGCCATCTTGCCATTGCACACACACCCACACATACTGAACTCCCCACAAAAGCAAGTAAGTTTGGGAATGCTGGCAAGTGGGGTGGAGGCAATAGCATGATGGGAGTGGCAGTCACTGATATTGGTCACCCCCACAACTGTCCCATCAACACCACCCTGAACCATGCTCACATCACAGGGAGTGGAGAAGGACTCACAAGATGGCTGACACTGGCTACTGCTGTGGGGAGCACAAGGCCCTGCTGGCAACTGTGCACCAACAAACAGCAGGACACCACTGACTGACATCCTGAGAGACAACTTCCACTCCCTGCAATGCAAGCACGTTCCATGGTGGGATAACTGGCTGGCTGGGTGGGTGGGAAGGAGGACTTGCAGCACTGACCATAGTCACAAGCACCTCCCCTCACACACACCCCAACACAAACTCCACAGAACCCACCTGGTAGAATGCAATGCCCCCATCCTAACACAAGATCCCACAAAGAACCACCACCCTGGGTTATGTTGTGTGAAGCACAGGGACACTCTTGGGACTCTTAGCCAAACAACTGCCAGGACAACACTCCCAGCCATCCTGTCAGCACAGCCAGCCCACCCCACAGGGAAGCAGAGTCAAAAGGAAGGAAGCATGGGCATGCTGGGAAGGGGAGTGGAGGCAATAGCATGATGGGAGTCGTAGTCACTGATATTGGTCACCCCCACAACTGTCCCATCAACACCACCCTGAACCATGCTCACATCACAGGAAGTGGAGAAGGACTCACAAGATGGCTGACACTGGCTACTGCTGTGGGGAGCACAAGGCCCTGCTGGCAACTGTGCACCAACAAACAGCAGGACACCACTGACTGACATCCTGAGAGACAACTTCCACTCCCTGCAATGCAAGCACAGTCCATGGTGGGATAACTGACTGGCTGGGTGGGTGGGAAGGAGGGCCGGCTGTCAACCAAACACAACCAATGCAGACCATGTTCACACCCCAAAAAATACATAGAAATGCCCAAATAATGCAGGACAATGTGCCACACCAATATCAACCCCTGACTGTGACGACTTAGGACAATGCAATGTACAGGCCCGCACCCAGTGGCACAGTCACAACTGTCATGTGTGTCAACCATTGATGCCTGCAGAAACATAACATACATTGTGTGTGTCTCCCAAAAACAGGTGATGATGGGGACACAGCAGCAGACGCTGAGGAGTCCCATTCCCAGGCTCAAGAGGATGCGGAGCTCACTGGCGTCGTACAGCCTCTGCCCTCCTCGGACGAAGAAGACCAACCTGGCACATCCGGTGCAAGTCTACATGCAGCACCAGCAGGACCACCAGCTGCAGCACCAGCAGGACCACCAGCTGCACCCCCTGCACCCACCCCTCCAACGACTGTCACCACAAATACCATCCCTGCCGACATGGACAGAACAAGGAGCAACACCAGCACAGGGACCCTGGACCAACCTGGGGCCATGGACACCACCACCACCACCAACCCCCAAGGTGGACCAGGGTCATCTGTGCGTGCCACTGCACGCACTGCACATGTCAGCAGGGGTGGTGGGAGGGGTGGGAGACAGAGGTCGCTGCTTGCAGAGGTTGCTGGTGTGCATGATGACCCACAACTGGTACGCATAGCTGATGCGTACCAGTCCAGCACCGGAGACCTCAGCCAGGTAGTGGGGCTCCTCAGAGACATGAAACAGCAGCAGGCTGCCCATCATGCCCGCTTGGACTCTCACATGTCCCACGTGGAGTCACACATGTCCCGCGTGGACTCACACATGTCCCGCGTGGAGTCCAAGTGGGATGCACTGCATGAGATGACGGCGGTGCACAGGGACATTTTACAATGCCTCCGCCAGATGAACAGCAACCAGTCCACACCTCCCTGTGTGCCAACAACATCTGGTGCTGAACAAACTGCAACTGCCACAGGGAGGGAGGATGACTCTGGCGGAGAGTCCCCTGCACCGCAGCAGCCTGTACTTGAGGGCCCCCCCCAAGAAGAGGGGTCGTCCGAAGAGGGGCAAGTGAGAGGCCGATGGCCAAGCGCAACTCCCAGGAAGCCTGAACCTGTTCTGGATGTTCACCTTTGTGCACAGACTGTTCACCCTTGTTGACGGCAACACTACTCCCACACATTGCATGGGGAGTACAAGTTGGACCAATGTGTCAGACAACTGTGGCCCCGATACTGGGGATTCTGTCTACCAGGACTTTCAATTCACCTAGGAACTTCTGATTGCAAGATTTATGTACAGCACTACCCATCCTATGCACTATTCACACAAATGTATCACAATAAACACACTAATACACCATACTTGCCTCTGTTGTGATTCCAACGTGGGTGCTGTTATGGGGATGATGAACTGCAAAATTACACTGTGTATGCGAACTGCAACAGCAAGTACAACACAGGCATGTGAGTAAAGGCAACGTGACACATATGAGGGAGACACACCACCAGGGCTACACAACACATACACACCTAGGCCATCTGACTCATTGCCTACACTGATGTTGCCAGGGAAGACGGTGCAATGCACAGACACCACACCCATTCCCAGTTGTAGTCAAGTAGCCCACAGGTGCAGTAAGCAAATGGCAGTCAAATGTGTGACCACAGACAACGCACATCACAAAGTGAAGCACAGGTTTATTACACAGTTGCAACATGTCGTAACCACTACAGATGCAAGGTAATCCCACCTGGCAGCGGGCACACAGTCAACAACTGTAGACGGAAGGAAGTCCATGGGTGTGGCGCACATCACCTGTAGGGATACAACAGCTACCAGCCTGGAAGTGCAATCACGTCGTCGGTGGACACAGTTGACCAAACGAATCTGAAAGTACCCTGTGAAGCACAGAAATGACACACAGTCAAAAGCAATGGAGTACAGGACAGAACAGCAAAACTCATGCACAATACATGTTACAAGATACCCACCCAGAACCAAGTTAGCATGTCAACACTGTTGGGGAGTACAGCCCACCTGTAAGCACACATCGCAACACACATCCAGTCAAGTAGCCCATGGACACACTCCAACAGCACCAGAGCACCACCTACACATATCATGCCAACTCACATCATTGACATGACACCTCAGGATACTCACATTCAGCTAAAGAAGTTGGTGATGAGCTGTGTGCGGACATCACCCTCATCATCATCATCATCATCGTCACTGGCATCGTGGTCCAGGCCAGGATCCTCCACAGGTGGCGGATGTTGGTCATTGTCATCCTGGATGAGAGGCAACTCCTTCCGCACTGCCAGGTTGTGGAGCATGCAGCAGACGATGATAATCTTGCACACTTTCGCAGGGGCATAGGGGAGGGACCCTCCGGTCTTGTCCAGGCAGCGGAAGCGGCTCTTCAGGAGACCAAATGTCCGCTCAATCACTCTCCTGGTCCGACCATGTGCCTCATTGTAGCGCATCTGGGCTGGTGTCACAGGGTTCCTGAGGGGTGTCAGCAACCACGGCATGTTGGGGTATCCCGAGTCACCTACGGACAGACAAGTGCACATTAGCTGACTTGGAAAAGTGGGCGGAATACTACAGATCAGATCACACACAATGGCACAAAGTCAGTACACACCGACAAGCCAGGCACGCTGGTTCTGCATCTGTGCCATCATCCTGGGGATGTGACTACTCCTCATCACAAAGGCATTGTGTGCTGAACCAGGGAAACGGGCACACACGTGTGTGATGGTCATGTCTGCAAGACACACCACCAGTGCATTGACCGAGTGGTAGTGCTTGCGGTTCCTGTAGGCCTGCTCCTGGGCCTGTGGTGGTACCAAAGCCACATGTGTCCCATCAATGGAGCCAATGACATGCGGCATCCTCCCCAGGGCATAAAAGTCACTCTTCACGTCAGTGAGTCGTCGCAGTCTAGGGAAATAGATGTACCGGTTCAGGAATAGCAACATTGCCGCCAAAACATCGCGGAGCTCACGGCTCAACATGGTCTGTGACATCCCACCAGCAGTCGCCACAGTATGTTGGAAGGTACCTGTGGCAAAGAAGTGTAGGGCTGCCATCACCTTCACCTTGGGGGTCAGCGCTGTAGGATACGGCCGGCCAGGCTGCAAATGTGGGGACAACTGCACTGCCAAATCCTCAATCAGCTGCCTGGTGAAGCGGTACCGTCGGATGCTGTCCCGTTCCACCATCGTTGCCAGGTCTGGGAATGGTCGATGGACAGCAGGAGCCCTGCAGTGCAGAGGAGAAGTAAGCAAGATTATCAGTCACCCCACATATGCGGCATTGAACACACTCAATATCCCAACATACATCATTATGAGGCACAACTACATGAAGTGTGCAGTTCCGTAAGGACATGTATGGTACATACATGGCCAACATCTGTCAACACGGTCCAACAGGTGGCATCAATTAGTCCCAGGTTGGCCCATTGGATATCATGAGGCCGTGTCACAGTTCCCATCTCCTGCTGCTGTGTCACAATCACCCCCACAGTGACATGTGAGGACAGATGTGCCCCAGGCACCACAGCTCAACGACAGGTACATTCCCAGGGACCCTGTATTGCCACATGGACACTGGCATTACATGGAGTTCCATGTATACACCACAGCAAAACAACCATGAACCCCACAGGTAGTGGTCCCACTTGCCACGGCAGGACAGACATGGACGTCTGTGACACACACACGCACAACATCAAAGTCCATGCACACACAACGTGGATGTGGAGACTGTCTCCCATTGTGCACATGAAATCAGAGACATTGTAAACACTTCATGCACAAAGACTGTGGAGGACCATCACTATTGTGCCACTGGGACACCCTGGCTCAAACATACCGTCCTACATGGGACTCACGGGGTATGTGACATGACATACACATACACCACCGTGAAATGTGACCATGGCACATGCACAGATATGAACAGTTGCACATCACAGTGGTCATGTACACGTAACACCCAGGATCCTGTCCCCATGAACACGTGCACAGCCTGGGGGTGGCTGCCCACAGGTGACACCCACAGGACAACATGTACACCAACATACACACAATAGGAAATGCAGCCTTACATGCCTTATGATAAAGTTTGGACAGGCTGTCGTGATGTAGGTGTGCCCCTCACTCCCTGGGAGCTATCTGTGGCTGGCATATGTCCATCTGAGACAGGCATGCTGACATATGCCAGTCACATGTACAGTGATGCGTTGAACAGCAATGGACCGATCGGTGCCCCCGGCTGGCCCATTGCATTCAATGTGTGCGGGTACGCATTGTACCCCTGTACGCGTTGTACCCCTGTACGCGTTGAACTGCAATGGACCGATCGGTGCCCCCGGCCGGCCCATTGCATTCAATGTGTGCGGGTACGCGTTGTACCCCTGTACGCGTTGTACTGCAATGGACCGATCGGTGCCCCCGGCCGGCCCATTGCATTCAATGTGTGCGGGTACGCGTTGTACCCCTGTACGCGTTGTACCCCTGTACGCGTTGAACTGCAATGGACCGATCGGTGCCCCCGGCCGGCCCATTGCATTCAATGTGTGCGGGTACGCATTGTACCCCTGTACGCGTTGAACTGCAATGGACCGATCGGTGCCCCCGGCCGGCCCATTGCATTCATTGTGTGCGGGTACGCGTTGTACCCCTGTACGCGTTGTACCGCAATGGACCGATCGGTGCCCCCGGCCGGCCCATTGCATTCAATGTGTGCGGGTACGCGTTGTACCCCTGTACGCGTTGTACCCCTGTACGCGTTGAACTGCAATGGACCGATCGGTGCCCCCGGCCGGCCCATTGCATTCAATGTGTGCGGGTACGCGTTGTACCCCTGTACGCGTTGAACCGCAATGGACAGATCGGTGCCCCCGGCCGGCCCATTGCATTCAATGTGTGTGGGTACGCGTTGTACCCCTGTACGCGTTGTACCGCAATGGACCGATCGGTGCGCACCCATTGACAATGGCCTTGCCTGGCAATGGACGCGTTTTCGAATTTCAAACGAGTCGGTTGCTGGAAAATCAGTTGGTCACCCACAACAATGTTGCAAAATCATGTATGTCATAAAGTTGAAGATTTGAAGGATGCTGTGGGCGTGTTTTGGTGCTGCTATTCCATGGATTGGCCAGATTCAGAAGATGCAAACGACTTGGACCTATCACTTTGGACACAAGGGACAGTATCTGCCTCTCCAGCACATATATATTGCTGGCTGTTCCCCTGAGAGCTCACTTGCCTGCACTACATGCTCCAGGACGACATCTGCCACTGCACTGCTGCTGTCTCTGCCCCTCTGGACCCTGCAATGGCACGTACTGTGGAGAGAGCCCCAGCCTTCAGCCTTGAGGAGAACCAGGCCCTGCTGGACAGCCTACTTCCACAGTACAGCAAGCTGTATGGGACACCAGGGGAGCAGGTGAGTGTTCTGTGCACTGCCTTTCTGAATGTGCATATTGTCTGACTAGCAAGGCTGAAAGTCTGCACGCCACTGGCTAGCAGGCTCACTGAGTAGTTGTCACCCCCATAGTGTGTAGTGACATGCACTGGACAGGTATGGTGCAGTGACAGTGCATTTGAACAAGGTTTTACTTCCCATGCAATGATACCATGTCGTGACGTCTGGCAAACTGTCCATGGGCAGCTTTGCACTGCCTGTGTACATCATGTGCCCCTGTGATTGAGACATGTATATACAACTGTGTCATGCACGGATATGTTGCATGTGTAGTAATGGCCTTTTCACTTTGTCATCCTGACAGGTTAATGCCCATCGGAAGCAGGAGATCTGGAAGGACATCGTCCGGGCTGTCCGGTCCATGGGGGTCTACAAGCGCCGGATCCGCAACTGCCAGAAGAGGTGGCAGGACCTTCGAGGCTGGACCCGGAGGATTGCACGGGTCCAGCTGAAGCTGTCGCCTCCTCGCAGGAGGGGCGGAACACGGACCCTGACCCCCCACATGCTCCAGATCCTGGCGGTGGTGTTTCCAGACCTGGATGGGCAGCTGAAGGCCAGACAGCAGCAAGGAGGGGGTGAGTCAAAGACTGCACTGTGAACTCTGTATTACATGCTGTGTGCCCTCCTCTGGCCTGGTTCAACTGCCACAGTGCAGCAGTCATGTTGTCCAGGAGCCATGTCCCTCTATTGTGCACTGCCCACTGCTCATCTGATACCCAGGTGTGGCCCTTACATTCAGGGAATTGTGTCACTTGGGACTGTGTCCTTGCAGTTTGCTTCACTAAAGGTGGGGGACAGCATCTGTTTCCCTAACTCTGTTGTGGGCATCATGGGTGGGTCCATTGTTCACACTACGCCTGTGTTCAGACATGTAATCTGCGTGTTGCTTTGATATGCGGTCCACTTGCTGTGCTGAGCCACCACATGTGCCTGGGGTATGTGGCACACGCCCATGCAGCGGGTGGGAACAATGTTTGGGCCCCAGGAGTGTGCAGATTACGTGTGTCACACATACATATCCAGCTATCCACTGTCCAGGGCTCATCCCTCATTCATGTGGAGCAGGACAGTCATGCCTACTCCAGGCCATGCAATGCACTCT
Source organism: Calotriton arnoldi (assembly GCA_963921515.1). NCBI lineage: Eukaryota > Metazoa > Chordata > Amphibia > Caudata > Salamandridae > Calotriton > Calotriton arnoldi. Next base: position 496,449 of record CAWUFW010008308.1, read on the forward strand.
GTACTCCCACTCCCGTGTATCAGCTGACACATTGTGCACAGTGATTTGACCCCTCAGGTGTCTGCCTCTGTGTCAGTGTGCTGTGGATTAGTTGCCAGGACTGCTGGGGTGTTTCTTGGTAGGGGCTCAGCATGCCCCATGGAGATGTGACCATAGGAGACGATACTTGTGTGTCACATAGGTGTTTGATCAGCTGCCCGTGCAGACTGGGGTATGCGAATGTGAAGTTCAGGCAGCTGTTCCCCATTCACAGCAGATTGTGAGGGGCTCAGGTTCAGAGGGTAGTGTCACAGGTCTCCCATATGTCCAATAGGTATGACCTGGACAGATGAGGGTTAAGATGATGTGTTGTGTGGGGGATGTACATGTGCACTTGTGCAGCTCCAGGACTTGCATTCCCCATGACCTACTATTGTGACACAGTGCATAGTGTTGTTGTCTGGCTGCCAAGTCATACATCACTGAGACAGTGATGTATGACTTAGCAGTCATGCCTCTGCCATGGCATGTGTCTACTTATTGGTGATCCTGCAGGGGAGTGACATGTGCTACATGCACACCATTGTGGCGATGGCTATCAGGACATGGGTGCATCATGGTGTCTGTCGCTAGTATGCATCACATGCATTTCCTATTTGACTCTGGGCATCCCTTTCATCCGGAAACCTGTACTGACTCAGTGGCAAGAGCTGTGATGTGTGCATGTCCACATGTCACACCGTGTCCTCTGCACTGTCCAACTACTGTGTACTTGGTGCATGTGTCCACACTGGGGTGTTGCAATCCAACAGACACCAGACAGATGGGTGCAAGGCCATGTGGGATGTGAGTGCCATGCTTGGCATCAGACTGACAATTGGCTTCTCCTGTTCAGTTAGGGCACTTTTAGCAATGTACAACTAATGATGACAGGGCTTGCTCTGTAATGTGCTGTGCTCACAGTGGTGTGTGCGTTTGGTGCAGGTGACTGATGTCTGTCTGTTTCCCCATTGTTTGCAGATACATCCACGGCCACGGAAGGGGACAGCTCCATGGACCAGGAGGAGCCAGAGAGCCAGACTGGGTCAGCAGCCGAGGAGTGGTCGGAGGGACCCAGTGGCACGGAGGGCGAGGGGAGCCACACCGAGGAGTCCTCAGCACCATCCACCTCAGCTGAGGACCAGAGCAACTCGGAGGATGACTCCCTTATGGAGATGGGTGTCAGCAGCCACCACACCCCAGCTAGTGTTGCTGTCCCCGCCACCACCAGCACCACCACCGCCCTCCCATCGGCTCCCATTCCCCAGGTCCGTGGAGGCTCCCATGTTCGGGAGCGTGTCTCCTTTGGGCCAGGCACCGCACCCCCTGCCCCTGTGTCCCCTGCTGCCCTGAGTGAGGAGTCTGTGTACCTCCTTCGCCAGCTCCATGTAGGGCAGACAGCCATGCTGAGTGTCCTCCATGCGCACACCGCTCTGTTGACTCAGCTGGTGTCGTTCATGGAGGGCATCTCATCGGGCATGTCTGACCTACAGAGGGGCAATAGGTCCATGGACTCCTCCCTGACGGCAGCAGTGTCCCTCCTCAGACAGTCCCTCACCCCTCCTGCCTCTGCTCCATCCACACTCCCCAGCACCTTACCCGTCCCAAGCACACACACACCGGCACAGGCACACACCAGCACACACACGTCCAGCACACAGACACACACGCCACAAACAAAACGCACACGCACGCACAGTCAGGGGACTGAAACCAGACTCACAGGGGATGGGGCCCTGGTACACGCATCCACGGGCACTGCGCAGTTCTCAGTTGCCTCTCCCTCCAAAACACCCTCCCTTGCCTCACCTGCAACCCCAAAGACCCAGCGCCTCTTCCTCAGTGACCTCGGCCTCTTCCCCTCCGATCCAGCTGCTCCAGCATCCAGGGGGAAGAGGAAGCCCCCCCACATGGAGCAGAGTGCCCCTCGCCCCCGGACACCCTCCCCCAGGCGCAGACAGACTGAGGCCCCCACCCGCAAGTCCCCCCAGAGTGGTAAGAGCAAGACCCCGCCGCCGCCCTGCAGCTCAAGCACCAGGTCTCCTTCCTCCATCCCTCAGGCCCCCACTCCACAGGTGCCCCCACCACACCCTGCCCCAGGTTCCCCCACCCACAGATATACCATCCCCAAGAGGATCCGGCCTTCTCCCCCTGCCACTTGCTCTCCCGGCACCACACCCCCGCTGCGCTTGTCTGTGCCACTGATGTGGTGAGGGTGTCCTCCCCCTCTGTCCAGCCCACCTTGCCTGTTCCCCATTCTCCTCCCCTGGTGGTAGGCACTGCAGTGGAGTCCACTACCACCCTGTCTGACTTGGGCACTGCAGTGGCGGACCTGTCCACTCCATCTGCAGGGTCCACTGCAGTCGTGCCGGCACCCACAACATCTGAGTCATGCTCCCCAGTTGTGCCGGCACACACCATGTCAGACACCTCCACTGCAGTTGTCAGTGGCTCTCCAGCACCCACCACCCCTTCCCTGCTTCCTCCTGGTGAGCCCTGATCCTGTCCCTGCGGTGCCTGGCCTACCCCCCGGTTGCCCCTCCTAGTGGATTGTCCCTGGTTTTGTGCAGGCATGCGTAGGGTGACATCTGCCACTGTCACCCTGTTTGGACTTTTACAATGGACTGGCCATTGGCCTTTGTGTTTTTTCTGGACTTTGTTTTCATTCCACACATATGCTGAATAAAGCAACTTTCTGTTCTCTAGTGCTTATGCTTCTGATGTACATGTTGTTGATGATGCTAACCATGCCCTTACTGCAGTGATGGTGATATTTGGTCTCATGATAATGAAGTGTTACTGTGCAGGAACCCATGTGGTCCAGGGGGAATGTGTCCTATCCTGTGGTGTATCCATGTCATCCATAGCAGCATCTGAGGGTGTCATGTGTTCAGTATTTGGCAATGGGATTTCCTACTTAGATTGGCTATTTCACATCTGTGGCTTCCACCCCTGCACATCTGTTGTGCCTGCCATTGTTCAATTCGTCTACTTCCCTGACCGTGTGGCCATCTCCAGTGGACATGCAGGTTTGGGCATCAATGGGGAAGGACTCATCTGTGTTGTCAGTGCAACATTGCTATACAAGTGTGTTGGATCTGTGCTGATGATTCCGTTGGCACTTCCATGACCAGGCTGATGTTACGGGAGCCCTCATTTGGTGCTAATTGTTGATTGTGTGACCAAGTGCTCAGCTGACATGATGGGGCCCTACTGAGGCAACATATGGCACAGCTTTCCTCACACAGGAGTGGAGTCCCCTCATGGCAGTGTGTACTCCTGTGACATTGCCTGCACCCAAGGTGTGTGTTGTATGTGCATGTCTGTGTGTTCACTTCCGTTTAGCTGTGCATGCTGTGATCCCTAGTGTTGTACCTGTTTGTGATGCTAGCTGAGTTGACCTATGTTCCCCCAAAGTCTTCTCCCTGGGTTCTCTGTGATGTGGGTGCATGGCACATTACTGGTCATCAGGGTGTCACCCATAGGTGTGTTTGCTGTCAGGGCTGAGTTTGTGTGCAGACGCAGATGGGTCACAGTCAGGTTTCCCCTTGGCATTTGTTGTTTGCCCCTGTCATGTGATTTCCAGTTTGTGTTATCTTTCAGTGATTGTGACACGTTGTGTGTGTGACTGCTGGCACTCCTCAGGGTCCGGGCTGCAATGTTGGTTGTTGTCTATGTGTGTTCTTTGTGGGTGACCTTGGCTTCTTCATTGGTGTGTGACTGTGGATGGGATCCCATTGGTTGGTGTGGTATTGCCGTCATGTCCATGTACAGCGTAGTGTGCAGTGTGTCAGACATTCAGGAGTCTTGTTGAGTGGCCATGTGTGATGTGTTTCTGCACCTTGGTTCCCACCCACCACCCTGGAATAGTCATGGGTGCATGTGCAATGTCACCAGTGCATGTGTACTTCACTGCTGCACATTGTTGGAGGTCGAGGGGTGTGGTGTTGAGTGTGTGCAGATGAGAGTTGTTGCCCGGCTAGGCCCCTGCCTCCATGTTGGCCTTGGCTTACTGGCCATGCTGATTGATTTGTGCTTGTGTAGGTGTGATGGTAGTTAGTTGCTCAGGACACATGACTGTGGTTCACAGTGTGAACCACATTTAGCTTTGTCATCACAGTGGGATTGTAATGCAGCCCAGGGTCCCCACATTGTGGGGGCCCTGGGGGTGGTGCTGTGGTGTGTCTGTGTCTTGCTGTGTCAGTGGCTGTCCCTACGTGCCTGTGTGACATGTGTGATTTGTGCTCCCTCTCATCTGACAATGCCTGCTTGCCCACATAGGGGATTTGGATCCATGAGTTACCTTTGTGTGGCACTGTATGCACATCTGTATGATTGGTATTCAGGTCTCCTCATGTGTTGTGTGGTTGCCTGTGGACACTGGCACCCCCCCTCACCTGTTGTGTATGATGTGCAGTGTGTGTCTGCCTGTTTGTGTTTGTGCATCTGCACCACTGCATTGGCATATCTTGGGTGTGCCATTGGCTGTATGTAGTTTTGTGTGTTTCCCCTGCTGTCCCTGGGACTCCTAGGTCATCGGTCAGCACAATGATCATGGTTTGTGTGTCCCATTGCTGCCATGGTATGGTATCTGTTCACCTCACATCTGCAGTCTCCACAGGGTATCTGCATTTGTGTGCCCATTGGTGCAAATATGTGGGTCTGCATTCTGATGGTCACTTCTGTCATTGTGTCATTGATGATTGTTGACGGTGTCAGCCCCCATGGGTGTTGTTTGTCTGCACATGGCCAAAGGTATGTCTTATTTGCACTGCAGTATTTGGCTCCCCCAATTTATGTTGCAATGGGACACATACACTACTTTGCCACTGATGTGTTTTTTGTTCTGTGACCAGGAATCATCCATGCAGTTTGGCAGTTGCACCTCTTTCTTTGTCAACACTTACCTTTTGGTCACTGTGGTGATGGGGGTTTAGACCCCATTGCCACAATGTTCAAAATGTGCTTCAGCTATGGACCCCACACTTACATTTTGGTCACTGTGATGATGGGGGTTTGGACCCCATTGCCACAATGTTCAAAATGTGCTTCAGCTATGGACCCCACACTTACCTTTTGGTCACTGTGGTGATGGGGGTTTAGACCCCATTGCCACAATGTTCAAAATGTGCTTCAGCTATGGACCCCACACTTACATTTTGGTCACTGTGATGATGGGGGTTTGGACCCCATTGCCACAATGTTCAAAATGTGCTTCAGCTATGGACCCCACACTTACATTTTGGTCACTGTGATGATGGGGGTTTGGACCCCATTGCCACAATGTTCAAAATGTGCTTCAGCTATGGACCCCACACTTACCTTTTGGTCACTGTGGTGATGGGGGTTTAGACCCCCTTGCCACAATGTTCAAAATGTGCTTCAGCTATGGACCCCACACTTACATTTTGGTCACTGTGATGATGGGGGTTTGGACCCCATTGCCACAATGGTCATGGCCTGCTTCCATTGTGGGTGCCACACACATATATGTGTGGCACATGTGCTAGGGGGTCACATTGTATGTTCAAAGTCATGTTCGGTGTTGTAGGCATTTGACACAGTCTACACATGCTTGTCATGGTGTTGGGGGATGTCTTCTTCTTGCATTCCCTAGGTTGTGGTGTGCTGGTTGTGTCATGCATTGTCCATCCTATGAGTGGGGGTGGTAGTAGTGGTTGGCATCCAGCCCCCCTGGCTGAGGGTGGTAGTAGTGGTAGGCATCCAGCCCCCCTGGGTGTGGGTGGTAGTAGTGGTAGGCATCCAGCCCCCCTGGGTGAGGGTGGTAGTAGTGGTAGGCATCCAGCCCCCTAGCTAAGGGTGGTGGTAGGCATCCAGCCCCCCTGGGTGTGGGTGGTAGTAGTGGTAGGCATCCAGCCCCCCTGGGTGAGGGTGGTAGTAGTGGTAGGCATCCAGCCCCCCTGGGTGAGGGTGGTAGTAGTGGTAGACATCCAGCCCCCCCTAGCTAAGGGTGGTGGTAGGCATCCAGCCCCCCCTGGGTGTGGGTGGTAGTAGTGGTAGGCATCCAGCCCCCCCTGGGTGAGGGTGGTAGTAGTGGTAGGCATCCAGCCCCCCTGGGTGAGGGTGGTAGTAGTGGTAGGCATCCAGCCCCCCTGGCTAAGGGTGGTGGTAGGCATCCAGCCCCCCTGGGTGTGGGTGGTAGTAGTGGTAGGCATCCAGCCCCCCTGGGTGAGGGTGGTAGTAGTGGTAGGCATCCAGCCCCCCTGGGTGAGGGTGGTAGTAGTGGTAGGCATCCAGCCCCCCTGGCTAAGGGTGGTGGTAGGCATCCAGCCCCCCTGGGTGTGGGTGGTAGTAGTGGTAGGCATCCAGCCCCCCCTGGGTGAGGGTGGTAGTAGTGGTAGGCATCCAGCCCCCCCTGGCTAAGGGTGGTGGTAGGCATCCAGCCCCCCCAGGGTGAGGGTGGTAGTGGTGGTAGGCATCCAGCCCCCCCTGGGTGAGGGTGGTTGTAGTGGTAGGCATCCAGCCCCCTGGCTAAGGGTGGTGGTAGGCATCCAGCCCCCTGGATGAGGGTGGTAGTAGTGGTAGGCATCCAGCCCCCCTGGCTAAGGGTGGTGGTAGGCATCCAGCCCCCCCTGACTGAGGGTGGTAGTAGTGGTAGGCATCCAGCCCCCCCTGGCTAAGGGTGGTGGTGGGCATCCAGCCCCCCTGGGTGAGGGTGGTAGTGGTGGTAGGCATCCAGCCCCCCTGGGTGAGGGTGGTTGTAGTGGTAGAGCATCCAGCCCCCCTGGGTGAGGGTGGTAGTAGTGGTAGGCATCCAGCCCCCCTGGGTGAGGGTGGTAGTAGTGGTAGGCATCCAGCCCCCCTGGCTCAGGGTGGTGGTAGGCATCCAGCCCCCCTGGCTGAGGGTGGTAGTAGTGGTAGGCATCCAGCCCCCCTGGCTAAGGGTGGTGGTAGGCATCCAGCCCCCCTGGGTGAGGGTGGTAGTGGTGGTAGGCATCCAGCCCCCCTGGGTGAGGGTGGTTGTAGTGGTAGGCATCCAGCCCCCCTGGGTGAGGGTGGTAGTAGTGGTAGGCATCCAGCCCCCCCTGGGTAAGGGTGCTAGTAGTGGTAGGCATCCAGCCCCCCCTGGCTAAGGGTGGTGGTTGGCATCCAGCCCCCCCTGGCTGAGGGTGGTAGTAGTGGTAGGCATCCAGCCCCCTGGGTGTGGGTGGTAGTAGTGGTAGGCATCCAGCCCCCCTGGCTGAGGGTGGTAGTAGTGGTAGGCATCCAGCCCCCTGGCTAAGGGTGGTGGTAGGCATCCAGCCCCCTGGCTGAGGGTGGTAGTAGTGGTAGGCATCCAGCCCCCCTGGCTGAGGGTGGTAGTAGTGGTAGGCATCCAGCCCCCCTGGCTAAGGGTGGTGGTAGGCATCCAGCCCCCCTGGGTGAGGGTGGTAGTGGTGGTAGGCATCCAGCCCCCTGGGTGAGGGTGGTAGTAGTGGTAGGCATCCAGCCCCCCTGGGTGAGGGTGGTAGTAGTGGTAGGCATCCAGCACCCCTGGCTAAGGGTGGTGGTAGGCATCCAGCCCCCTGGCTGAGGGTGGTAGTAGTGGTAGGCATCCAGCCCCCCCTGGCTAAGGGTGGTGGTAGGCATCCAGCACCCCCTGGGTGAGGGTGGTAGTGGTGGTAGGCATCCAGCACCCCCTGGGTGAGGGTGGTTGTAGTGGTAGGCATCCAGCCCCCCCTGGGTGAGGGTGGTAGTAGTGGTAGGCATCCAGCCCCCCCTGGCTGAGGGTGGTAGTAGTGGTAGGCATCCAGCCCCCCCTGGCTAAGGGTGGTTGTAGTGGTAGGCATCCAGCCCCCCTGGGTGAGGGTGGTAGTAGTGGTAGGCATCCAGCCCCCCTGGGTGAGGGTGGTAGTAGTGGTAGGCATCCAGCCCCCCTGGCTAAGGGTGGTGGTAGGCATCCAGCCCCCCTGGCTGAGGGTGGTAGTAGTGGTAGGCATCCAGCCCCCCTGGCTAAGGGTGGTGGTAGGCATCCAGCCCCCCTGGGTGAGGGTGGTAGTAGTGGTAGGCATCCAGCCCCCCTGGGTGAGGGTGGTAGTAGTGGTGGGCATCCAGCCCCCCTGGCTCAGGGTGGTGGTAGGCATCCTGCCCCCCCTGGGTAGGGGTGGTGGTGCGCATTCAGGCCCCTGTGTGCATATGTGGCATTGGTGATGGGCATCCCGCCCCTATGGTGCTGCTGTTGCTAGTATATTCTGCATCCCTCTGTGTGTGTGTGATGTGTCGTGTACGTGTTGTATGTGTTTTGTGGTTGGTGTCTGACTTACCTTCTGCGCTGTACGTGTCCGTGCCTGTTCCGGTAGTAAATGTAGAATATTGGTATGATCGGGACGAAGGGATTCATGGTTGGTTCGTGTCGTTCGTCCTTCTCGTTGCTTCGCGTCGTCCTCGTCGCTTCGCGTCGTCCTCGTCGCTTCGCCTCGTCCTCGTCGCTGGCGTGTTCGTCTCGTAGCCGTGGATCGTGTTGTGGCGCGAATCGGAGCTTATGTGCGCCTCTCCCGGATGCTTTGACGTGCCGTGCGTAGCGACGGGTTCGGCGCGTACGGAAAGCGCATCGTACTCGTTCGGCCGGACGGAGCTGCATTTTTCCTTCCGTGCGACTCGATTCAGCTTTTCCGGATTCGCCTCGGTCGGGGAACAGGACCTGGTTTGGGTGAGTACGGCTCGGCCGGATTCTGTGCTGTTGTGCGCATCGTACTTACTCGTTCGGTGTGCTGTACGGATCGGTCGGGAAACAGGCTTTCGCATGGCTTTTTTCCCGACCGAATGGTATTGGGTGCGCCTCCGACCGAGATCGGAATCGGCCCCTATATTCCAGCAAGAAACAACTAAACACCCTTCCTTTAGCCTGTCAGTGCCCTTGTAAATCCATATTTGTCTTCTGACATAGATGAGAACAGATTGCCAAATAGGCTGCAGTTATAAACAGGAAAAGTTCAGGAGGTCACTTAACATGGGTACATTCTGAGTACTTCAAGAAAACAGGCAGGGGAACTGTAATGGCATGCTATATATTTTCGTTATAAATTATATACTTCAACTTCACTTATTATCATTGTTTAGCAATCAGTAATAGATGCTTGAATGTGCTTGATCCCCACTTATTGAGGAAAACCCGTTATAAATTTTAGCCATAAAGCTCTGCACTTTCAAGGCCTTGTGCCACACTTTTTAAGGGAAATGTGTGTACTCATCATTAGCCGTGAGAGCTCTGAGCTTGCATGGACGTGGCCCCTACCTCTTGAAGGAAAGTCGTGTTCATTATCAGCAGTGAGAGCTCTTCACTTGCCACACTTTTTGAATAGCTTTTGAATAAACCGTGAGAGATCTGTGCTTGAATAGGCATGGGCAGTTGGGCACCCTATCTTTGAAGAAATATCTTAATCATGATCTGGGTTGAATCCATCATCCTTCTTTAGCTCACTTCGCCACCCCAGTTCAGACTCAGCCATATGCAAATGAATCTTGACCCTGTGCATCATTAGCTGTGAGAGCTTTGATTTTCCACTGACTTGCACTCCACCTCTTGAAGTAACATTGTAGTCATCATCATGTGTAAGAGCTCTACGCTTACCTGGGCACATGCCCTGCTTTTTGAAGGAAAAATGTAATCATCAACAACCGTGAGAGCAGTTGTATGACAAAATATCGTGAACACAAATATCGTGTGACATGAATATACCTTTTAACAAAATATTGTATTTCTCCATTTTTAATACAATAGCCAAAAATATTGTGTAAGAGAATATCGCTCAAAAGGTAAAAATACTGGTCCCCATTACGATGGCCGAGGGACTGCCACCGACAGGCTGTCGGTGGCGGTTCCTCCGCCATCGCAATGCGTTTTTTGCCCCGCCATATTATGGTGGCGGGGGGAAGCGTGGCAGTCGGAAAGGCCAACCGCCATAGTCTAGACGGGCAGATCAAATCCAACTGCCCGTCGGACCAAGTACAAATCCCTGCATTGCAGCGGGGCCTGCCAGGCACCGGCGTAGGGATTATGATATCCCTTTTCCCCGGTCGTTCTGTGGCGATCAACCTGAAGCAAAACGGCTGGTGGAAATGGATTAGGGGGCCCTTAGCGGGCCCTCCTTAATCCCTGTGGCAGGGACATGTACCCTGGGGGGCACCTATGGTGCCCCCCTACATATCCCTGCACCATTTGGGAGACACCACATGGTGCCTGCCACGTAGTGCAGGGATATGTCTGCACCCTATTTTTTGTATTGCGGCGGGGGCTGCTGACCGCATCCCTGTCACAATGCAAAATATAGGTAATGCGACTGCCGTGGTGGCGGTCGCATAATTTTTCGGATTGTGGGTAGGCCGCCTCGTAGGCGGCCGGTCCCAAATCTGATACGATGGCGGACGGACTGAAGTCTGTCCACCACCGTAATGGGGCTAGTTGCTTTTTTTTATAAATTTCGACTTTAAAATAATTTTTGGGAAATAGTTAAAATAGCATAATGTTAAATAAACAGTTTATCTACACAGTTTAAAAATAGAACAGTAACTGAACAAAGTTTAAATACATTTAATTTTAAATAGCAACAGTAAACTAAAGGTAAAATTAGCAAACGTACAAACACACCAAATATGGAACCTTAGTTGAATATTAAAAGAAACATATAAAAATAGTTTTATTTCATACTTTACATTAATAATATACTCCTATGTATTAAAAAAACAATATGTTAACAATTTAAATAATTACAAAAATGGTAAAAGAAACAAAAAATAAGTTCTAAGGGTATAAATAAAAAATATGAAAGTAATAAAATAAATATACAAAATATTAAAACAATCAAAAAATAATTTAAACATTTTGGAAAACAAAATAAAAAAAAACAAATGAAAATCAACAACAATATAAACATTACTATAAATCCACTCTAACCAACATTTAGGGAAACTGCTGGACTTTGGTGGTATTACATTTACACTTCCCACTGTAGTTGAAGTAACAGATGAGAAAGCTATGGACTTCAAGGGGTTAGATTTAGTATTCCCACTCCAGTCTGAGCAACTGCAGCAAAAATGTTAAACTTCTTAGAGGTTACATTTTCTATTTATGAGGATTTGGGTGAATTATATGGTACGGCTGTGCGGCCTTACCGTGGAATGCACCCACAAAAACTGCCTTGGGTCCAGTCAGGCTTGTGTGTGCAACCTCAAGCTCAACCTGGGTAGCTATGGTTTCGAACAGCAAGGCTTGAACAAAGGAACTAGTGTAAAGCATTTAACAGTACCAAACAACGAAATAAGAAAGTCAACAAACATGACACCAATTCATTAAAATTGATTATACTTTTATGATTTTAAGAGTCCAAGATGAGCAAAATCCACCAGAGAGATCTGAAGATACAGAATTTTAAAGAAATCTTAGGGGCTCATTACAATGGCTGTTGGACGAGTGTCTGACTGCCATCGAAGCGGGAATGAGACCGGCCAACAAAGAGTCAGCAGTCCCACCCGCCACATTTTGATCAGACTGCTGTGTAGGTGGTCGGAAACTGCCTTTTTCTACTGCGGCCCGGAAAAGGGCCTTAGCACAAGCCTCAGTAGAAAAAGGCATTTTTCAAACATCCATGCACTGTGCGCCAGGAACCATCTGGAGCCTGGCACACAATGCATGAATGTGTTGGGGGAGCACCACATGTGCCCCCCTGGCCACACAGCAGGGGCCCACGGGGAACGGGGGTCCTGCTTGGGGCCCCCAAAGTCCCTTTCCGACAGCCTTTTCGGACCGCCATGAAAAGGCATTGGGAAATGGACATTTTGATCCTGAAAGCAGTGCCTGAGCAGGCACCGCCTCCATTCAGGATCGCGATTCCGACTGCCACCCCACCTGGATCAGTAGATCCTGGGGGAGGCAGCAGTCCGTCCTCCTACCGACAGGGGCCCAACCGCCTGCATCCTAATGCGGTGGTCGGCCCGAAGGGCTGTCTGTCGGTGGGACCACCACCGACGGCCTGTTGGTGGTAATCTCACCGGCATCATGATGTGCCCCTAAATCTCTAATCCAACCAAAAACAAGCATTGATAACCATAAAGTTTGTGCAGTCCAGCAGACGCTACAGCCTCTCTTAGTGCAGTCCAGGGGGCAGCAGGGCAGTCCTTCTTCAGTCCTTGTTACAATTTAAACGTGATCTCAGTTCCAGGGTACCAGGGGTGCCATATTTATTCACAGAAAGTGCCCTGGGGGGATGATACAGTCACTAGCCAATGGGCTACCAGTGTGCCTCCTTCTTGGTGACAACTTTCCAAATATGTGTGGCCTCTAGCAATCCCAGAGTGCACTATTCTGCCCACTCTAAAGATGTTGGGACCCTTCCTCAGATGTTAGGACTTTGGTAGCACACCCTGGAGGTGTGGTTACCTGTAGGATACACGCCAACAGGAAAAACAGTTTGGGCACTAGTCTCCCCTCAATGTCCCTGTCTCCAGCTCATCTACCTGAACAAAGGGCAGCCCCTCAGGAGTGTGAATACCATTTTCCCACCAAAGGCGTCTTCACCTTTGACACTCGCCTTTTGGGCTAACACCGAGTGGCTTCCTGTGAAGGGGAGGTGACACCTTGTCTTGTAGAAGGCTGCTATTGTTCCTAAGCTTGGGATTTGGTCACACTACTCCCTAGATGGATAGAAAGCTGTCTCGTGGCAGGTGACTGTGTAAGGCCACTGGACAAACTGGGTCAGAGAGTGGTAGCTTTCTAAAAGTTGCATTTCTTTAATAGTGACATTAAATTTGACCTGGGCATCATGTCGGCTTTAATGCCATGATTAATTTGATACGTTACAGTACCCAGCTGAGTAGTCCCATTCAGAAGTTAGCCGGGCTGAGGGGCCAGCCTCTAACCCTGTGTTAGCCAATTGGGGCTACTAGCCCCTCCACAGCAACATGACAATTTAGAGGTGTTGTTGTTAAGATATATATAAAGATGCATGTCCTTAATAATGTACACCTTCCTGTCTTAGAGCTCCATAGGCCTTCTTTAGGGGAGTCTTACATATATTGCTAAGGGAAGTGGGGGCTTTGCTATTAGTTTGAATAGCAAAGTCGAACTAGCAGTGTGACCGCTACCCTTCCAGTCTGCAGTGGCAGGCTGGGAGCCATCTTGTACCCTGTAACACACAGGATGGCACAATCAGTGCTGTAGCCCTGGGAGGACACTCTGCCTTACTGCCCTGGGTACGAGGGGATAGCCAATTCGACATACACTTTGCAATGGGTTAGAACACTGGCGCTAAGTTTCTGATAGCAGGCCTCAGTGCGCTCTGAGAGTCGATAAAACAGCAGCATCAGTCCAAAAATTTGGGGGTGAACACGCATAAAGAGACATTTCCTTACACTATTCCCATTCAAATGTATGCAACAGTTTGGAAAGTATTACACTTCGGAAGGGTTACATTTTCTATTTTCACTTCAGTCTAAGCAACAGTAGGGAAAATGTTGGACTTCTTAGAGGTTACATATACTATACCCACTCTAATGTAGTCAACAGTAGTGAAAGTGTTGGACTTCGGAGGAATTACGGAGGAGTTGTATTTACTATTCCTACTCCAATCTAAGCAACTGTAGCAAAAGTGTTGGACTTTGGAGGGTTTAGATTAACTATTTCCACTCCAGTCTAAGCTAGTAGGGAAAGTGTTGGACTCCATAAGGGTTAAATTTACTATTCCCACTCCGGATTAAGCAACAATAGGAAAAGTGTTGGACTTTGAAAGGGGTTAGATTTAATACTCTCACTATAGCATATGCAACAGTAGGGAAAGTCTTAAGCTTCCGAAGGATTACATATATCATTCCAACTCAGAATTATTTTCTAGAAAAACCTAAATACCTACCAATAATACATTTTTAAATCATATTTTATCTAAACAAAATGCATAAAATATAAACTTAAAAAAATAAATACAAAATAATTAAAAAAATCTAATTAATGAAAACTAAATTCGCTTCCCTCCCTGCAACCCCAAAAATACCAAGAAACACTACAAAAAATAAATAAAAAAATATGTAAATGGAAATGTGATTTAAATTTAAAAAATCTAATAAAATTAAATAAATGAAAAATATTTTTAAACATATAATTTCAAATACTCAGTCATAAAATAATAAACACTAAAATAAAAAATGAATTTATGTACTAAACTTGACGACTTAAATAATTAATTATGATTAACAATTACATTTAAAAAATAAAATTTCAATAAATTCCCACCCTGGTCTCCTAAAAACCCAGCAATACTCTATTAAAATATACATTACTAATTACAGAATAAATATTAAAATATGCATTATCAAGTCAAGTCAAAGAAATACTTTATTTCGGCCTATAAGACCTTAAAAGCAAAGATAAAACAATTACAAGTTCATTAAAATTTATCAATAGAACATTATTTATATGCTAATAAGAAAGATAAAAACATCTAAAAAGTTAACAAAATTTGCAATATCGAATAGCTTAATAAACATTAGGTATCTCAATCATAAAATACAAAATCGAATGTAGTAAAAGGTAAAACTAAAAAAAACGATGTCCTAAATTTTAAGAGATGAAAAGAGTGGGCAATTTAAACTTGATCTTTCTTTAAGACTACCCGGCGAGCGCACCACATTGAGAACAAATAACGGGCAACAGAGTATACAATTGGCATGCCAGTATCATATTTCAGGATTCTATAGGCCTGTAGGCAGTGGGAAGTTCCAAGGTTTCTACAAAGCTGTCGTAACCAACGAGCCCTTATAGCCTTGTAGGTGGGGCAGAAAAACAACACATGCAGGTCGGTCTCCGTACAGTTTATACAAGACGGACAATCTTTCGTCGGACTACCCCCCCACTTGTAGGTAACAGCACGTAAGGGGAGTACGCCATGCCTGAACTGCATGTAGAGTTTTTTAGCTAGGGAGGGCTGTATTTCATCAATGCTAGATTCTAGGAGATATTGAAATTTGACGTCTAGAAAAGATGTAGTAAGTGTACCTATCCTATGCCCCCTCTGGAGTAAGTTGAGATGGTGATCCTTGAAATTTTTTATCAGGACCTTTCTCGATGTTACCAAAGAACTTTCTTCCGGGCGATCCCATAGGTCTCCCATTCCAATGGCTACAAAAGAGTTCTTAATATAGGTGAGCCAAGGAATTTTACTTGCCCCCCTGATATTGGCCACCTCCCTCAACTCCTCCTTGTACATGGATAGCTCTGGGGTGCTCCATAGACGGCGCCAGTAAAGTAAGGGTCTGAGCGCAACCTCCTGTGCCATTGGGCTGACGCCCAGATCCATTCGGAGCGGAGTTAAAGGGGTGCTATTGGGAAGACCCACCAACTGTCTAAGGAATGAGTTTTCGATCCTTACAAGTTGTTCGGTTGGCCTATGTCCCCATAGTTCAGCTCCATACATGGCAGCCCCTCTAACTTGGGCCTTATAAATTTCCAACACCGGCCCCAGCATCTTGTGTACACACTTCCTCTGTTGTTTCGCAAGGCCCCCTGATGTTTGCGTCAACTTTAGACTGACCTTCCTGATTTGATCACCCCACTCCATTTTCTCGTTGATGGTTAAGCCCAAATAGTCACAGGCAGGGACTTTCTCTAGAAATTCCCCGGCAAGTTGTGGATTAGGACGCTTTGAGTGGCCTGCATTGAACACCATATATTTTGTTTTCTGGGTGTTTATTTCCAGGCCCCTGTTCTTGCAAATAGATAAAAGGTATCCAGAGCCCTTTGAATACCCATCAGTGATTTTGACAGCAGGAGGGTATCATCTGCGAACATCAAGGCAGGTACCTTGCGGCCCGCTAGTTTAGGCGCATCTATGTCCCCTCCCGCTGCCAATTCTCCCACTAGACCATTTATAAAAAGACAAAAGAGGGTCGGGGCTAAAACACACCCCTGTCTCACCCCTCTCTCTATGGGTATACAATCAGTGAGATCTCCATTCTTCCCAAATCTAATTTGGGCATAATTGTTCACATGCAATCTTTTCAGGATCTCGCACAGATACGGAGGCGCCCCTAGGTCAGATAGGATAGCCCAAAGTTTTTCTCTAGGGACTAAATCGAAGGCCGATTTCAAGTCCACAAAGATCATATAGAGACTGCCACCCTCCAAGATTACTGTTTTCCAGTGCAATAATTGCAATCTGAAAACTTGATCGATTGTGGACATTTTTGTGCGGCAACCGGCCTGATAGGGAGTAAGAATGGAAAACTCCTCCATCCAGTTCTGCAAGCGGTCCAGGAGCACTCGAGCAAAGATTTTTTGTGCAACATCAATAAGGCTAATGGGCCGATAGTTTGCAGGATGGAGGGGTGAACCCTTCTTAAATATGGGGATGATTTCAGCCCCTAGCCATGTTGTTGGGATCTCCATTCCCTGTAGTATAGCGTTAAAAATACTCCAGAGGTAGGGAGCCCAAACGCTGGGTTCACTTCGATAAAGATCCCCGGGGATCTTGTCTAACCCCTGGGCCTTGGCAGGTATTACTCGGGCAATTGCGGCCGTTACCTCTTTTAGAGAAATTTCCGGAGTTTCCAAGCCGGCTAGATGTATAAGGGGGGTGGGGGTTTCGGCTTGGTCAGGAGTGCCCTCTACATTGGAGTAAAGTGACTGAAAATGTACCCTCCAGACCTCAGCTCCCAAGTTTGGTTCGAAAGCATGTTTGTCCTCCTTTGTATCTGAGCTTATTAATTTCCAAAAGGTCCTCATGTCCCTCCTGTTTAGAGCGTGTCTCAAGCTATCCCACTTTTCTATTTCCCACTCCTTTTTAGCTTGTTTGATTGCATATTTGTATAGTATCCTGTTTCCCTTAATCGCCAGCTTATCATTACTTTTAATAGCTTTGAGCAAGTTTGTCTTAGCCTTTCGGCATTTACCATTGTACCAGGGATGTCTGGGACCACTGCCTACCTTTACTTGTATTGTTTTTACAAAGCTATCCATCAGAGCCGCCACTAATCCTTGGTGATTTTCTGCTATTTTACTAAGTGGGCGAACAGGATCACTGGACTCGCTTAATTGGATTTCAACCTCTAAATAGGGCAAGATTATTTGGTAGAGTGAGGATAATCTATCTTGGGATTCACATAGGGTGCCCCACCTTACTCTTCTCCTGCAACTGGTTAGGATTGGTCCTGGTGTTTTCAACAGGTGATCCTTGGAGGCTTCTACAATGTATGGAGAGACCAATTCTAGGATCAGAGCGTTGTGATCACTGTCGAATCTAGGGACAATCTTAAAGTTGACCATCCGATGCCAAGATTTAGAATTCACCATAATGTAGTCTAGGATCGAAGGGGAGCCCAACCTGTATAAGTGAAATTTGCCGGACTATCAGAGTTGGAACGTCCATTGCACGCCCTAAGCGAATATTTCAGGGTGAGGGTGTTCAACTGAACAATTAGTGGTGTCCATGCCCGTACTGGCTGGGCGTTGGCCACTGGAATAGCCCAATGCAGGTCCTCCTCGTTTAGTTCGTCAGCCTCTAGGTCCTTCAGTGGTTCATACTGACAATTAAAATCACCAGCCAGAATCATTATGTCATTATCAATGACTGTGGATATGAATGATGATAGTTTGTCAAGGGTAGGAGACTCTTGCCCGTAACCAGTTGGCCGTGAGTATACATTAATAAGCACTAACCTAGGGCCAGTTGGAGAACTCAGAATAACACAGAGAATGTCGCTAGTTGAAGTCTCCACCTGCTTCACTGTGCAGCCCAGATGTGTAGCAACCCAAGTAATAAGTCCCCCAGATGGTCTGCCCTTCCCCCCTGATGTAGCGGGTATGCTGTAAGTTACGTAGCCAGGTCTATGGGTTGTCACCCTGATCCAAGTTTCCTGCAGCATGCATATATCTGAGTCTTGGATGAAGGCCCCCACTCTGGGTTGTCTATTTTGGAGCAGAGACCTGCCACATTCCAAGATAATATTTTAAGCTTCGATGAGAGGTTTATACGGTTGCTATGGATTTCAGACTCCCCAACAAATGGCCTATGGCCACTCCTGACTGAGGACTGGTGAGCCTCTACAGTTGTTGGATGTGGATTCACCAGCTGTTGGACATTATAGATCTCTGCACGTAGCTCTTTGGGTTTATTGAGAGGAGGTTTACCCGTTGTCACGTTCCTTTCACCGCTTCTGTCTCCCCTACCCTCTGCTGGTCCTTGCATATGAAGCATAGAAGTGTCAATGCCTCTAGTTACTGCCCTTCTCTCATGTGGCTCATCTTTAGATGTTTCCAGTCAATCTATGTCCTCCATAGTACTAAGGGCCGCAAAGTACTTGTTCACTGGGATATTATATCTAGATTGGTTCCAACCTTCACCACCATCCATTCTAGATGGCAACTGCTTATGGGTAGGAGGCTTGTAGAAGAACCCCAATGGTAAAACGTGAATCCCTGTTTGCTCAACTGTCCGATTCCCCACCCTATCCAGTAATGTTTGAACAAGGTTGGGCGACCCAAATGATAGCACCACACAGTCACCCCCTAGCAGCTTCTTAGAACTGCCTAACCAACCAACCCGTCTGACCATTTTAAATTCAGTAAAGAGTGGGGAAGAGAGTCCAGATCTCGAGATTAACAGGGACAGTGCTTTATTTTTAAGAGAAGACCAGTGTTCCTTGGTGCCGTCGGGCAGCGTGGGGACATTGGCTAGCACTATCGTATAGGGTGTTGCTTCCGGTGGAAGATGTAGGATGTTTGTGTCGGATATACCTCTTAGTTTGTGAAATACTTTATCTTGTCCACTTTGCTTTGGTAATGCCCCTTTGTTTCCATCTCTAGGCCTACCAACTAAAGGTTCATTTTGTATATTTAGTAAGCGTTCCTGGATGGAACTTTTAGCCTGTGGCTTATGATACACAGTAGACGTGCCTGCCTGGGACTGGGTCTGTCTCATGTGCAGGGGAGCTAATTGTGATGCAGTCGCGGGTCCAGGGTTTGGGGGTCCTGTTTGTATGAACAAAGGCCTATCGTCCCCAATTTTTTGTGTGTCCTTTGTATCACAATAACAGTGGCAAGGATTAGGTCAATGGGGGCTGGCTAATGTGCGACCCTGGCTGGCTCGACAGAGGCTGCTGCATCCGTTCGAGTTTTTCAATACTCACTTCAATACAATTTAATTTTTGAAGTAAGGGTTCTAATAGGGTGGTACCCAGCCCTCCGATTTTTTCGCAGTACTCACTACTTTCGGTGCCTTGGAAGGAGGTTGTGAGACTTGTGGGGGGTGCTATATTAGCGGGATTAATTACGGAAGGAGGCCCCTCAGCCACTTCCTCCATCTCCTCCCTCGTGGATTTGTTTTTAGGCCCTCTCTTTGATGCTGGGAGAATAAGTTTGGTTTGGCCCTGCTCCTTTCTTTTCCTGGGCTGGGTAGGGGAACTTATCCTCTGATTAGACTTGCTCTTCTGTCCCCTAGTGTTTATTTTAGTTTTAACGCTGACATCCCTCGACATTACACTGTCATTTCCTTCAATGGTGTTGCTAGTCGCTATCCTGTTAGGGGAAGTGCTCTCTTGGCAATCAATGATATTAAAAGCCTCTAATGTATCGAGCTGCCCTTGGGGGAGTTTTGGTTCCAGGGACAATCTACGCTCTGTTAGCGCGATTTCGTGGATAAGGGCTGACTCGGCACGTATCAGAAAAGCATCAAGAGTCCCCACCACACTTTGTCCTGTAAGGGATTTTCTTTTATTCATTTTGAAAGACTATCGATATGCCTAATTTAAAATGTTATATGCCAGCCTATATGACAGCCTATACCAAATGGATAGACAGCAGTCGAACAAATTGTTTCAATAGACCCAAAAAGATCCCAAAAAGAACCCTTAAACGACAGACACTTGCCCCTCCAAAAGCAAACAAAGACAGAGTTTATAACTTTCGGGCTCAAAATGTTAATAATGTGACCCTGCCCGGCTCGGCCCGACCTCTTACAGTCTCTGGCAGTCTCTGACGGGCACGGTCGGCGCTGCAAAGGTCCTGTTATTGTTAATGTTTTGAAGCGCCTTCCTGACGGTGCCACTAGGGCTGTTGGGACTTGCAGTCTTTTCGGCAGCCTCCCCCATGAAATGCCCGAAATGCACGAAATGCCCAATGCCCAATGAGAACGCCCGATAACTCCGATGGCGTGGGCAGCAATGATGGCGGCAGAAAGAAGCAAAGCCGCAAGTTCCAAAAAAAAATAATAAGAGAGATTTTTTGAGGAAAAAAAGAACGTTTTCAAGAGAGAAAAAAAAAGCCAGAATCTGGGAGCAGCTGAGGACAAGCTGTACTAAGAGCTATCACGCCCCTGCCCGGGCGTTTGCGTCCATCAGAGGCCAGGGTCAAATGTCAGGGTGAGCAAACTTTGGCTCGGGCTCTGGCTCGAGAGACTCCGGGAGGCTCCGGTCGAAAGGCTCGGGAGGCGGGGGGCCCGGAGTATGAACCAAACCCGGTCCCCACCTTCAACCACGTTCCCCCCCAGAGTCCACTGCTCGTTACCTCCGGCACGCCGTTTCAGGCATCGCGGCTCCGTCAGCTGGGATTATCCGGATTGCCGGTGTGTTCCTTCAGGTGCTCAGGATCCGAACTTGGCGACTCCTGGATTCTATCTTTTCGAATCAAAAGTTGCTAAAACGTGGCAGCATCCGCCGTCGTCGTCACCGCTGTCCAGGACAACTCTCGCAACCGGTGCCCCAAGACGATTTATGCTGGGAATGAACAGCGTTGTTTTCGCTCCCTCTGCGCTTGTTTCGCGTCCGGTTGCAGCTTTTCCCGTCCGTTTGCAGCTTTTCCCATATGCATTATAATTTACAAAATAATCCCAAATACATAAAAAAAACATCTAATCATTAATCAATTAAAAATATTAATTAATAAAAAAAAGGTAATTTAACATGTAAATTCAATTAATAATAATGTATTTAACTTCTCACCCTGTCCTCCTACAAACCCAGAAACACTAAATTACTAACAATAATACAAAAATATATAAATTAAAATTAATAATTAAACCTGCTGCTTCAAGATCTGTCTGTATGGATGATAGAATTAGATAGATTGCCCTTAAACCAGACGGGGGTTACAAAGGCTCAAGAGACCCTATCTAACCTCATGGCTATAGATAGGATTGGTCATGAAAAGAACGAGTGACACCTGCACGCTGTTGTTTATGTGCTTTTTTCATTGTAGAGCAGCGTTTGACCTCATTCCACAGGATAAGCTGTGGGAACAATACAGCACTGGGGGATCCTGCAAAGTATTTTAAAGGCAATCAGGCTGTTATATACAAATACCTGGATCAGGATCAAGGTCGGGGATAGGACCCACCTATCCAAGGAAATGGGTACAGCGATTGGCCTGAAACAGGGAGCGCATGCTTGCACCCCTCCTATTCAACCTGTATGTTTTAGACCTCTCTCCAGCCCTGGATGAGTTGGTGTCCCATGCACAAGCCTTGGTGGCCTGCCTTTATCCAACATCCTCTATGCAGATAACCTGCTCCTCCTAAGTAACACTCGAGTAGGGTTACAAAGTCTAATCAATGGCCTCGTGGGATATGCAGATGAAAACCAGAAAGAGATTAACCTAAAAAAAACTAATTCTGCACATTACCAGGTAAGGCAAATGGCTACTTAAAGGATCACCAATTGAAGAAACAACCACCTATGTCTACTTGAATGTTAAGCTGGACTTGAGGGCCTCCTCTGTGCCACAAAAGGCAGCTATCAGAGGGAAAGCAATGGCCTTAAATTTTGCCTTTTAACCCTGGCAAAAACCCTCTGGGGGCACAACCTTAAGCGTCTAGTCACAGTAATTAAGTCTAAATTGATCCCGACTTTATCATACAGAGGCGAAATAATGCTTGGTCTAGATGAAAATCTATTGGATAAGCTTACATTTATACAACAACTGAAAAAGGAGCACAAATAATCACAATTAGTATGTCTCAATTTGAGCAATGAAAGTTCAAAGAATAATATTCTGTCATGCGCAAATCGCAAATAACATCCATTCAATCGAATTCAGTCCATCAGGAGTCGTGTATTTATGTCAATCAGACCAGCCAATACGTTTCGTCCAATAGGACTTCATTCTGGCTGTAACAACATATACAGACAACATATACTATATGGGTATAAGTACAAATGTATTGATTCCTTTATCAAACATTCAATCAGCCCAGCCAACACGGTTCATTCAATAGGACTTCATCAGGGCTGTAAACACATATACAGACAATATATAATATACGTGTATAAGTACAAATTTGCAATAATACATATAATAATAAAGTACATTACATAAAAAGCAGTTTAGAAACACTGCACGACTCCCTACCTGTATACATCCTTTTAACCTACAATGCACCCAACAATTTTTTTTAAAACCTCACACATTTATATCCACATCGTTATAAATTAATTGTGGCTACATCCTATCAAAAAGATCAGTGATGTTGATATAAATGGTGTGAGGTTTTTGAGAAAATTGTTGGGTGTATTGTGGGTATAAGGATTATATAGTTTTTGTAAATTGTTTTTTATGTAATGTATTTGATTATTATATGTATTATTGCAAATGTGTACTTATATACATATATTATATGTTGTCTCTATAGGTTTTTACAGCCCTGATGAAGTCATATTGGATGAAACGCATTCGCTGGGCTGATTGACTGTTTGATAAAGGAATCAATAAAATTGGATCTAAACATAAACATACGACTCCTGATGGACTGAATTCAATTGAATGGATGTTATTTGTGATTTTTCAATGACAGAATATTATACTTTGAACTTTCATTGCTCAACTTGAGACTTACTAATTGTGATTCTTTGTGCTCCCTTTTCAGTTGTTGTATAAATGTTTTGACGGGGCATGATTCCTAAGCAGTGGGGTCATGAAAAGTTGAGAGTAACAGTTTTTATACAATAAAAAGATAGATACACTAGTGCGATACTAGATGGCCTACACTGCTTATGTTAAGGGGTCGATTCCGATCTCGGCCGGAAGCGCACCGAATACGATTCGTCCGGAAAAAATACGAGCCGAACGCGGTTTTCCCGACTGATTCGAACAGTCGTCCGAGCGAGCAAGTACGATGCGCATTACTGCTAAAATTCCGACCGAGCCGTACGTTCCCATTCCAGCTCCAGTTCCCCGACCGAGCCGGATCCGTAAACGCCGATTCGAGTCGCACGGAAGTAAATACACAGCACCTTCCGGCCGGACTAGTACGATGCGCACTCCGTACGCGCCGAACTGGTCGCTACGTCCGGCACGTCAGAGCATCCGTGAGAGCTGCACATAAGTTCCGATTCGCGCCACAAGACGATCCATGGCTACGAGACGAACAAGCCAGCTACGAGTACGAGTCGAAGCCACGAAAAACCCGAACGAGACGAACCAACCATGAATCCCATCGCGCAGGTCCTACCAATACTATACATCTATTACCGGAACCGGTACGGACGCGTACGGCGCAGACGGTAAGTCAGACACCCACTACACAAACAAACGACACGTACCCGACATATGTCACACACACATAGGGATGCAGAAATGACGTACACTAGCAACAGCCGAACCATAGGGGCGGGATG
This sequence comes from Calotriton arnoldi, assembly GCA_963921515.1. Lineage (NCBI taxonomy): Eukaryota > Metazoa > Chordata > Amphibia > Caudata > Salamandridae > Calotriton > Calotriton arnoldi. Next base: position 520,056 of record CAWUFW010008308.1, read on the forward strand.
GCTATCACCAATGCCATACACACCCATAGGGGCCTGATGGCTACCACTACCACCACCCCTACTCATGGGGGGCTGGATGCCTAGCACTACCACCACCCCTACTCATGGGGCCCTGGATGCCTAGCACTACCACCACCTCTACTCATGGGGGCCTGGATGCCTGTCACTACTACCATCTCCACTCATAGAGGGATGGATGCCTACCACTACCACCACCCCTACTCATGGGGGCCTGGATGCTTTTCACTACTACCATCCCCACTCATAGGGGGATGGATGCCTACCACTACCACCACCCCTACTCATGGGGGGCTGGATGCCTAGCACTACCACCACCCCTACTCATGGGGGCCTGGATGCCTGGCACTACCACCACCCCTACTCATGGGGGCCTGGATGCCGGTCACTACTACCATCCCCACTCATAGGGGGATGGATGCCTACCACTACCACTACCCCTACTCATGGGGGCCTGGATGCCTGTCACTACTACCATCCCCACTCATAGGGGGATGGATGCCTACCACTACCACCACCCTTACTCATGGGGGCCTGGATGCCTAGCACTACCACCAGCCCTACTCATGGGGGCCTGGATGCCGGTCACTACTACCATCCCCACTCATAGGGGGATGGATGCCTACCACTACCACTACCACTACTCATGGGGGCCTGGATGCCTGTCACTACTACCATCCCCACTCATAGGGGGATGGATGCCTACCACTACCACCACCCCTACTCATGGGGGCCTGGATGCCTAGCACTACCACCGCCCATACTCATGGGGGCCTGGATGCCAGTCACTACTACCATCCCCACTCATAGGGGGATGGATGCCTACCATTACCACTACCCCTACTCATGGGGGCCTGGATGCCTGTCACTACTACCATCCCCACTCATAGGGGGATGGATGCCTACCACTACCACCACCCCTACTCATGGGGGGCTGGATGCCTAGCACTACCACCACCCCTACTCATGGGGGCCTGGATGCCTAGCACTACCACCACCCCTACTCATGGGGGCCTGGATGCCGGTCACTACTACCATCCCCACTCATAGGGGGATGGATGCCTACCACTACCACTACCCCTACTCATGGGGGCCTGGATGCCTGTCACTACTACCATCCCCACTCATAGGGGGATGGATGCCTACCACTACCACCACCCCTACTCATGGGGGCCTGGATACCGGTCACTACTACCATCCCCACTCATAGGGGGCTGAATGCCTAGCACTACCACCACCCCTACTCATGGGGGCCTGGATGCCTGTCACTACTACCATCCCCACTCATAGGACGGGTAATCCATGACACAACCAGCATACTCCAACATAAGGAATGTCAGCAAAAGACATCCCCCAACAACATGACAAGAGTGTGTAGTCTGTGTCAAATGCCTACAACACTGAACCTGACATTGAACATACAATGTGACCCCCTATCACATGTGTCACACAAAAATGTGTGTGGCCTTCACAATGCAAGCAGACCATGACCACTGTGGTAATGGGGTCTAAACCCCCATCATCACAGTGACCAAAAGGTAAGTGTGGGGTCCATAGCTGAAGCACATTTTGAACAATGTGGCAATGGGGCCTAAACCCCCATCATCACAGTGACCAAAAGGTAAGTGTGGGGTCCATAGCTGAAGCACATTTTTGAACAATGTGGCAATGGGGTCTAAACCCCCATCATCACAGTGACCAAAAGGTAAGTGTTGTCATGGAAAAAGCTGCAACTGCCAAACAGCATGGATGATTCCTGGTCACAGAACAACAAACACATCAGTGGCAAAGTAGTGGTTGTGTCCCATAGCAACATAGATTGGGTGAGGCAAACAGTGCAGTGCAAATAAAACATAACTTTGGCCATGTGCAGACAAACATCACCCATGGGGGCTGACATTGTCTCCATTTATCAATTACACAATGCCAGAAGTGACCATCATAATGCAGACCCACATATCTGCACTAATGGACACACAAATGTAGATATCCTGTGGAGACTGTAGATGTGAGGTGAACAAATACCATACCATGGCAGCAATGGGACATACAAACCATGATTATTGTGCTGACTGATGACCTAGGAGTCCCAGGGACAGCAGGGGAAATCCTCCAAACAACATACAGGCAATGGCACACTAAAGATATGCCAATGCAGTGGTGCAGATGCACAAACACAAACAGGCAGCCTCACACTGCATATCAAACACAACAGGTGATGGGGGTGTGTGCCAGTGTCCCCAGGCAGCCACACAACACATGAGGAGGCCTGAATTCCAATTACACAGATGTGTATACAGTGCCATACAAAAGTAACTCATGGATCGGATTCCCCTATGTTGGCAATCAGGCATTGTTAGATGAGAGGGAGCCCAAATTACACATGTCACTCACGCTTGTAGGAACAGCAACTAACACAGCAAGAGACAGACCCACCACAGCACTACCCCCAGGGACCCCACATTGTGGTGACACTAGCCTGCATGATAATCCCACTGTGATGACAAAGGTAGATGTCGTTCACACTGTGAACCACAGCCATGTGTCCTGAGCAACAAACTACCATCACACCTACACAAGCACAAATCAATCAGCACGGCCTGTCAGCCAAGGCCAATATGGAGGTAGGGGCCTAGCCATGCAACAACTCACATTTGCACACACTCAACACCACACACCTTGATCTCCACCAATGTGCAGCAGTGAAGCTCACATGGACTGGTGACATTGCACATGCACCCATGACAATCCCAGGGGTGGTGGTGGGAACTAAGGTGCAGAAACCCATCACACATGGACAGTCAACAAGACTCGTGAATGTCTGACACACTGCACAGTACGCGGTACATAGGCATGACGTGAAATCCACCCCAATCAATGGGATCCCAGCCAGTCACACACCAATGAAGAAGTCAATGTGATCCACAAATAACACATGTAGACAACTTCCAACATTGCAGCTCTGACCCTGAGGAGTGGCAGCAGTCACACACACAACGTGTCACAATCACTGAAAGCTACCACAAACTGTAAATTACATGACTTGTGTAACCAACAAGTGCCAAGGGGAATCCTTACTGTGTCCAATCTGCGTTTGCCCACATCCCCAGCCCTGACAACAAAGACAACTAGGGATGACAACCTGATGAACATTAGTTTGCCATGCACCCACATCCCGGAGAAACCAGGTCCAAGATGCTGGATGAACACAGGACAACTCAGCAAGCATCACAAACAGGAACATCCGTAGGGACACAGCCTGTGTAGGAAAAGGGAAGGGAACACACACAGACATGCTTACACAACACACAACACAGACCCAGTCAATGTCACGGGATTGCACACTGCCATGAGGGCACTCCACTCCTGTGGAAGGTCCGCTGTGCCAAACCTTGTCTGTGCACGACTCAAACATGTCAGCAGAACACTCGGTCAGTGAGTCAACAATTACAACACACTGAAGGCTCTGCTCACATCAGCCTGGGTACGGGAGTGTCACTTCAGTCATCTGCATATACCCAAATCACATGTCAAGCAAGTTGCACTGTATACACAGATGAGTCCTTCAACATTGATGTGCTAAACTGCATGTCCAGTGGAGATGGGCACACAGTCAGGGAAATAGAAACATTGAACAGTGGTAAGCCCACCAGATGTGCATGAGTGTAAGCCACAGATATTAATTTACAAATGCAAAACGTACATCCCTGTGTCAAATGCTGAACATTACACCCTCAGACTGCAGCAAAGGATGCTATGGATCCAGACTCGATTAGGACACATATCCCATGGACCACATGGAGTCCATCACAGCAACACTTCATTTTCCTGATCTGAACACTATTACAACAGCAAATGCATGATGATACTCATCTACATCATGTACATCAAAAGCAAAACCACTAGTAAACAAAAAGAGGCTTTATTCAGCCAATGTGAATGAAAAATTGAAAGTCCAAAAGAAACTAAGGCCAATGGCCAGTCCACATTCACAGTCCGAACAGGGTGACATGTGACAACTTGTCACCCATTGCTTGCCTGCACTGGTACGGACAGGGGACATCCCCCTCGGAGGGGCATACAAGGGGCAGACCAGGCACCGCAGGGACAGGATCAGGGGATGCCAGAAGGAGGCAGTGAAGGGGTGGTGGGTGCAGGAGTGTCACCGGCAACTGCAGTGGAGGTGTCTGACTCAGTGGGGGCCGGCACCACTGTAGGGCACAAGTCAGATGGTGCGGGTGCCGGCACCACTGCAGTGGGCCGGTCAGATGGAGTGGACTGGGTCCCCACTGCAGTGCCCAAGTCAGACGGGGTGGTTGTGGACTCCACTGCAGTGCATAACTCCAAGGGAGTGGAAGGGGGGGCAGATGAGGTGGGCAGGACAGAGGTGGGGACCCGATCTCCACACCAGTGGCACAAACAGGCTGAGCGTCTGGGTTGGGGGTGGAAGAGCAAGTGGTAGGGGGGAGGGCCTAAGCAATTTGGGGATGCGGTATTGGGGTGTGGGGGAACCTGGGGCAGGGTGTGGTGGGGGAACCTGTGGAGTGGTGGCCTGGGGGATGGAGGAGAGAGACTGTGTGGTGGAGCTGCGTGGTGGTGGTGGTGGGGTCTTGCCCTTCCTGGTCCGGGGGACTTCCTAATGGGGTCCTCAGTCTGCCTGTGCCTGGGGGAGGGTGTCCGGGTGTGAGGGGCACTACCCTCTGTGTGTGGTGGTGGCCTCTTCCGCCTGTACGTTGGGTCAGATGGATCTGTGGGGAAGAGGCCAAGCTCACAGAGGAAGAGCTTCTGGGAGGGGGGGTTGCAGGTGAGGCAAGGGAAGGGGTTTTGGAGGGAGAGGTATCTGAGGACTGCGGAGTGCTCGTGGATGCGTGTGTGTGTCTGGGCCCCATCCCCTTTGAGTGAGGTATCAGTCCTCTGACTATGCGTGCGTGTGCGTCTGGATTTTGGCTTGTGTGTCTGTGTGCTGCTTGTGTCTGTGCTGGTGCGTGCCTGTGCTGGTGTGTGTGCTTGGGACAGGTAGGGTACTGGGGATTGTGGATGGGGCAGAGGTAGGAGGGGTGAGGGACTGTTGCAGGAGGGACACTGCTGCCGTCAGTGAGGAGGCCATGGACTGATTGGTCCGCTGTAGGGCATACATGGCAGATGAGATGCCCTCCATGAATGACACCAGTTGTGTCAACAGACCCGTGTGTGCATGGAGGACACTCAGCATTGATGTCTGCCCTACATGGATCTGTTTCAGCAAGTCCACAGACTCCACACTCAGGGCAGCAGGGGAGACAGAGGCAGGGGGTGCGGTGCCTGGCACGAAGGAGACACGCTCCCCTACACGGGAGCCTCCACGGACATGTGGGATGGGAGCAGATGGGAGGGTAGAGATGGTGGTGGTGGCGGGGACAGACTTGCTTGATTTTGTCTGTGGTCTGCTGACACCCGCCTCCACAAGGGAGTCTTCACTGGAAGCGCTGTGTGCCTCAGCCGAGGTGGTCGTAGCTGAGGTCTCCTCAGTGTGGCTCCCCTCACCCTCCATGCCACTGGGTCCCTCGGTCTCCTCTGCAGTGGACCCAGTCTGGCTCTGCCGCTCCTCTTGGTCCGTGGAGCTGTCTCCTCCTGTGGCCGTGGATGTATCTGCAAACAATCAGGATAAACAGAGCAACATTAGTCACCTGTACTGACCACACACACCACGGTAAGTACAGCACATCACAGAGCAAGCCCTGCCATCATTTGCTAGATATTGCAATAAGTGCTGACACTGATTTGAAGAAGCCCATTGTCTGCCTGACAGTCATTCATGCCACTCATATCCTACCTGTCCATGCACCCATCTGTCTGGTGCCTGTTGGATGCCACTAATCATATGTGCACACATGCACCACATACACAGTTGTTGGACATCCAAGAGAACATATGGAAATGTGTCACTCCAAACACATGCCATCTCCTGCCACTGACTCAGTACATGTGTCAGGAAAAGTGATGGGCAGAGTCTCTGTCGATATGCGGGTTTTGCTTCCATCACCAGACACAATGATGTCCTCATGTCCTGATAGTCAATGCGACAATGGTGTGCATGCAGGACATATCACACTACTGCTGGATCACCCTTTGCAAGTTGAATGTCATGGCACAGGCATGTCTGGCAAGTCAGTCATAACTGTCTCCTGTCACAGGGGCAGTGCATACACACAACACCAGTCTGCACTGTGTCACAATCATGGAAGTTTTGGGAATGCAAGCCCTGTAGCTGACAGGTGCACATGTGCACCCCTGGCCACCCACATCATGAGGACTAAGATGATCCCACGTCATTCAAATGAGACATTTGAGTGACTGCAAACACAAATCCATACACATGAGCACTTCACCGTCTGATGAGAATGAACCAAAGCTGCCTGCAACTCAATGTTTCATACACCATTGTGCACAGTCAAGGGATTAGAGACCTATGCATTAACCAATGTGCAGATCCTATAGTCACAACTCAGATGGCTGGCCACCCCAAACTGTTAAACACTCCAGGAGTCCAAAAGCAAGGCCACACCACGGTGACACAGAGGCAGACACCTGAGTGCACTCTTCACAATGCCCAATATGTATGCTGACACACGGGAGTGGGAGAACAGAGTGCCTTCGATGTCCGGAGTGGGCATTACAGTCCTGGTCCATGTGCAACATGGTATTACCCTGAACACTAGGCAGGTGGCTATGCATGTGTCACACACATGATGTACATACTTCTGAGGCTCCTACCTTGGTCTCAGCTGCAGCATGGGTGTGTGGCACATATCCCAGACATGTGGTGAGTCAGAGCAGCAATTGGAACACATATTAAAGCCATACCCAGAGTACATGTCAGATCACAGGCATTGTGTGAGCAATTGTACCACCCATGCAGCCCACAACAAAGTTCCTGTAACTGATGCTGTCCCCAACTTGAACCACAGGTAACTGCAAGTACACAGTATCCAAGTGACCTAAGTCACAGACTGTAAGGGCCACACCTGTGTATCAGATGAGGAGGGGGCATGACACAAGTGAGGGACATGAGTCCAGGACGACAAGACAGTCGTACTGTGGAAGTGTAACCAGGCTAAAGGAGTGCATAGAGCATGTTAGTCATAGTACCCAGAAAAGGCTAGCACTTACCCCCTCCTTGCTGCTGTCTGGCCTTCAGCTGCCCATCCAGGTCAGGGAAGACCACCGCCAGAATCTGGAGCATGTGGGGGGTCATGGTCCGGTCTCCGCCCCTCCTGCGAGGAGGTGACAGCTTCAGCTGGACCCTTGCGATCCTCCGGGTCCAGCCACGAAGGTCCTGCCACCTCTTCTGGCAGCTGCGGATCCGGCGCCTGTAGACCCCCACAGATCGTACTGCCCGGGCGATGGTCAGCCAGATCTCCTGCTTCTGGTGGGCATCAACCTGTGAGGATGACAAAGTGAAAAGGCCATTACTACACATGCAACATATCCGTGCATCACACAGTTGGATATACATGTCTCAATCACAGGGGCATATGATGTACACAGGTAGTGCAACTATGGCTATGAACAGTTGTCCAGCAGTTACTAAATGGTATCATTGCCTGGGAAGTAAAACCTTGTTGGAATGCACTGTTACTGCACTATACCTGTTCAGTGCATGTAACTACACACTTTGGGGGGTGACAACTACTCAGTGAGCATGCTAGCCACTGGTGTACACACTGTAAGTACTGCTAGTCAGACAACATGCACATTTAGTAAGGCAGTGGACAGCACACTCACCTGCTCCCCTGGTTTCCCATATAGCTTGCTGTACTGTGGAAGGAGGCTGTCCAGCAGGGCCTTGTTCTCCTCAGTGCTGAAGGCTGGGGCTCTCTCCACAGTAAGTGCCATTACAGTAGCCAGAGGATGCAGAGACAGCAGCAGTGGTAGTGGCAGATGTCGTCCTGGAGCATGTAGTGCAGGCAAGTGAGCTCTCAGGGGAACAGCCAGCATTATATGTGTGCTGCAGAGGCAGATACTGTCCCATGTGTCCAAAGTGATAGGTCCAAGTCGTTTGCATCTTCTGAATCTGGCCAATCCATGGAATTGCACCACTTATACACGCCTACAGCATCCTTCAAAATTTGAACTTGATGACACCCATGAATTTGCAACATTGTTGTGGGTGGCCAACTGAATTCACTGCCTCCGACTCGTACAAGCTTCGAATACGCGTCCGTTACCATGTCAGTCCATAGCCAATGCGTGCGCATGGATCGGTCCATTGCTGTACGACGCGTATTTCGAAACACAACACACATCCGTCAACATCATATGCAATGGCCAATGCGTGCGCACGGATCGGTCCATTGCTGTACGACGCGTATTTCGAAACACAACAAGCATCCGTCAACATCATATGCAATGGCCAATGCGTGCGCACGGATCGGTCCATTGCTGTACGACGCGTATTTCGAAACACAACACGCATCCGTCAACATCATATGCAATGGCCAATGCGTGCGCACGGATCGGTCCATTGCTGTACGACGCGTCCCTGTACAAGTCACTCGCATATGTCACCATGGTTGTCACTGGTGAACGTATGCCAGCCACAATTACTTGCCAGGGACTCAGGGGCACACCTACAACACCACAGCCTGTCCACACTGTATCCTAAGGCATGTAAGGCTGCATTACCTGTGTGTGTATGGGGGTCAACATGTGGTTTGTTGGGTGGCACTTGGGGTCAGCCACTCCCAGGCTGTGCACGTGTTCATGGGGACAGAATCCTTTGTGTGTTGTGCACATGACCAATGTGATGTGCAACTGTTCAGTTCAGAGCATGTGGCATGGTCACATTTCCAGGTTGTATATGTGTATGTTATGTCACATACACCCTGAGTCCCATGTGGGATGGTATGTACGTCACAGGGTGACCCATTGCCACAATTGTGATGGCCCTCCACAGTCTGTGTGCATGTTGTGTTTCAGATGTCTCTGATTCCATGTGCACAATGGGAGACAGTCTCCACATCCACGTTGTTTGTGCATCCACTTTGATGTTGTGCGTGTGTGTGTCACAGACGTCCATGTCTGTCCTGCAGAGGCAACAGGGGCCACTACCTGTGGGAGTCATGGTTGTTTTGCTGACGTGTACATGATACGCCATGTCATGCCAGTGTCCATGTGGCAATACAGGGTCCCTGGGAATCTACCTGTCAAAGAGCTGTGATGCCTGGGGCACATCTGTCCTCACTTGTCACTGTGGTGTGTGTTTGGAACGTTACAGCAGTACATGGGTACTGTGACACAGCCTAATGATTTCCCATAGCACAACCTGGAACTTGTTGTGAACACATGTTGAACTGAGATGTTAGATGATGGCCATGTAGGTGCCATATATGTCCATACAGAACAGCACACACATCAAGTACTTGTGTCTCGTAATGATGTATCTTGTGATATTGAGTATGGTCAATGCCACATATGTGGCGTGACTGACAATCTTTCTTTGTTCACCTATGTACTGCAGGGCAGCAGCTGTCCATAGACCATTCCCTGACCTTGCAACAATGGTTGAACGTGACTGCATCCAACGGTACCGCTTCAACAGTAACCCTGGGCATAATACTTTGCTACGCTCACGAAGCATGCAAAGTTTGTGCTACTACGCACTACGCAAATTGCACGTAGCAGAGTGAATAACTGTACTAATAAACGTAGCGTAGCAGGAGTATAATAAACTCCTTCAAATGCTTTGATAAAGCAATTTTTTATGCTAAAAAGCATATAACCAATTCACAAAAATGAATGTTGACAATAAAATATCAAGCAATGAGAGAGGTGATGATTTTGGAGTCCCCCTAACCTAGGGGAGGACCAAGCAGATGCCTTGAACACAAAAAGCATATCATGTGAACGATTCAATGGTGGTCCCTTCCTCCTAGGACCACCCCAAGCACAGTTATGGGCAAAAATACAATCCCAACCAAAGGCCCTGCAAAGCATTATGGGACGAGATTAGCAGTGGGCAGTGAATATTATAGTGTCCAATATCAAAATAATTCTACAAAGAGCTGCAGTTCAACTAGTCGTCACTGGGTGTCGTCCCTCAAGAGTGAAATGCAAAAGTATTGAAAACCTTTCATGAAGCTTTTGCATTTGACTCGTGAGGGACGACACCCAGTGACGACTAGTTGAACTGCAGCTCTTTGTAGAATTATTTTGATATTGGACACTATAATATTCACTGCCCACTGCTAATCTCGTCCCATAATGCTTTGCAGGGCCTTGGTTGGGATTGTATTTTTGCCCATAACTGTGCTTGAGGTGGTCCTAAGAGGATGGGACCACCACCTAATCATTCAATAAGATGTGCTTTTTGTTTTCAAGACATCTGCTTGGTTCTCTCCCTAAGTTAGCGAGGATACCAAAATCATCACCTCTCTCACTGCTTTTTGTTTTCACTTTAGTGAAATGACTATATGCAATTTTAGCATATAAAGACAGAGATATTTATTTTATCTTAACTTGCACTGTACAAGTTTGCTTTTGGTAATTATTGTACAGTGCAGTGAGTCAAGCACACAGCTAGCACTACGCCCAGGCTTAATAATAATAACAAACTCCTTCAAATGCTTTGATAAAGCAATTTTTTATGCTAAAAAGCATATAACCAATTCACAAAAATGAATTTTGACATATCAAGCAATGAGAGAGGTGATGATTTTGGAGTCCCCCTAACCTAGGGGGAGGACCAAGCAGATGCCTTGAACACAAAAAGCATATCATGTGAACGATTCAATGGTGGTCCTTCCTCCTAGGACCACCCCAAGCACAGTTATGGGCAAAAATACAATCCCAACCAAAGGCCCTGCAAAGCATTATGGGACGAGATTAGCAGTGGGCAGTGAATATTATAGTGTCAATATCAAAATAATTCTACAAAGAGTTGCAGTTCAACTAGTCGTCACTGGGTGTCGTCCCTCACGAGTCAAATGCAAAAGCTTCATGAAAGGTTTTCAATACTTTTGCATTTCACTCTTGAGGGACGACACCCAGTGACGACTAGTTGAACTGCAGCTCTTTGTAGAATTATTTTGATATTGGACACTATAATATTCACTGCCCACTGCTAATCTCGTCCCATAATGCTTTGCAGGCCTTTGGTTGGGATTGTATTTTTGCCCATAACTGTGCTTGAGGTGGTCCTAGGAGGAATCGTTCAATAAGATGTGCTTTTTGTTTTCAAGACATCTGCTTGGTTGTTGGTTCTCTCCCTAAGTTAGTGAGGATACCAAAATCATCACCTCTCTCACTGCTTGTTAACTTTTTGTTTTCACTTTAGTGAAATGACTATATGCATTTTTAGCATATAAAGACAGAGATATTTATTTTATCTTAACTTGCACTGTACAAGTTTGCTTTTGGTAATTATTGTACAGTGCAGTCAAGCACACAGCTACGCACTACGCAATTTGCATAGCTACGTGTAGTTGAAGCTGTACTTCACGTAGCTACGTGAAGTGCTACTACGCAAACTACGCCCGGGCTTATTCAACAGGCCGCTGATTGAGGAATTGGCGGGGCGGTTGGCCCCACATTTGCTAGCTGGCCGGCCATACCCTACAGCGCTGACCCCCAAGGTGAAGGTGATGGCAGCCCTACACTTCTTTGCCACCGGTACCTTTCAACAGACTGTGGCGTCTGCTGGTGGGATGTCACAGACCATGTTCAGCCGTGTGCTACGCGATATTTTGGAGGCAATGTTAACATACTTGAACCAGTACATCTATTTCCCTGAACGTCAACAACTCACTGACGTCAAGAGTGACTTCTATGCCCTGGGGAGGATGCCACATGTCATCGGCTCCATTGATGGGACACATGTGGCTTTGGTACCACCACAGGCACATGAGCAGGCATACAGGAACAGGAAACATTTCCATTCTATCAATGCTCTGGTGGTATGTCTTGCAGATATGAGCATCTCACATGTGTGTGCACGTTTCCCCGGTTCTGCACACGATGCCTACATAATGAGGAGTAGTCGCATCCCGAGGATGATGTCACAGATGCAGAACCAGCGTGCCTGGCTTGTCCGTGTGAACTGACTTTGTACCATTGTGTGTGTTCTGCAATGTTGTATTCCACCCTCTTTTCCAACTCAGCTAATGTGCAATTGTCTGTATGTAGGTGACTCCGGATACCCCAACATGCCGTGGTTGCTGACACCCCTCAGGAACCCTGTGACACCAGCCCAGATGTGCTACAATGAGGCACATGGTCGGAACAGGAGAATGATCGAGCGGACATTTGGTCTCCTGAAGAGCCGCTTTCGCTGCCTGGACAAGACAGGAGGGGCCCTCCCATATGCCCCTGCAAAGGTGTGCAAAATTCTCATCGTCTGCTGCATGCTACACAACCTGGCAGTGCGGAAGGAGTTGCCTCTCATCCTGGATGACGATGACCAACATCCGTCACCTGTGGAGGATCCTGGCCTGGGCCACGATGCCAGTGATGATGATGATGATGAGGGTGATGTCCGCACACAGCTCATCAACAACTTCTTCAGCTGAATGTGAGTATACAGAGATGTTATGTCAATGATTTGAGTTTGCATGATATGTGCTGGTGGTGCTCTGTTGCTGTTTGAGTGTGACCATGTGCTACTTGACTGGATGCGTGCAGCGATGTGTCCTTACAGGTAGTCTGTACTCCCCAACAGTGTTGACATGCTAACTTGGTTTTGTGTAGGTATCTTGTGACATGTATTGGGCATGAGTATTGCAGTTCTGTCCTGTTCTTCAGTGCTTTTAACTGTGTGTCATGTCTGTCCTTCACAGGGTACTTTCAGAGTTGTTTGGTCAACTGTGATCCCCCGACACCATGATTCAACTTCCAGGGTGGAAGCAGTCGTTTCCCTACAGGTGATGTGCCACACACCCCTGGACTTTATTTCTTCAACACTTGGTGACTGTGTGGCCACTGCCACGTGGGATTACCTTGCATCTGTAGTGGAAACAACATGTTGCAAATGTGTAATAAACCTGTGATTCACTTTGGGATGTGCGTTGTCTGTGGTCACACATCTGACTGACATTTGCTTACTGCACCTGTGGGCTAGTTAACACAGACTCTGAATAGGTGTGGTGTCTGTGCATTCCACTGTATTTCCTGGCAACATCAGTGTAGGCGATGAGTCAGATGGCCCTGGTGTGTATGTGTTGTGTTGCCCTAGTGGTGTGTCTCCCTCATATGTGTCACGTCGCCATGACTCACATGACGGTGTTGAAATTGCTGTAGCAGTTAGCATGCACAGTGTCATTTAGCAGATCATCATCTCCATGACAAAAACCACGTTGGAATCACAACAGAGGCAAGTATGGTGTATTAGTGAGTTTATTTACATACATGTGTGAGGATAGTGCACAGGATGGTGGGTGCTGTACATTGGGATTGGAATCCAAAGTTCCCAGATGAGTTGGAAGTGTTGGTATTAGAAATGTCCTGAGTAAAGTCCAGAGTCATCTGATAAATTAGTCCAACTTAAACTCCCCATGTCACGTGGGAGAGTTGGGTTACATTCGACAGGGTGAACAGTTTGCACACAAAGGAGAATTTCCAGAACAGGTGTTGGGTTCCTGGGGGATGTACATGGCCATCTGCCTCTCAGTTGTCCTTCCTCGGATGACCCCTCTTCTTTCTGGGGGACCCTCACGTGCAGGCCGCTGCGGTGCAGAGGACTCTCCACCAGAGTCATCCTCCCTCCCTGTGGCAGTTGCAGTTGTTGCGGCACCAGATGTTGTGGGCACACAGGGAGGTGTGGACATGTTGGTGCTAATCTGGCGGAGGCATGTCAATATGTCCCTCTGCACTGCTGTCAGTTCTTCCAATGTGTCCCACTTGGACTCCATGCGAGACATGTGTGTCTCCACACGGGACATGTGAGAGTCCAAGCGGGCATGATGGGCAGCCTGCTGCTGTTGAATGTCCTTGAGGATCCCCACTACCTGGCTGACCTCTCCGGTGCTATTCTGGAACGCATCTGCAATGCGTACCAGTTGTGGGTCATCATGCAGTCCAGACCCCTCTGCAAACAGCGACCTCTGCCTACCACCCCTCCCACCACCCCTGGCCACACGTGCAGGACCTGCGGTGGCACGCACAGGTGATCCTAGGCCCCCTTGGGGGTTGGTACTGGGGTTGTTGTCCGTTGCTTCCCGGGGGGCCAGGGTCCCTGTGCTGTTGTCATTCAGTGTCCTTGGTCTGTCCGTGTCGGCGGGCGTGGTCTGTGTGTTGGCAGATGTTGGAGGAGTGGGTGCAGGGGGTGCAGATGGTGGTCCTGCTGGTGCTGCATGATGACTCACACCGGAGGGGCCAGGTAGGTCTTCGCCATCCGAGGAGGGCAGAGGCTGTTCTACACCAGAGAGCTCAGGGGCCACCGGAGCCTGGGACAGGGACTCCTCATCATCTGCTGCTGTGTCCCCATCATCACCTGTGTTTGGAAGAGACACACAATGTATGTTATGTTTCTACAGGCTTCAATGGTTCAAACACATGACAGTTGTGACTGTACATCTGGATGCGTGCCTGTACATTGCATTGTCCTAAGTTGTCACAGCCAGAGGTTGATATTGGTGTAGCACATTGTCCTGCCAACCTGAAGCATTTCAATGTGAATGTTGAGGTGTGTGCATGACCAGCTCATGTATTGATTGGCTGTACATGGCCATTGCTACTCAAGGGCCATCACGTGCCTGACACAGGTGTGTCATCCTTGTCCACATTTGTCCTTTAACAGGGACATACGTGCAATTCCACTTAGGATATCTTTCAAGATTGGGCCATGTGTGGTGGCAGTTTTTGCCAGTCTTTGTGCGTCACATTGGTGTGTCTGGACAACATGGTCACAGTCCGGTATGCCTGGGATCTCTTGGGAGTATCTGTGTTGTTGTCTGGGTTCCTAGTTCACGTCTCATTTCATACAAGTGATGTTGTTAATGTAGCTAATGATGTTGTTTCTGAGTTTTGTATGTGCAAACGTGATTAATCTTGTCAATGTCCTCCATGGTGATAAGGATTGGGCACGGCAGCTCTCTGGCTTTTCCATTCTCATGACAGTGATGGCCAGTGGTGTGTGTTGCAGTTCTGCTGCTGTGAGTAGCATGTCTCCTCAAATGCAGTCCAGGTTGGTGCTTGTGTCTACAGTGTCTATGACAGTGAGTGGTGTGTTGTGTGAAGGATTCATATGTTGCCGAACGATGTGGGAGTGGAATGCAGCTCACAACCGCAACTTGTGTGACTGACACCATGGTACAGTGTCCGGTATATTGGTGTGTCCATTGCATTCACTGTCAGGTGTCCCCTGTCAATGATGTCTCTGTGACTTCCTGTGTGTTTTGTGCTATGTAGTATGTCTGATTCTCCACAGTTGTCATCTGCAAGACACACCTTCACAGCCAGTCCAGGGGCACCCATGGACACTGCATCCCCTGACAGTGTGTGTAAACATAGAGTTGCAATGGCTGTGAGTGTGTACGTGTTTGGGTTGGCCAGTGCATGGGTGTGAATTGCAGGCACATCATTTCTCATGCCCATGTGTCAGCCATCTTGCCAGGGCTTTTACTTTGGGAGTGACTGGTCCCACGTGTGCAATGTGTTTTTGCAGAGTAGATGTATGTATGGCCAGCATTGGTGGTATTTGGTTGACATCCAGACCTCCTCCCCCAGCCCAGTTATCCCACCATGAAGCATGCCACCCTTGCAGTGGGTGCAGGTTAACTCTCAGGATGTCAGTCAGTGGTGTCCTGCTGTTGGTTGGTGCACAGTTCCCAGCAGGGCCTTGTGCTCCCCACAGCTGAGGCCAGTGTCAGACATCTTGGAAGTGGCTTTTCACTCACTCTCTTGTAGAGCACGGTCCCAGGTGTGTTGTTTGGAGTTAGTGGAAGTGGTGTGTGTGTAAGGGCCTGCTGGTAGCTGTAGTCAGAGCTGGCACTCCTCCTCCCCCCAGGCCAGACATCCCACCATGAAACGTGCTTCCATTGCAGGGAGTGCAAGTTGGTTGTCAGGATGTCAGTCAGTGGTGTCCTGCTGTTGGTTGGTGTACAGTTCCCAGCAGGGCCTTGTGCTCCCCACAACAGAGCACCATTGTCAGACATCTTTGAAGTGGCTTTTCACTCCCTGTGAGGTGTGCATGCTTCAGTGTGAGCTTGCTGGGCCATGCGGGTGGGGGATGTTGAGCTGTGACTACCACTCCCATCATGTTATTGCCTACACCCCCCTTCCCAGCATGCCCATACTTCCTTCCTTTTGAGTCGAATTCACTGTGTGTGAGTGTGACAGCAATGGCAAGATGGCTGACAGTGTGGTCCTGTTGTTTGTTAGTGCACAGTTCCCAGCAGGGCCTTGTGCTCCCAACAGCTGAGGCCAGTGTCAGACATCTTGGAAGTGGCTTTTCACTCACTCTCTTGTAGAGCACGGTCCCAGGTGTGTTGTTTGGGGTTAGTGGAAGTGGTGTGTGTGTAAGGGCCTGCTGGTAGCTGTAGTCGGAGCTGGCACTCCTCCTCCCCCAGGCCAGACATCCCACCATGAAACGTGCTTCCATTGCAGGGAGTGCAAGTTGGTTGTCAGGATGTCAGTCAGTGGTGTCCTGCTGTTGGTTGGTGCACAGTTCCCAGCAGGGCCTTGTGCTCCCCACAACAGAGCACCATTGTCAGACATCTTTGAAGTGGCTTTTCACTCCCTGTGAGGTGTGCATGCTTCAGTGTGAGCTTGCTGGGCCATGCGGGTGGGGGATGTTGAGCTGTGACTACCACTCCCATCATGCTATTGCCTACACCCCCCTTCCCAGCATGCCCATACTTCCTTCCTTTTTACTCTGCTTCCCTGTGGGGTAGTGTGCCTGTGCTGACAGGATGGCTGACAGTGTTGTCCTGGCGTTTGTTTGGCTACAAGTCCCAAAAGTGTCCCTGTGCTTCACACAGCATAACCCAGTGTGGTAGTTCTCTGTGGGATATTTAATTAGAGTGTGAGGCAATGCATTCTCCCAGGTGAGTTGTGTGGAGTTTGTGTTAAGGGGGTGTGTGAGAAAAGCTGCTGGTAACTATGGTCAGATCTGTCAGTCCTCCTTCCCACCCAGCCAGACATCCCACCATGGAACGTGCTTCCATTGCAGGGAGTGCAAGTTGGCTTTCAGGATGTCAGTCAGTGGTGTCCTGCTGTTGTTTCGAGCACAACACCCAGCAGGGGCTTGTTCTCCCCACAGCAGTACCCAGTGTCAGCCATCTTGTCAGTTCTTTTCCACTCCCTGTGATGTGAGCATGGTTCACAGTGGTGTTGATGGGCCAATTGTGAGGGTGACCAATATCTGTGACTACAACTCCCATCATGCTATTGGCTACACTCACTTCACCAGCATACACACAATTCCTTCCTTTCAGTCAGCTTCCCTGTGAGGTGGTGTTCTAGTGGTGGCAAAATGTCTGACAGTGTTTGTTGGTTAGATTTGTGCCACTGCCTTGCTCTATTTGTTGTTAGGTTTGTACATGTCATGACACAGTTACATATCACTATGAGATGGCAGGTATTGTGTTTGTCTGACTAGCATACACATCTTGGGATGATTATCTTTTGGTTACTGTGGCTTTGCTAACGGTGCATGGTTTCACTATCCCCTTGACAGTGATGTGTGTGTATTGTCACACAATATTGGGTATATTGGTTGTGTACTCACCAGGCTCTGGGATGTCTAATAGTCCATGTACGCTCTCTGGTGGTAGGATGGCCCGCACCTTCTCCTCCCAGGACCTGAGGTATACTGGTTTGGCAGGAGGGCCACTGCCGGTGCGATGACTCAAGGCGTAATCCTTCTTGAGTAGGTCCTTGACCCTCCTGCGCACATCATACCACCTGTTCTGGATGTCTTCCTTTGTGCGCAAACATGGTGATTGTGCGTTCACCCTGTCGACGATTCTCTCCCACATCTTGGTTTTCTGCGACATGGGGGTCTGTTGGACCAATGTACCAAACAACTGTGGCTCTACCCTGAGGATTTCATCTACCAGGACTTCCAATTCACTGTCTAGGAACTTTGGATTCTTCTTTGGGGGCATGGTGATGGGTGGTGGTGGGGATTGATGTGTGTGTGAGTGTGCAAGTGAGGGTGAGTGAGTGTCAGTTTTGCTGGGTGTATGTGAGGGTGCTATTAGGGAGGTGCTAATGGTGTGTGGCTTGTGTGATGGATGAGTTGTGAGTGTGTCTGTGGTTGCTGTATGATGGTGTTCTGTGCTGGCAGGTCTGTTGAATTTGCAAAGGATCATGGTAGGGATTTGTGGCCTTTATATGGGTGGAGTTGTGGGTGTGTCTTTGTTCCATGTTTTTCCCCCAGTATTTATTGACTTTGTCATTGCTTGTTTGGCCCTTTTTTTGTATTTTTTCCTTTGTATTTTTTGGGCATGTAGGAGACGTTCTTCTGACCGAGTAGGACGCTGCAGTTGGCTCGTGCGAGCTTCTCCGAGTCTTTCACGCTGTCTTTCTGCTGGGTTTCATGTGCGGCGTACGCGTTGGTCGCGGAGTATTCGGTTGCTTCGGCTCCCTGTTTTCTATGCGTGTCGGTCGTACGGCTTGAGCTCCGTGCGACTCGGTCTTGTTTTACACGCATTGCATCGTACTGCGCGGGTCGGAGTTCGCGGGTACGTATCTGTCGGGTTCATTCCTGGTGCGTGTCGGTCGGTTCGATTCGCGTAGATTTTCCGGCCGGATAGCTGGTTTCCGTGCGGTTCGGTCGTTCGGCTTGTGTTCCGTACTAGTCGGTCGTAATTCACATGCATAGCATCGTACTACGCGGATCGGACAGCGCCGGTACGTGTCGGTCGGACTACATTCCCGTACCGAGTCGGTCGGTACGTTTTCCGGCCTGAATTGGAATCGGCCCCTAAGTTTCTTGTTGGATAAGCTTACAATACAGACCTGCAGGTGAAGTTTTCAGCTGCTGAGTTCGGGCTCACCCACGCAAGTCAGACTTAAATTCTCACTGGTAAGACAATCTCTTGCAAGGTGAGGGGTCTTTGTAAAATGCTGTCACAAAATGAGGAACGCTGGAAAGGATTTGCTGGTGCACTACGTTTGGACTGAAATCAACCTTACAAAGAGGGAGAGGTGGTTTCAAAAAGAATTTATGTGACAGCATTGAGACCCTTGGTCTCAGTGAATGATGGCACCTGGACATAAGCGAGCAGGTCTTTCAAAAAAACGTTAATCGGTGGGAAGATAAAATAACACTAGCTAAGCGAGTACATGGGTGGCTGGTGTTAAAATCAAATGATGAGCAATATGATCAGTCCTAATTTGAAAGCGCTTTTTCTATCAATTTTAAGAGGAAACTGATGGCGATGAGTCTGGGGTTGTTCCCCACCCTAAATTTCAAGCCCAAGTGGCAGGAGGAAGGGCAATTGGAGGACACGAGGTGTAGTTTATGTGATCGGTCAAAGGAAACATTGTTGCACATCCTCCTCCTCTACCCCTGCTCTGCCCTGCTGCGGGATGAATTTAAAGCTTTAGGAATAAGAACTTGTAGGTCATCCACAATGGAGGCCTTAAATCCTCAAAACATCAAGTTGAACATCCGACTGGTGCAGTTTCTTGACATTTTCAAAAGACTGTTCATGGTCAAAGGTTCCCCTAAGTATGGCCTTAGGCCCTCTGTGCTAGGAAGATGGCAATGATAGGCTGTGTGTGTGCCCAGATGGCGCCTGGTAGGTGGGCTGCTAGGGGGTACACTATACACTAGGTGTGAAGTAAGAACATAGCCCCTATCCCGACAAGCCTAGTCAGAGCCCCGTAGGAGGCTTTTGTTTGTCACCTATATCCATTAGGCACTTTGCACTTTACAGGTTATGGCTTTATGTCCGCTGTGCTTGTATATGGAAGGCACCAATTGGAGGCTCTAGTGTGCACAGATGGCGCCGGGAAGGTGGGCTGCTACGGGGTACTTGGGTGTGAAGTAAGAACAACCATGCTCATATTCCCATCCCTCCAAGACTAGCCGGAGTCCCGCTGGAGGAATTTGTCTCCTATGTCTGTTAGGCACTATGCACTTTGCAGGTTACTGCTTGTGGTCTTATGTCTGTTATGCTCTTTACAGTTTTAAGCTCCTCATTATGATGGAGAGAGGGTTTAAGATGGTGACGGTGGGAAGGTGGGCTTTTAGGGGGTACCTAAGGTGTTAAGTAAGAACAATAATGCTCATGCCCCCTACCACGCCAAGACTATTTGGAGCCCTGCAGGAGGGATTTCCTTGTCTCCTATGTCCGTTAGGCACTATACACTTTGCAGGTTACTGCTTGTGGTCTTATGTCTGTTATGCATTATGCACTTTACAGTTTTAAGTTCCACATTATGATCAGGAGAGGGTTTGAGATGGTGCGTCCAATATGTTGAGGGATAAGCACATTAGCTGCTACCAATGACCATCGGTTGGTCTCTTTTTAGCTAAACCTCATTATTTCTATATCTGAAGTGAATGGTTAGCTTAACCCATTTAAAACTGTCACAGGAGTCAATCAAATCTGTGGTCAAATTAGGGACGTCTTTGTTGGATAGAGTCTGGGCCTGGTGGGATTGATGCCGCTCTCTGCACTTTAGCATGCACCACGTATTTTGCCATGTATTATGGCACTTGTAAAAATGATAGATGTTTATGACCTAGGATTCTTTAACGTTAGTTGTTGTGAGAGGTGTCTCTATAACTCATTGTTATCTCAGGTATGTCAGGTGGGGCTCCCTTAGAGGATTATGTTATTTTTTCTTGTGCACCTTATAGGATTATGGTCATGATCTAGATCTTTTTCCTTTTTCTTCCTGAGTATTGCTGCTTTTACAGGGGGAAGGCAAAGGGAGGTCCCAACAGAGGCTTCTCCAGCAATAGGCTGAGAGCCTCTTACTTCTATTTTTTAACCTGATGTCATGTATCACGATTTTTAAGTTTTGATTGAATGATTATGTGAAATGGATTGATGTATGTCTCTTCTTTTAATATTTATGGTTTTTAGTAACTAATAAACTTACTGTTACATGAAACAATTAAACCTAAATAAATTAAATGAAAATGAAACAATTTACATAATTTATAATCAATTGAATATTTAATTAACAATAACAAAATAATGAACATTAAAATTAAATTAATTATAAATGAAAGAACTTCCATCCCTAGTCCCCTACAAATCCTAGAATGGGCTTTTACATTATAAATTGCTAATGACATTTGTTTTAAAATTGAATATTTAAAATTACAAAATACATTTTAATAAATGAATAACTTGTATTCTAACTCTGAAAATTAATATACCTACTTGAATATATTACATTAATAATATACATTATTTATTACAACAATATGAAAGTAAACAATATTAAGTACAACAGTGTTATTAAAAGCAAAAGAAAACGAATATTCTTACCTTAAACATTCTGTTCCACAATATTTTGGTAGTCATTTTATTTTTGACACAATATGTATATTACACATTTGACATTTTTGTCATTCATCATGAGAACTCTGCCCTTACTAGCTTCTGGGAGTATTTTAAGGGTACACCTCAAAGTACTTGATAAATCCTCCCTTCGATACTCCAGTATTGATAACTCAGGTAGAGAAAATACTGGCTCAATAGTGGGGAGGTCAAAATAAAGTCCTCAGTATTCCATGCTTTGTAATCAACATTTATAAGCAACTTCTGGCTAAGCTTCTATGCAACACAAGGTGATCCTTCAGATAGACACTAATGTTCATAAGTTAAACACTGAGGAGAAACCAAGGCACCATAGAAATAAAATGAATGAGGAAAGGCGAAGGAGTGACAGCAAGGTCGACAACTTAGGTGTGCTGAACGCTTGAAAGCTAATCCTATTATGTAACTGCAAGGAGTGCCATCTGCTGAACTCGGTGCGACATGAAACAAATCTTGAAGGCTGCAGAAACACAAGGGGGGATATTTAGAAGAAAGTGCGATAATCATCACCAACCTAGGCTAACGCAATTTCACATAACGCCGTCTATCGCGGGAAACCAACGCCGCATTAAGGGCGTATTCCCAACACGCCGGCAACAGGCGATAGTGTCCCGAGAACGCGTCAAATGCCCTTGATAAAATTACCGGGACGCCGATAAAAAAGGAAACCCGAGCGTGAAAAAGTGGCGATGGGCCCAACAGCGATATAAACATCAGCGATAAGCAGCACCAGGCCTGCAATTCCCAAGTCAGGCGGGAAAAATCACCATAAAAGCTGCAAAAAAAAAAGAAATCTAAACCCAAACCCAAACAACTGAGAAGCACCATGGAGGATGCTGGAGCAACTACAGAGCCCAACCAGAACCCCACAAACCCCCCGGAGGACCAGCCAGGGACCTCGGGGAAGGAGAAGGGCAAGGAGAAGAAGAAGAGGAAGCCGCGATTCAGTCCGCAGGAAAACAAGATCCTGATTACGGAGGTGATAGAACATCAACAACAACTGTCCATCACCTCCACTGTGTCATTGGCAACTAAAAATGCAATATGACAGTCCATCTTGGCCAAGGTGAATGCAGTCGGAGTGAAGAGAAGGGAAGTGGACGACTGCAAGAAGCGCCGGAATGATGTGAAGCGCAAAAACAAGCTGAAACTCGCTAACAACCGGAAAGCAGCAATGCAGACTGGAGGTGGGAGTACAGCGCCCCAGCAGGAGCTGGATGAGATGGAGGAAATGGTGTCCACAGTCATCAGGGGGGAGACGGTGGCAGGAGTTGGGGGACCGGACACTGCTCAACATGACCTGACCCAACAGCAACAGGGTGAGTAACGACCAGGGACTGGGGGGACGGGGGAGATGGGCACAACGGCACACATTAACAATTAAGTATAGCATAGTGCACACCCACAATGACTATGGATCATGTCCCTGATCTCCTTGGCATACTGCAGCACACATAGAAACAGCAAGTAGGCTCCTGTCGACAATGTGCCCAGAGGGGGCCCTCCCCACACATCACCAATCTCACAGCAAACACATGCACATGCAAACCCATGCACATGCACAAGGCTGGCCCTCCACGGGGCAACAATGCAAAGTGGGGTGTGCATGGCCATGTACTGATCCAGCTTCAACACTCCACCGAATGGGACCAAAACATTCTAATTCACACAGATGTGTCATGTCTATGATCAAGCAAGTATGAAAGTATGGATGAATGTAGGGGCAGTGATTCCAAAAAAAGGTACCCCCTGGGAGGTACCCCCTGGCATGTTTGACCGTGACCCAGACAGGCAGTGAGATGACTGGGAATGTGTGAACTAGCTGTGGCCTCATTGCTCCCAAACAACAATCTCGCAATTTCCCAACTAAGACTCACGTCAATGTAGGAAATAGGGCTGTGTGTAAAAAAGCCTAAGTCTAAGTTATGTGGATGCCTCAGCTCAGAGCAATGATTTGATTGAGTGTGCAGCGGTTGGACTCCTGGGATGGTCTGTGCGTAAGTGTGAAGGTCATTCCATGCAAGAGAACTGCGAGCAAGGACTTCTGTGTGTGGGGTGTGTATACGTTGGTCTTTGGTTAGCGCTGTGTGTAGTGTGGGAGTCGGCATCAGCTGCTATGGTATCTCTCAGGGGGTGCTGGGCACATGCAATCCCAAGGTCGGAGGTGCAGATGTGCTACCGCCTTCAAGTCCAGACAAAGGTGTTTACATCCCTAATGTTAGTTTGTCATCTGCTTGCATTCTGGAAAAGTGATGTGGGTTTGGGGGGAGGGATGTCACTGCTTCGCCTTCCGGCACGGTTGAACCCTAACCAGCCATGTACGTGCCCTCACGGTCAATTTTGCATGCTCTGATGTAGCAGTGGTGTTTTGCTGCAGTCCGACAGTGATGTGTACAGGTAGCTGTGAGGAGGCGCGTGACTTCTCACCTTGCATCTATTAGCTGACACTGTTCACTACTATTGATGGATGACGTCCGTGTACACATGTGATCTGTACATGGCACATATGTCCAGGGGACACATTGGTGTGTTCCATGCAAGGTATTCCTGCTGGCTCTTTGGCTGGCGTGCATCTCCCATGTTGCTGAGGTGTTCACTGTGCCCCCATCCCCCTTACGTCTATGTTGCACATGTTGTGGGACTTGAGTCACAGGGTGCATCTCTGCATCAGGGTGGTTCATATTTGACCCCAAATGATACACGCAATTCCATATTTGACCCCAAATGACACCCGGAATGTCATATTTGACCCCAAATGACACCCTGTTGTCTTTCTTTGAAAACCAATGACAGCCTTCATGTCATGTTATTGTACACATGTGATACGCTGATGAGTGGGATTACGTACCACATTTGACACCCTGAAATGGCATTTCGAATACGTGACACCCTAAACAGCCTCTCTGTACAGAGGTGACATACCCACCATCTATATGCTAATTGTGAGATTGTTAGCACTTAATGTTGCACTTACACTTGTCAGAGTGATGTGCTAATGCAGAGGACTGACATGCACACAGGGAATGTGTGTTGCAATGAATTTAATTGCACATGCTGTTCATGTGGTCATTTCGTACTGTTCCATGATTGCTAAGGACAGTCACAATGTGACGTGCTCATGCGAAGAAATTGCTAATGATTGTGTTCCTTCAGGCTATTCCTGCTGCAGCTGCAGTGGGGTGTGGTCCACCTGCCTCATCTTCCTCATCATCGTCCGGTGCATCTAGCACTTGGATCCATGGGGCATTGGTGCGTACACATATGTTGTGCAATACACAACATGCAATGATCATCTTGCACGCTACTTCCGGGCTGTACAGGAGTCTTCCACCTGTGATGTCCAAGCACCTGAAACGTGACTTTAACACGCCAAATGTGCGCTCAACAATGACCCTGGTGCGTTTGTGGGCCACATTGTGCTGCCTCTGGGCCGGGGTGTTCGGGGCTCGGAGGGGTGTCATCATCCATGGGCAGAGTGCATATCCTTGATCACCTTTGAGAGGTAAGTGAGATTAGTGTAAATTGGTGGTTCAGCATGCTGTGTTGGCAGACTTACAAGTTTTGTAGTGTGTGATTTGTGCGACTTTGGGATTCATGTTTGCCATGTATTGCTTCTGGCTAATGTGCAGGATCAATGTGTATCACGTAGCCTCACAGCTGCTCGTCCCTCCCCCCGAGCCTATTGACTTGTGTGCGCTGCGCGGTTGCATCACTTGCACTCCTACGGCACACCATTGTCATGCCTGTCTGCGCATGTCTACAAGCCTGACACCAACACTGTAATGTTGGCCATTGAAGGTGGGCGGCCACGTGTGTGTAGGCCCATGGTAAGGATAGGGCGGACACAGATGTGGATTTCAGGCCTGGCTGAACTTGCGCTGCGATTGAGGCTAGGCCTTTGGCTTATGCTACGGCAATGAAGATACACACACAACAGTTGGCATGTATGAGCCAAGACCCCGAGCGCTCCTTTATTTTTCCATTCGGGCGAGCCCGCCCTCCGGGTGCATGCTACTGTCATGTCATGTCATGTCATGTGGGTAACACGATCAAGCATAAAAAGCTTTGGCGTACGAGTGGCGGCTCTCCAAGAGGGCTTGCCACTTACACATGTAATACATACTCTTGGCCATCAGAGCGTGGGACCACACGCTGTAGGCAACACTCTGGCTGACGAGGCAGCCAGAAATGCAGTAGCCACTTGTTCAGTAGCAGCAGTCACAAGGTCTATGAAAAAAGTCAATACCGACATACTGGCAGCCGTAACGGCTACCAAAGACGGGACGAAATACCCACAGGGGTTTCCGTCCAGATATAAATACCAATTGTCCCCGGAACAAGTTCCGACAGTAACAATTCCTTCCTTTGGGGATCCGCTGATTCCCAACGAGGACCACAGACATGCGTTGATCACAGCTGCACATGGGGGCATGGCTTCGCGCACGCAGATGTATCGGCAACGGTGTCCCTCTTGCAGCAACGTCCTGTTTCTGCCCCCGCATGGCATTGCTGATAGCTCTCTGTGGCCTTCTGTTCCTGATATGAAAGCAAGCTTCAACCAATTAAGTAGGCTCAAAGCACTGTTATTCCAACATGAACTTGCCTTGACCTCGGCCCGTGAAACATTCGAGCTACAGGTGGCTCGGACATCAAGTGAAATACAATCCCTATAAAATACCAATCTCCCAGTACATTTTGGGGAGTTGATACACCAAATATTCAATGTTTCTGACACAGAAGGCCTTGCACCTTTTTTTAAATTGGTGGGCTGAGGTCTTGTGTCCTCGTTTCAAACGATATTTGGTGTAATTCCGGCTTTTATTCATTCCATTTTTTCCAACGCTCTTGGTGGCTTGCCGTTGATCCTCTTGCTCGCTGGTGCTGTCCTGGTACTTGTTTTACTACTTCGTAAGGGCTGCCCTTCATGTGGCACTCGATCATCCGGTCCAGCTGGAGCTGTACCGTAGCCGTTTGCAGGAATTCCTTGGTTGCCTGCCTATGGCTGTTGTGGGTGCTGCCTACAATGTGACTTACAGATACGCATACTTTACATGCGTCCATCCAATTTTTTGGTGCCGCGACTGTCCTTTCTCCTGGGCTTTGGATTTGTGCCTCTCAAACGCCATACGGCCTTGCCCTGATTACGACCTGTTGCTGTGGCCCCTATTGCGTCATGATCAATCATGTGCAACTGGTACCCGCTTGCTGATGGCGGCCGTGAATGGAGTGCTGGCACAATGGGACATCTGTGAAGGGGCGTCGCGCCTGCTGCACCACAGCTACATTGAGTATGATACAGGATGTACGACCATGCTTTTTGATGCTATGGATTATGATGAGCCCGTATGCTCCTTCGAGTTGTTGAATTGGATGTTGTCCCTCCTTGTCTCTGAGGAGGGGGACCATCTTTTGGAACACCTTGCCTTCCAAGGTTCAACGGATCTCATATGATTCCTATGATTAATGTTCAACAAGACATTTTTATTTTTTTTCTTCTTCTCGTATTTTACCACTGATCAGCCTTATAATGATTTAGATTTTTTGGAAATTTGCCCCTGCTATGCTCAGTGCTTTGACTCTGCTTGCGACTTGGACCTTGTTTTTTCTATCTTCTGCAACCTGGCCAGGGGGAGGGTGTCAAGTGGATTTAAGGGACCCCGTTGGCATCTTTAGATTAGGATGGGTCCGGAGGCCATGATGCTGCTTTTGCACACGGCACTACAGGCTTATTCTTATGCAAGAATGTTTTCGCTGGTCACCTGCGACCCGCTGGCTGCGCTGGTTTCCTGCTTGTTCCTGGAGTTTAGTCTGAACATCGTGAGCAAGGTCAAACAACACCGTCCCTTGTTATTTTGATCTGGTCAGGCCCTAGCACATAGACAAGACATACCCTGCAGCTGCTGTTTGTGGGACACGCACCTTTCTTTTGATATTGGGGGAATGCATGTTACACGCAGACACACTTGAGGAGAGACTTTTCAAGAATGAAGAGCTGTATGGAGCTGTGATGTAGAGACACGATCTATGTCTTAGAGGTATGGGGTCTGCTATACAAACCCAGAGAACTTCTATGATGTCATCTTATTTTTCCCGTCCATGGGGAGGGAGAGTAGGTTTTATAGTCCTGTCTCCAGAATCAATATACAATGATTTCTCCTTTTATAATGTATGGACTTGCTACAATGCTGACAATGTTTGTATTATGCATTCTGATTTTAGTAGTGGCTCGTATACTGCATTTTAGAGCACGTTAGTTAAAATAAACATTTTAAACTAACTCAGTGACTCTGTCAATCTCTTGTTGTGGATGAGTACGGGAGTCTGAGCGAAACGGAATGACCTGTTACCACGATCCCTGAGTGATTAGGGGTGTGTTGTGTTCTGGGTTGTCTAAATGCCTGTTTCTCTATCTGTGTATAGGAGGGCAGGTGGGACACTATAGCTAGCCGGTCGTGAGCTCGTGGGTACTAAGGCTGTTGGAAGGCGTAGCCCCTGTATACCAAAGTCCCGCATTGCTGTGCATAGTTCTGTGTATGTGCAGAATCCTTACAACACTACATTGCAACATTGTTGATTAAGGGCCAGGTGGCGCAGACACCACAACAGAGACACACGCCATAGTCACTTTTGTGGCCAGCCTGGAACTGAACCACGCCCAGAGCCCAGAACTAAACCATGCCCAGAGCCCCAGGCCATTTCTTCACACTCCTACGCTGGACTGGCGTACGCCGGCCCAGCCCACTACGCTTACGCTTCCAGGGGGGCAACATAGCTACATTGCCAAGGTCTTCCCCACTGCCTGAGGTAACATGGTTGCGTCCACTGTCCACAACACTGCAAACACCAGCAGTATATGTCCACATGGACATGTCTGTGCTTTGCATACTCAAGACTGTCTAGCACATCACCGCCACACTTGGCATTGTGTACATTCTTATTCATGGGTCCATTGCCTCCTTCGCACATTCTTGGTTCCCACCTCTCCCCACATTCTGCAATTGTGTGGCAGAGGGGCTATGCCTTTGTGGATGGTTTGTCTACAGGTCTGGCCCCTGTTACCACGGTGCCTTGTGTTATCGTGTCTGGTAGGTGGGCATGTTGGTTGGCATGTTGTATGTGATATTGCTACATGTGCATTCCCACAGTTGTGAGTTGTATGATTGTGGAGTTGAGGTGTGTGGTGTGTTCCGTTGGTACTTACCGACGAGCAGTGCATTTCCATAGGTGCCATCCTGAAAGCGCAGGTTGATTATGGACTGTCGGAAGATGTAGGAATCATGCACACTGCCTGGGAAGTTGGCGACGACATTGGTGGACAGTCCCCGGTGGCCCACTATTGCCTGCACATTGATGGGATGCATGTGCTTTCTGTTGCGGTACTTGTGTGCAGTGTCAGCAGGGGGCACGAGTAGGACATGTGTGCAGTCAATTGCCCCAACACGTGCGGGACGCCAGCTATGGCGTAGAAGCCTTGCTTGGTCTCCAGCTGTTCCTGCGCAGTGTGTGGGAAGTGAAGGTGCTGGGGTATGAAGCTGATGATGGCATCCATGACAGGTGTGAGGAACTTTGATTGGGCTGGCTGTGAGACTCCTCCGACTCTGGCAGTTGTTGGTTGGAAGGTACCAGAGGCCATCAGGTGCAGCACAGCCAGCGGCTTTGTCTGCGGTGGGATGTTGGTTGTCTGCTGTGTTGGTACCGTCAGCCTGTGGGCAATGTGGGTCAGGATGCGGAGGATGGTTGTCCTTTTGAGCCTGTAGTGGGCAATGTCATCCTCTGGCGTTAAGTCTCTGAGGCTGGTGCATTTTCGGAAGGTCCGCTGTCTTGTTTTGCGCTGCCTCGGTGGTAGTCCCGGGAGGGTGGGATGTTGGTTGTCTGCTGTGTTGGTACCGTCAGCCTGTGGGCAATGTGGGTCAGGATGCGGAGGATGGTTGTCCTTTTGAGCCTGTAGTGGGCAATGTCATCCTCTGGCGTTAAGTCTCTGAGGCTGGTGCATTTTCGGAAGGTCCGCTGTCTTGTTTTGCGCTGCCTCGGTGGTAGTCCCGGGAGGGTGGTCCTGGGTGTTGGGGTGGTCCTGGGGGTGGTGGCAGTGGGTGTTGTGGCCCTCTTGGGTCTCCAAGCTGCATGATTAGTGGCTCCATGGCATCTGTTGGTCTTCAGATGTGGCTCTGGGCTGGGCTCCCTTTATACTGCAGGTTTTCATCCTACTTAAGACCAGAAATAAGCAGGTCTTAAGTCCCTGCTGCTAACATGCCTTATCGCCTGTTTTTGGACCACATCGCCGATCTGGCTGGTCGTTGAAAATATCGCGAAGAGGTGTTATCGTGAGTTTTTGGACGGGAACGCCTACTCTGCATATGTTTAGCGTTAGTTGTCGCTGTCAGCCTTGGCGATGTTTTTAGCGGCAGCTATCGCAGGTAAACTGGCGATGTCGGCTGTTTGCGCAGGCTT